>JAFISE010000003.1:413330-537153 GCA_022560025.1 Stagonosporopsis chrysanthemi | reverse complement strand
CGGGCTGGCGGGCGATTGCTGCTGGCGCGGGCAGGCAGCGCGCTGGGGAGAGTCGTGGTGCGGCGGTGCGGCGGTGCGCGGTGCGCGGTGGTGTCGGGGCCAGCCACGGCGGGCTGGTGGTGACGGCGAGGGTCCACAGCTCGAGGGCTAGCTTGCGGGCGCGGACAGGCACGCCGGCGGTGACACAAGACTGCACACTCGCGGCACACTTGCGGCACACTCGCTGCAGGCTGTGGCCGAGGGGATTCAGGGCTCGGCGCACGCTCGTCGGCGACAATGGCCCAGGGCAGGGAGCTCGCAAGCACAGTGCACAGCACACCGTAAGCGGCGCTGCACGTCGCCAGCCGTTGCGCTCCATCAGATTCGCACTGGCAGCCCGCCCGCCCGCCTGCGCACCTACGCCCCAAGCCCCAAGCCCCAAGCCCCAAGCACCAGTGGGGTTCGAAGCTATGTACGCACGCTTGCCCGATCAGCTCTGCCCGCAGCCCCGTCACCATGTCCGTTACTGTGAGTGCCCTGGCCACGCCCCCGTCTGACAGGCGCGTCTGGGCTCTCCAGCTGCCCGCCGTCGTCACCTCTCGCTGCTCCCCCGTTTCTCGTCTCCCCGGCCGTGCTGACTAACCGCGCCGCAGCTGCACACCACCAAGGGCGACATCAAGCTCGAGCTGTTCTGCGAGGCCACGCCCCGCACCGCCGAGAACTTCCTGGCCCTGTGCGCCTCGGCCTTCTACCATGGTTCGCCCTTCCACCGCCTGATCCCCGCCTTCATGGTCCAGGGCGGCGCGCCCGCCTCCGACCCCAAATCAAAGACCAGCACCTCCATCTTCAATGACGGCGCGCTCTTCGAGGACGAGTTCTCGCCCGCGCTGCGGCACAATGCGCGGGGCATACTCAGCATGGCCAACAAGGGCCCCAATATGAATGGCAGCCAGTTCTTCATCACCTTCGCGCCCGCCCCGCACCTCGACGGCAAGAACACAGTCTTTGGCAAGGTCTTGGAGGGGCACGAGGTGCTGGACGATATTGAGAAAGTCCCCGTGGACAAGAAGTCGCGCCCGCAGGAGAAGATTGTCATTGAGAAGGTCACAATCCACGCAAATCCGCTGGCTGGGTGAGGAGACAGACAGTCAGGCATTTCACGCACCCAACGCATTGCAGTCGCCATCATGAAGGCCGGCAGCACACATACAATCGCCCTACCACCATGTGCAAACAGGTCACAAGAAAAAAAACCAAGTCAAGGTCGTAATTCCCCATTGTGGCTGGCGAAGCCCTGGTATCTAAGCATGCCCCCCCCCCCCATCCCAAATGCAATGCAAGAGAACAACAAAATCTAAACTTTTCACCGTCAGCTTACGCCTCGTTGGCCGCTGCCTTCTCCGCTGCCTGCTCCGCAGCATGTTCCTCCTCGTACCCCTCTGTCTTCATGTCCTTCAGCCCAAGCTCTTCCTCTTCCTCCTCCGTGCGGTCGTAGTCCACAACCTGGATCTGCGGATCGGGCTCTGGCGCAGTGAAGCTCTGGATGTAGCTGCTCGCGAGAGGGTCCTCAAGGATCACTGTGAACTTCTCGTTGCCGTCAATGGCAGAGCCCAACAGAGTAAAAAAGTCGTTCCACTTGCTCTTTGACGACATGTCCATCGAATCTCCACCGTCACCAACGTCGAAAATAGACGAGCGCAGATCGTCGCGCACTTGCGTCAGCAGCCCCTCAACCGTCGTGAACCTGCCGCCCAATGTGCCGGGCTCGACGCTGAGGTTGAGCTCAGGGCAAGACATGGCGCAAGACTCAGATTTGAGGATGTCGCGCGACATGTCTTCCTTGTTATGGATATTCACGGTAATGCGACGGCCCTTTGCTGGTACCTCGCCTCCAGTCTTGACCTCGTTGCTTCGGTATCCGCAATGCTCGCACACGGTAGACATGAGAACGACCTGCTTGAAGTGGGGGATGTTGACCATCTTCATGTTCGTGGCGCACGACAAGGTGCATCCTGGGCACGTTGCTGGGAACGAGTAGACCTGGTTCTCAACAATGTCGTCCTCGTCCACGTTGTTCACCATGGGCTGGTGAGCAGAAGGCATCTCAGGGTACATCTGGCGGGCCTGGTACTCTGGCCGAATCTCAGTGGCAGGTGCCTCGACGTTCAGTGGCGCCTCCTGTTGCCCGCTTGTGTCGCCCAGGCCGAGCGCCTCGTTCTGCGCCGCGCTTCTTGCGTATTCGTGGCGAGAGTACTTCCCAGCGGAAAGCTGGTTAGGAGGCTCGATCGACGAGTTGCCAGCCGGGTCGTCGATTGTGACCTTGAAAGGCAGCTTCTCGCCAGCCGCCATTGCCTTGAGGGTATCAATAACCTTCTGGATCTGCGGTGCAACCTCTGGCATCTTCTCTCTCCTCTCGTCCTGCTTCTGTTCCAAATCTTGCGCGACCATGGAGAGGATACCCTCAAGGTTCGTGAGCTGTCCACGACCGGGAGGGATTTCCAAGTCAATGTCCTCCACCCTGAACAACGCAGTGTCGCTCTTGACGACCTGCTTGCTGAGGTCGTCTGTGCTGTCAACGCGGACGGTGAACTTGACACCGCGCTGCTGGATCTCGCCAGCAGGTTGGATCTCGGAGTTTCGGAAGTGGCAGTGCGGGCACTCGAAGGACATGATGACGATTTCGCGGAAGAAGGGAATCCTGGTGAGAAGAAGGCGTGTCATGCCCTGAAAGTAATCAGCTACATGCGCATGTGGCTGTAGTGAGCGGACTCACATTGTCGTGGCAGTTCATGCACAAACTCTCGATCTCGTCGACAACCCTGGAATCGTCCTCATCCTGCTGTCCGCTCGCTTCGGCGACCTTGCGGCCCATATCCTCGAAGAGATCGATCGCGAGACTCTTGTGTTCGGCCATTTTGAGTATGTATGTGGTGTGTGGTGAAAGTCGTTGTGCTGGTAAAATGCCTGCCAGAAAAAGTCGCGAGCCGGCGCGGGGCGGCGGTATGACGGATTTCTGCAGTGGCGGGGCATTGAGGTCCCTGGAACCTTCTTTTCTCAGCCCTACGAAGAGCCGCTCACATGCCAAAGTCCATCAAGTCGAAGCCGCCTTGGTTAGAATTCTGGGATTTGGTCTTCTCGAGCATCGCCGCAAGACCGCCTTTTCGAGCCTTCTTTCTCTCCTTGCTGCTTGCGTTGACAGATTTGACCGACTTGTTGACTTGTTGAGTCTGCTGCCTGGGCTCTGGCAACGGCTGCGACGGTTTCCGAGCTGTCGATTTCTTAACATGTTTCGCTGGTCTTGCTTGCAAAGTTTGTATTGTTTGTCGTTCGCATCTCAAGCAAGTGTATGTAATCTGCTTTGCCGGCCGTGTCGCCTCTTTGAAAGGCTTCTTCTCCTTTCGCACCCTCTTATTTCCAGTCTGGTGAGCAACTTTGCAAGACCATCCTGCAATCATTGGGTTGCCGCAGGCACCGCAAAATGCTCGTCGAAGTGCATCGACTTCTTTCGGTTGCAGCTCCAGCTCTGCATCTGCAATAAGCAGGTCCTGCGCCGCACCCAAACATGCGGATGTCGTAGGTGATGACACTGCTAGCATGTGCGCAGCTTCTCGAAGAAAGTTGGATCTTCGCTCCACAAGTTCTGGCAGCTTCATGGCTGTGATGTTTGCCGTTTGGTGATGGTCGTGAAGTGCTGTTGGTGGACCATCAAGGTCTCACCTGCGGACTTTTGAAAGACTTCCGGCGCGCGCTAGTGAACACTTGAGCTCGAGCTCTCTACTTTGCGACTGCTCTACCTCGACCACAACTGCTGATGTGCAACCGACTCAGGGTGTGGTGACTTTCAATTTCATCCGTGAATTGATTGCGTCGCAGTACAACTATGGCTGCTCCCACACTACTCGAGGCGCAAGGCTTGCGCATAGCAGTCGAGGGTTGCGGTCACGGAGTACTGCATTCAATCTATGCTTCGGTCGCAAAAGCCTGCGAGCTCAAAGGCTGGCCAGATGTCGACCTTCTCATTATTGGAGGAGACTTCCAGGTACGCGCCAATAGTACCAACACTAGACGCCAGCTAACAAGGTAGGCCGTTCGCAATGCGTCCGATTTGAAAGCCGTCTCCATGCCTTCGAAATATTATGATATGCACGACTTCCACGAATACTACTCAGGCGTACGCACTGCACCATACCTGACAATCTTCATCGGAGGGAACCACGAAGCCAGCAACTACATGTGGGAGCTGTACTATGGCGGCTGGGCTGCGCCCAAGATCTACTACATGGGCGCTGCGAACGTAGTCAAGCTGGGTCCTCTTCGCATCGCTGGTCTCTCAGGAATATGGAAAGGTTACAACTACAAGAAGCCACATTACGAGCGAGTACCATATAACAGCGACGATATCAGAAGCATCTACCACGTACGTGAACTAGATGTGCGCAAGCTTCTGCAGATCAGGACACAGGTCGATGTTGGCTTGAGCCACGACTGGCCGCGCAGTATGGAATGGAAAGGCAACCATCAACAGCTGTTCAAGTGGAAGCCCGACTTCGAGCAGGAAGCCAAGGATGGCACACTTGGGAGCGCTGCAGCGACAACAGTCCTGGAGCGTCTACGACCACCACACTGGTTCAGTGCACACATGCATTGCAAGTTTAGCGGCATATGGCAACACGAAGGTGGGTCACAGCCAACAGTACCTGAAGTTGCTACCAGCGCTGCTCCTGTAAAGAACGACGGTGAGATCGACCTTGACCTTGACCTTGACCTTGACAGCACACCAATAGACGCGCCCAAAAACGATGCCGAGATCGATCTTGATATGGACGATGATGATGAGCCTGCGCCGACTTCAGTCACTGCGATAGGCATGCCCAAAGAATCGGAGAAGCCCAACGGGCAGGCAGTTGTTCCTGACGAATTGAGAGACTTGTTACCAGCCTCATTCGCGCGCTCAAACTTTGAAAAAGCAGAGACTTTGCCGTTTCCTAAAGACATCACAAACACAACCACCAAATTTCTGGCGCTCGACAAGTGCTTACCAAAGAGACATTTCTTGCAGCTGTTAGATATCACACCACACTCACCCGGTGATCTGCAAAGGCCACTACAACTAGAGTACGACACAGAGTGGCTCGCAATTACACGTGTCTTTGCTGGCGATCTGCAGGTCGGTGATCCAGCCGCGCAAGTAACTGCCGACAAGGGAGATGCCTACTACAGACCTCTCATCGAGGAGCAGATCACTTGGGTCGAAGAGAATATTGTCAAGCCTGGGAGAATGACCATACCGCATGACTTCGCACAGACCGCACCTGTCCACGATCCGTCTCAAGGCAACCACGTTGAAGAAGAGCCGCAAGAATACGACAATCCACACACGCAAGCTTTTTGCGACTTATTGCAGATCCCTAATGCTTTCCATGCGTCAGCAGAGGAACGAGCACAACGCATGCAAGCCGGTCCCAGACCAGAGGAACAGCGATCTGGTAGGGGCGGAAGGGGCGGAAGCAGAGGCGGTTACAGAGGTCGTGGAGGTGGTCGTGGCGGTGGTCGTGGACGCGGTCACAGTGGGAGAGGACGCGGTCGAGCACGCTGGTAACGATGACCAACACCGACCATATTTCAAACCTCAAACACGGCTACATATCCTTTTGCGACAGCTCTTGCGCCCGAATTTCGAACAGAGAAATGAAGCTTTGCGCAGCGTACGTGGCTAGTGCCCGTTAGCGACTCCGCACTTCGACTTTTATCGTTCCTCTGCATCTGACATGACGGATGGCGCTGTTTTAAGTTTGGAAATGTGGATTCAGGGTCTACGCGAAGGATTGAGACCCTGTCAATGATGTCGTTCTTTCGGCGAGCTGCCGGCCACGATGCCGCAAGGCATGGAAATACACCGTAATTACTATCCCGGCTCGGTCGCTAATCGCAGATTTGGCGCTCGTTACGGTCACGGGCAACGAGAACTGACAGACCGCAACTGTTAGACCGAAACACAAATATTGGAAAAGCCAAGGACTGTGGAGGCTGTGATGTGGATGACCTGGCTGTCTACGTCATTGGCCATGAACACGAGATTGGCCTCGTGCCAGCCTCAACGGCCAAGGGAAACGAATCGAATAACGTTTGTGAGTGCGGAGAGGGGTCATGGAAGGCGTTAGATATGCAACATGCTATCTAATAAATGTAATGGCGAACGAGCTTTGGTGTTTTTGCGGAGAAGATGTTGATCGCGCTGATCCCACCACCGTCCTGAACTTGACTCACCAGACAGTGGCGAGAGGCTTGCGCGTGTGCTTTGCAATTCATCTAGTCCGTCGACAGCCGGGCGGACTATCTGACCATCTCCAAGCCTTTGCGTAACGAGATACTGCGTTGGGCTCGGTTCCCGACTGAACGGACGTCCGCAGAACGCCTGGGAGGCGAACAAGACACAGTAGAGAGTCTCGGACATGCGTTCGCAACTATTTCGGGCACTCAACGTGTATCCCAGGTGCCGCGGCAGCGTCCGCACGAATCGCTCTGTGTCTTCTGGGCCCTTGAAAGAACCCCGCCGTCGTCATCCCTGTCTTTAGCTTAACCGGTTCGGCATCGAGATTGAGTGATCAGCGCTCGGATGCCCGGTTCAGGTCCTTACACATTGCGTCCGCATGTTCGTTTTCTGAAGCTGCCGCGTGCCATGCAATGTTAAAAAGTCTGCGCCGCCCCGGTCGTGCGAGACTCGCTTTGGGTTGTTTCCAATAAAGCCAATCCGTTCGCTCAAGTGATCGATCCCCCGATCCACTTTCGCACCGTTGCAAGCCGGAATATCTTGTGCTACTGCACCTATATTGCCTTCACGCAACCCCAAGGAGTCTGGACCGCTGCACTACATTGCCCCTGGACATACTCCACGACACCGCTACAGTGACATAGCTAAAGCCTTCCAAGTCCCTTGCTTGTCAACTTTGCTATAATCCACAAGTCTACCAAATCCACATCGATATCCTTAGATCGCCACTCTATTCACTATCAACACACCCTTGCAAGAAATGGCATCCAAATTCGTCGAGAACCTCGAGGAGGTCCCCATCACACACCCTCACCTCAACGTCAGCCTGGAAGACATCCTCGCCGAAGAAGGTCGCAAGAGATCCTCATCCCAGTCATCAGAGTCCTCCAACAGCAATGGCCGTTCCGGGAGCGAAAGCGCACAAAGCCTAACAAGCCCTACTCAGCAACAAAGCCACCTAGGCTCGATCAGACGCCGTGCGTTCACCCTCGGAAGTAAAAAGGTCCGTCGCGCAACCTGAAGTGGCGCACGCTGAGGCGCATCAACTGCGCGAATCTGTTACGAATTTATGATGGCTACGAACTATTATGCCAGCGAGCAACTTCGACTCGCGGGTACTCGACCAAGCGTTGGAAGAGTCTTGCCCATTATTATGGAGACCTGTTAGGGTCGGTGAACGTTGCTGCCGAGCATTTGCTATGCTTGCAATGGGTCTGTCTTCCCTACCCTACGTGCAATGAGGGGACAGTGATTCGGGCGTGAGCAGAGGAGGTATATCGACGAACACGTACGGAATGGGTCGTGTCAGACTAGGTAGACCGTGGAGGAGATGTGCAATGAGGTTGTCGCAATTGTTTACACATACTGTAAAATTGAACTCTTCATAGTACTTTCCAAAGGGACGATCTGATGCTCACTGTGCCTTCCTTCTAAACTCGTTCTGTGTACACTTTCCTCGACTTCCAGCTACACGTGGTGACCATGCAGTAAGAGTTGGGCAACTCGTACCAGTCACCTCCACCTTACAACCCCTCTTTCACCCCGCTACATTCATCAATACCTGGATCAGAATCGCAATGAGCAGCCGCCCAGCTGTATCGTTCCCTCTCATCGCGTGCGTCGAGTCCTTTCTGTCGCCAACTTTCAATGTTCCATCTTCTCCGTCCTCACCAGGCCTTCACCTCTTACCGTCGCCAGCAGCTGCGAAATTGAGGAATCTCGGCAACCCTCGCATCCGCGATATGCGTACTCTCGGCCATACTGCGCAAGTCCTCACTCACATCCCTGTCTCCACTTCACCGCAGATGTGTACGAAACTAAACGATGCGTTGGACACGGGTACGCGTATGCAAAATGACAAGATGGTGCCGTTGGCACTGCTCCCAAGTGGCCGCGGTGAGGGAAGAGAAGCGGCGCGAGAGTTGCAAAGGTGCATCACCAGGCTGAAGTTCGTGGGCGGTGTTGTTGCTGTTGGCCATGGATTGGAAGATGAGAGCTTCGAAGAGGTCTGGGGTACGGCGCAGAGGCTTGGGGTCCCGATCATGTTGAGAGAAGGGTGGCCGACTGGGGACCAGGTTTGTCGCGATCCACTGCTGGTAGATGTTACCAGTGGACAACGAAGCTGAGTATTGGCTATCGCAGGTGGCAGAGTACACGCATGACCTACCCAACAGCGTCGTTGTTCCACTCGTAGCGCACCTGCACACCGCACACGCGGCGTCGCCGATGCTCGTCCTGCGCCTCTATCTCAACGGCGTCTTCGATCGACATCCGAACCTACAATTAGTCATTGCGCATCCAGGTTTACTTCCTTCACTCCTCCCACGCATCAACACGGCCCTCCACGGTATTCCGACCATCGACCAACCCAGGCGTAGCTTCGTAGACGTCTGGCAGCACAACTTCTACCTCACTACAGTCGACATTCTCGACCTATCAAGCATGCGGACACTACTGGAGCAGATCCCCATGGGCCGTGTGCTGTACGCGAGCAACTATCCGCTAGAAGAGCGAGGGCGAGCTCTCATGACGGCGCTGAGAGAGAGCGACTTTCTGACAAACGAGGAGTGGGAGAGACTGTCGTGGAAGAACGCAGAGCAGCTGTTCAAGTTGAGAAGCCCAGAGCAAGGGCCTTACAGCGCAAACACAAGGACGCTGGCACAGCCTGGGCAGCACATAATCCTGGCGTAACCTTCGACACTCATTGACACCTCCACCATCACCCTGACACTATACCTAATATGATCAGTATTCCTCACATGTCCCATTGTAGACAAAACGTCGGCCGTATGATCCTTTCCCGTGCATTCGTGACTGTCTATGCGCTCGGTACTTGCTCAATAACGCCGCAATTAGACTCCTATTCCGTGGTATCTTTGTATCATTCCAAGCCGTGCCCTAGCTGGACGAAAGCGCTTATTTCTTGCCAGACTTCTTGATGCCCTGCTGACCGGTGTTCATGGGGCCCTTGCCACCAGCCTTCTTGGCCATCTCCTCGCGCGCCTTCTTGTCTGTACCATCGTCAGCAAGTGTACACCGATATCGTGGTCCGGGTTGCAGTTCAGTGCCGCACAAGGCTGAGCCCTGCAACACAAAGGTGGACTTGTTGCATGGAAGAGGACGGGAACGCACCGGCCTGCTGCTTGAGCTTGAAAGCCAAATCCTCGTCGTCGAGGTCCTGAGCGGGCTTCTTCTTGGGCTTCTTGTTGTGAATGGGGTTTGTTCCCGCTGCGACCTGTCAGCACACGTTTCCCGCCTCTGTGTGCCAGCTGCACCGCCAGCGGAGTGCCGACAACTCACCTCCCTGTCCTGAAGGCATCTTGAATGTGTATCGAACGGTGTCGGTATTCGGTGGGTTGTCAAGTCGCGATTATTTTGCAGGCGTGGATGGGGCTAGTCGGTGGCGGGCGGTGAGAGAGTGGTCTGAGTCGGAGGAACCTCGAAAAACCCACCTGCTTTCGGCGAGGCTGAAAGTCTCACGTGACCGATTCGAATAAGCATTGGCAAGAGATGGCCTTGAACATCATTTCTTTGTAGGAAAAGACTGGATGGTAATCCGGCTCTCCCAAGATTGCTGTTGATTGTACGCATGAAACTGCGCAAGTCACAGTTCCTGATTCATGCACGCGAGCCTCCTCATCACTGCTCATCTCGGCTCTCGGCCTATTGAGCTGCATGTCATTAACCATACTTCCACATTCGCAGTTCCATCCGAATACTAGGATAGTCCCGCGGACTTCTATTCTTTGATCGTGTGCATTAGCAAGTGCTGATCAGTGCCGGTGGCCGGCTTGTCTATCACGTTGAAGGACTGGCGTGCGATGCCACCCTTCACGATATCAACGCCCCAACGCCCCAGTTAAGCGGAATGCTCCACTCTTGCCGCGCACCGACAGTGAGATCAAGATTTGTCCTTCCAAGTCGATTATTTGGGGCTCAAAGGTGTCGCATACTGTGACAAACACGCGGCAAAATCGCTCTTGGTGCTCGCGGCAACAGAGCACTTTTCGCTGTGTAGACCTGAAAACAAGAGGCCGAGACTTACGCCAAAAGCCTTCATCCGCTGCTTTCATGCCCTGGCGAGGCTTGTGTGGGATCCGCAGGGTGGAAAACCTACTCCTTCGGGACCACATCTCCGCCCTCTCTAGCCACTTCTCGACTAGCGGGCATGCTAATGGTCGCTTCGAGGTCATACCAACGCAGGACATGCCTGTGACCGCTGCCTCCCAGGCCTCTAGCTCTGGGCCTCATTCGTGGAAGAACAAAGCACAGGATTCCCAGCCGAAATGTGGAGTATCGACTGATAAGAAGTGCGCAGGACGGGACCCCAGATTCGGTCGCTGTGGGGTTTGAGGGCTAAGGGGGCTCTAGAGCAAGCTTTACGGCTGCATTGGCACTGTGATTCGTGGTACAATGCTGGAGGCGTCAGTTGATAGGTCCTGGCACATGGTGAAGGCGTCCCGACTCCATGGGGTTGACCTGGGACGGGGGGTGTGCTCCGTGCCGAAGTGTTGTATATATTGTATAGAGATCGTCCTCCTCCTCGAGAACTACGAACACTCGCTGTGGCCTTTGCGGAGTTCTAGACGCCAGCACCCTCGACAAGAGTCACCACTTTAAACCACTACAAGCCAGGATAGCAACCGCAATCATGGTGACCGCCAAGAGAGCGTACAACTGGTAGGTCACAAACAACACTGCCATCAGGAGGCCGCAGTCTGACACCCACCAGGTACATCTCTCTCGTTGCAGCATCCTGCATGGTGCTCTACGGTTACGATGCCTCAGTCTTCAACGCCGTCCAGGGTTCTAAGAACTGGGTCAACTACTTCAACCATCCCAACGCAAACACCATCGGGGCCATCAACACTGCTTACACCGTCGGAGCTGTTGTAGCTGGTTTCTTCCTTGGTGGACCCCTTGCTGATTTTGCCGGTCGTCGCGTCGGCATGGCCGCTGGATCTGTCCTCGTCATCATCGCTACATTCATGCAGGCATTCGCTCCTCGTGGCAACATCGGAGTCTTCATTGCCGGCCGTGTCATCATTGGTCTGGGTCAAGGTCTTGCACTGAGTAAGCACTCCTCGACTCACACTGAAGATCTGTTACTAACACGCTCCAGCTGCTGGCCCCATCTATATTGGTGAACTTGCGCCTCCCGAGATCCGTGGTATGATCATGTCGTTCTGGCAGATGTTCTACTCTGTTGGATCCTTCATCGCGTACTGGGTCAACTTTGCATGCTCCAAGCACCCCAAGAAGCTGGGCGAGTGGGACTGGCGCATGGTACGGCCCATCTATCCACAACAGTAGTATCCATATTAACATCTTCAGGTTGTCATATTCCAGATCCTCATGCCCATCATCATCCTGTCGCAGGTCTTCTTCATACCCGAGTCGCCTCGTTGGTACATTCAGAAGAGCAAGAACTACGAGTCGGCCAAGGCATCTTTGATGCGCGTCCGTGACACCGAGCAGGAGGTCAATGAAGAACTCCTCACCATTCGCGAGGCTATCGAGTTCGAGTCTGAGGCCATCTCCAGCGGTTATTCTGCTCTCTGGAAGGACAAGTCGGTCCGCAAGCGCATGTATATTGCGATGATCATCAACGCTGGTCAGCAGATCACTGGTCAGGGTACTCTCAACTCTTACTCGACTATCATCTACAAGAAGGTCTTCAAGAGCAGCGATACCGTTGCTCTTATCAACGCCCTCAACGCTACCTTCGGTATTCTCTTCACTCTCAACGCTACCTGGACTGTCGACCGCTTTGGTCGTAAGTTCTTGTTTATCGTTGGTGGTATCGGTATGGGTATCTGCATGGTCATCGCTGCTTCGGTTGAGACCCAAACTCCTTCTTACGATGGTGCTAAGTCGCAGCCCGTTGGCATTGCGATTGTCTTCGTAATGTTCCTGTTTGCTTTCTTCTGTAAGTCGCCTTCCGCCTCACTCACAGTCTGGCCTGTCACTAACAATGTCACCAGACAAGCCTTCATGGGGCGCCACCGTCTGGATCTACACTGCCGAGATCTTCTCCATGAACGTCCGCGCCCAAGCCGTCGGCATGTGCTCGCAGACACAGAACGTCGCCAACTCGATTGTGCAGCAGTTCTTTCCTCTGTTCCTCCAGAACGAGGGCTTCTACGCTTTCTACATGTTCGCTGGTATCAACATTCTGTTGGCTGCCTTTGTTTGGTTCTTCGTCCCTGAGACCAAGCAGGTTGCCCTCGAGGAGATGGACGCCATGTTCGGCGGTGTCAACCACATTGATGGAGGTGCCGAGCTTGAGAAGAAACACATCGAGCACGAGGATTATGCTGTCAACCCTGAGCAGAAGAACGCTACCACTGAGCTTCGAAACGTTTAGATAAATCACGTTTGACGGTTTAGGTCCGCTCTTCAGTTGGTGGCTCAGGTAGTCCCTGGCCTACAGATGAGTCGAAGGACCCTGTGAACCATGATTGTCGGTCTTTAATCAAACATTTTATGGCATCCCTAAACCATGTTCCACCAGACTTAGCAACACTCTTGAAATATTTAAAGGATAAATAACGTCGGCAGGTAACCCCCTCCCACCAGAATCTCCAGCACAACACATCAGCGATACTCTTGCGCACCCAACACACACAAAGCCTCCAAAGCAACTTTTGAGCGTTAAGCTACCTCTACACAGCGCACCGAAGACCTCCCACATTCACGCAGCATCAAAAGTCTGCCGCCTCAACACACACAATGGCCTCCCCAACCCAATATTCTACCACCCCCTTAGGGCAAAGCTTCGATGAACGCTCCCCCAACACGTTCTCTGATCCAATCCTCATCCCCAACGGCCCCATCTCCAAGCCCTGCCCGCCGATACTCTCGAACTCAGACACCACACCGGGCACAATCCACCACGGGTGCGCCACTGTCGCCGACTATACGATGTGGCACTTCCCCCACAAAATCAGTAGCGATGAAGAGAAAATCACCTCATATCGCGCGCCGCCTTGCTGGGTCGACAGAGTGGGCTTGGCGCGGCCGGAGTTGCAGACTATGAGGAGGAAGGATGTCGACATTGTGCCGCAGTTGTTGTCGCCTTGGGAGAACAAGAGGGAGGTCAGCCGGCTGAGGTGGGTGAAGGAGGAGAAGAGGGTGGAGAGGAGAGGAGAGACTTGGGTGGATGAGGGGTATGAAAGTGCTAGGGAGCTGGGGGACGAAGTTTATGTGACCAAAGTTGAAATAGAGAAGGGTGGATTCAGCGTTTGGAGTTGCTGAATGATGTGCAGCGTCCGTGTTCATTCTCAGAAGTATTGCAGGTTTTGAAGTGAATTTTTATTTCGCTGCCAACGTTCTATCCCATGCTGTAGTCTACGACACGACTTCTAATACTGAAATAGCACTGATGTTTGAACGATTTGTTCGTATCACACAGCCAGCTCAGATAAGAACACCAAATCGTCGCAATGTGCCCTTGCCTGTTGTAATCTTCATACCAATTCTATGTCTGCTGTCAGCATATTCACGTCGCCAAAGGGCGTCTGTCACTCACCTTGCGTCCAGGACATATCCGCCCCAGCTTCCCGCGGCCTCAAGCCATGTCTTGCACTGATTAAGCTCCTCCTGGTGGGCCTGTGGGTTGCCGTCGGCATCAGCCTCCTGCCACATGCAAGCCGCCATTTCGTACCGCGCGACCGGAGGCATCCAGTCGTCCTTAAGAGAACCCGCGAATGCTGTAGCGTCATGCACGATGACCTCCTTCTGCAGAATCTCCTTAGCTTCAGTCGTCTGGCCCAGAGTCCGTAGTGTAACGGCGCGGAGCGTGGATAAGATGGCCCTCTCATTCAGGTCCTCCTTTTCCCAGTGGGGGTTTGCAGACGATTCGCTCCAGGCAAGGTTCTCAAGAGAGTGTTGCAGGTGCTCCGGGCGCATGCGCTTGTAGCCGTTCCAGAAGTAGATCATCTCTTCGATCGGCGAGACACCGATCGCGTCAATGAAGTCACAGTTCCATTCCTTCGCCCGGGCTTCCCACCTCGAAATCTTACGGTTGACAAAGGTATCAAAAGGCAGTTGACGGCCCATGAACTTCTTCTTGCCGATATTGGGAATGACTTGCTTGAAGTATTCATTCGTCTTATCTGCGTAGGTCTGTGCGGCCTTGGGGTCTGTAACCTTGGCTCGTCGGTAGAGTTCAAGGTAAGAAGCTCCGCAGATGTAGTGGTAGAGCCCATGACTCCAGTTGTTGAGTGTGATGCAGGTCTGGAAGGCAGTGCTGGTCTTGGCGTACTCGTGTATGTACATCAAGTCCAGGGAGCGTTCAAACCAGCTCAAGGCCTCAAGCTGCTTGAATGGCGATGCACCAATATCCTCAAGGTACTTGACAGAAGCCTCGAGCTGCTTCTCCCTGGACAGCATGCGAGCTTCCTCAAGCAGCCACAGATGGCTCTTCGGGTATCTCCTCCTCATCTCCGCCATGAGTGCTTTGCATCTCCGCTCTGGGTATGCACCCTCACCGGTGCGTGGAATGATGTCGCAGAAGCCAACGAAGCCATTAAAGTAGCCCATCAAAACGACGCCAGCCATGGCGCCATGAATGTTGTTGAACTTCGTCGCTTGCCAAAGCATCCGAAGACCACGGTCCTTGTCTCCCTTGAAGCCAATGACCTTGAGGACAGACGCGAAAGCCGGCGGAACCATAGAAACAATGACTAGCAATATTCCGAAGCAGAAACTGGCACCAGAAATGATGAACTCATCTATCGGATGATCGGTGAAATCTGACACGCTTGCTGACCCGTTATCATCCTTCAATACGAGGTTCTCAAAATCCGCGATTGGGTCTGGAACAGAGGTGTTTTGTGGGTTTCCGGTAGGTAGACCTGGCGCGGTGCTGGCACCAATATCCACTTCTTTCTGGTTGTTGTCCAGCGTGACTGAACCCCCTTGAACAGGCAAGTTCAAATGACCAGCGTATTCCAGCGGCGTCTGAGCACCTCGCTCTTGCTCAGCATCGACAAAGTCAAAGTCTTCATCACTATCGACCTTCTTCTTCATAACTACCGGGGCGGGCTGCACTCCAGCCTGATTCAGGCTCGTGGTCGAGGGATTTGCGGACTTGTGGAGGGAAGGAGTTTTTGACAACGTCTTCTTCAGAGTGCTGCCACCTGCGGATCGAATCGACGCTGGCTTTGAGGTCGTGCGGGACGTCGTCGCAGAGTTCAGGCTGCTCGTGGACTTTGTTCGTAGGAACGTCCTCTCCGCCTCCATCACTGATTCCAGGGTAATGTACGCCTTTCGCAGCTTGTAGAAACTCTTCAAGGCTTCGGTCAAGCTCTCGTTCAGTACACCTACAACGGCGCTCATCAGCTGCGCCTCTGCCTGGCATACTGCGTACTCGGTCCCCGGCGGATAGATGTTCGAGCGGAATGAGTTCGCGTCTTTGGCGACCCTTCGTTGGCTTTCGTATGCGCCGTTCTCTGCATTGTAGAGCATATCATTGGCTGCGTCATGTCAGCGCAAGAAGATCCCTAGTCTTCTGAATATCAAGTTCGGACCTTCACGCATGACGTCTTGCTCAAAACCTAAAGTTGCTCGCATGAACATGCATACTCCGACTCCCAGCTACGAATCTGTAAGCTCCACCTTGACCGCATCGTGCGGGTACTGCACACCTGGTGGAACGGCGAATGGCCCTGCCGGAGGTTCTCTTCTGCACTGTCGATGTCATCGGCCATGATATGGGTGACAGCTGCTCGCGTGCCATCAGTTCGGGTTCAGGGTCTCAAAGTGCGGCTATCGTACCGCTCATCGCGTCCTGTACTGTCTCATGTCAGTGTCTCTCGCTCGACCGAATGTAGCCATACACACTTTGAGCAAGCTCATCAATCGCCGTCAAGCTCCTGGTATGAGCGGGGGCCTTGCCCTTGCCACTGAGCCATCCGAGAACCATGCTGAACGGCTAGTATGGGAACAAAGGTGTTGTACAGAGTGAGGCACACTAAGGAAATGAGGAGAGAAGAGAAGGAGGAACGGAGGTAAGAGTGATCTAGTACATTCAAAACTCCGGCCAAAGCGGAGCGGGACTAAAGATAGCGAGCTCCAGCCGTAAAGCGCGTATGCGAAGCTGACATCATGACAGCCGCGGACGTCTCAAGGCTCGAGCAAGAGCGAGCGCAGCAAGCACAGTTGCGCGCTGCAAACAGTTCCAAGCCGTAATATAGGACGAAACACACACGTCAAGGCCAAGCTTCGGAAATGCTTGTGCTGATCAGCGGAAGAGAATCGCTGCGACTGTGCAGGTGAGTACCCCACGTGCACGTGACTGAGCCTGCGGCGGTCGCTGGAGCCGCATCGCGTTGATAGCTTGTGGAACATCATTGCCATCTCACAAGCACTGACGAACGATCTTGCCTGCAACCACCACCCACCCCATAAGCCACGTAGTACACCCCGCACATACACGAAAGATGTCCGGTGCCGCACAAGGAGGAGCTTCCACAACAAAAGCCGTCGTTAGCGACGCACCGAACGGGCAACCGGCCGCCGCCTCCGCAAAGGCCGCTCCCCAGTTGGAGGAGGACGATGAGTTCGAGGATTTCCCTGTTGAGGGTAAGCGACACTGAGGATACTAATTGTAGAGGGAAGCAGCCGCTGACGTGAATCGTAGACTGGGGCGAGGAGGAGACACAGACTCACGGTGACAAGACACACCTCTGGGAGGAGAGCTGGGATGATGATGATACCACCGAGGACTTTGCCAACCAGTTGAGGTGAGTCTGAGTCGCGAGTGGATCAAAGTTGAAAGGCAAATACTAATATTTGGCAGGGAGGAGCTGAAGAAGCTGGGCAAATGAAGCACCCGGGACACGATGGCGAGACGAACGATAGCCCACGGGCCTTGGTTATGAGCACACTAAGTGCTGCAGAAGGACAAATGATCATCACGAATGCGCAGAGTACATCTGTAGCATTACGAGCATTACGAGCATGGGTCACGAATGAGAAGTCAACGAGGAACATCGAAGTGGAAATAAATTAAACTACATCAATCATAACTTCGGGGATATACCTTCCGATTTTGAGTCTGAGTCTTCTCGCAGCAGGTGACTTACTTACTCGACAGAGCAGAGACACCAGGCAGGTCCTTGCCCTCAAGCAACTCAAGCGAAGCACCACCACCGGTCGAGACGTGGGACAGCTTGTCCTCTACACCGTACTTGGCGGCAACTGTGGCTGTGTCACCTCCACCGATGATGACGATCTTGCCGCTCTGTGCGGCCTCGACAGCAGCGTCGAGTGTGGCCTTTGTGCCGGTAGCGAACTTTTCGAACTCGAAGACACCAGCGGGACCGTTCCACAGAATGGTCTTGGCCTCGCTGATAGCCTCCTTGTAGAGCTTGATCGACTTCTCTCCACAGTCAAGACCCATCCAGCCATCTGGGATGCCGTCCTTGTCCTCAGCGTACCCTGTGTTGGCATCCTTGTCAAACTTGTCGGCGGTAATGTAGTCAACGGGCAGAACAATCTTGACGTTGTTCTTCTTGGCCTTCTCGACGAGATCCTTGACGGTCTTGCTGCCGGCCTCGTCGAACAGGGAGTCGCCGATCTTGACACCCTCAAGGGTCTTCTTGAATGTGAATGACATACCACCGCAGATGATCAGGCTGTCAACCTTGCCAAGCAGGTTGTCAATGAGCTGAATCTTGTCGGAGACCTTAGCACCACCGAGGATGGCAAGGAAGGGCCTCTTGGGCTCCTCAAGCGCCTGCGCGAAGTAGTCGAGCTCCTTCTTAACGAGGAAGCCAGAAGCCTTTTGGGGTAGATCGACACCGACCATGGAGCTGTGAGCACGGTGAGCGGTACCGAAGGCATCGTCTGGCCGTTGTTAGCAAGACAAAGTTGACTTCCTTTACGGCAGCACTTACTGATGTAGACATCACCAAGAGCAGTCAGCCCCTTGCGGAATTCCTCAACCTTAGCCTTGTCGACCTTTTGCTTCTTGCCCTCATCGTCCTTGTAGCTGCCCTCCTCCTCGGCGTGGAAGCGCAGGTTCTCAAGCAGGATGACCTGGCCGTCCTTGGCGCCGTTCACTGTCTCCTCGACTTGCTTGCCGACGCAGTCATCTGTGAACGTGATGCTCTTGCCGAGGAGCTTCTCGAGCTCGGAAACAACCGGCTTGAGACTGTACTTCGGGTTCGGCTTGCCGTCCGGGCGACCGAGGTGGGACATGAGAATGACAGCCTTAGCTCCGTTCTCGATGGCATGCTTGATAGTGGGGAGAGCACCGACAATACGCTGGTTGTTGGTGATCTTCTTGTCCGAGTCGAGGGGGACATTAAAGTCGACCTGTGTAGTTTCGTATTAGTGACTGAGTGAGCATTGGTGGCTTCTTGGGCCGTATACTACTTACACGGATCAGGACGCGCTTGCCCTTGAGGTCGACATCGCCGATGGAGAGCTTGTTGGAGAGAGACATAGTTGTGGTATGAGTACTATAGTGGTGGCGGGGTAAGCGGAGCTGTTCAGTAGCTCAAAGACAGCGATTGAAGAAGGAAGAGCAATTGGTGTTAGGGTGTTGAAGATAGAAAATCAAGGAATACTCACAATTTGACAGTTGGAATGTGAAGAGCTCAAAGGACGGGCTCAGGCTGAGTATTTGTTGTTGAGCGCCGCGAATGCACGACCCCTCCGAAAGCTCTAGTGACGTTCTAGGTGGGGTGATGGCACTAGTGAGGGCTCTCTGAGATTGTTACGAAACCGGCGAGTAGCTTGGCCAAAACATCACTCCCGCGGCCGGGAGACTGTTCTTTTTCTGCTCATCACCTGTGGACGAGCTCTGGACCCATGTGGGCCGAGTTGAGGCTCTGCTCGATCTCCGCTACTTACCCTGACTTTTGCAAGGGTTGTTGCACATACTTTTACCATACTTTATTAGCTACAAGATCACAGTTCCTGAATGTCAATGTCGATATATGGTGCCGATAGAGGCATCCACTACAGAGGTTCTGACGATTAGGAGTTGTCCAACTGGTAGCTGGAGAATATTGAGCTAGCCAAATGACTATGAACCATAAACACGACTCGATCATGTTGTGAGCTGCAAGCAATGCTCAGAGAGAGAACATTAAGTCAAGATTTTGGAGAACGCAATCGTCTAACGTCCACGCCCACGCCCACGCAAACCCACCCCAAACCACCACAGCCTCACTAGTTCTTATTCATATTATACCAACCTCGTAGGATCAAGGATGAAAGGTAGGTTGAGCAACGAAGACGGCGCCTTCCTGGAGTGCTCGATGACAAGCGTGCCAGACGCATGGGGCAGACGCACGTCTACGCCCATTTTCTCGGCGACTTGGGACTGCATGTGCGAGATTTGGGGTGCGTGAGTGAAAGAGTATGATTCTGTGATGCGGTAGGAGAAGCTCCGATGCTGGAGGCATTTCCCTTGGCTTTGGCGATGTCTTCTTCGGGCACGCTGTAGCAGTAGTGTGGACGAGATAACAGAGGTTCAGTCGGCTGTGGTTTCACAGGCAAAGTGAAAGCTGCCAAGCGACACGCTGCGAGAGAAATGATAAGTGTCTCACTGTGCTAGCTTTCACTCAGACGCTGTTTATGAACACGCCCAAAACGAGTCGACACAAATCGCCATCGACAAACTATAGAACTGACATAAATGGCGATCTAAACGAAAGACCTCTGTGCAAATAAGTAAACATCTCCAAAGAATGAATGGACAGAACGCCGCGAAAAATGCCGTCAACGCCAAACTGTTTTGACCCAACCATTCCTATGCAGAAGCGCTTAGAGCAGAAGTTCAAGGGTATCCCACGATGCCGCGACCATGACCAGACCGTATGCGAACCAAGGGTACATGCGTAAGGGAATTCTTCTGGTGTTGGAGCTGTTTAGGCCTCCTCGGCCGAATTGGTCAGAGAGAGGTATGCAGTCCAAGCAATACCAACGGTAGAAACAAAGGGCTAGAGAAGCATTAGCAAAGATCGCAAGAAAGTAGGGAGGAGAACGCACAATTTGGAATTGGATGGGCATAACCCTGAAGTTGATGATTTGCACAGTCGGCCAGATCAAGAAATTGGCCTTCAACGCAGGGATGTATACATCCTGGAACTTGCGCTGCACAGCACGCTTTCCGCCGCCCTCGGCGATCGTCATGTATGTGAAGAAAGCTGCGAGACCAGCCGGCGCAAACAAGAACTGATCAAATGCGACACGCTTGAGCGCAGGGATCCACGGGCTGCCAATCTTTGTGATAGGGAAGGTTTTGGAGAGGAAACCGAACCAGCGGTGTTGGATTGGCGACATGAGGAAGCCGTAGGACATAAAACGGATTGTGCGCTCAAAGTCGAAGGGGGGCGGCAGCCTCTTAGAGTCGGGGATGATGTCGTGATCGGGCCACGGGTTGCGACGGTCGAGGTCGTGGATCTCGATTGCAAGGAAGTCGTCCTTGCCGGCACCGCCTTTGCGAACCGCGCGCTCGCGGACAGCAGTCAGGGTCTGGGCTACTGTGTCTGCAATACCACCAAGGATCTGTCGAGTTATCAGCTGATGTTCAATAGCTACGGCGCTGCGTGTGATTCAAGATAGCAGGTGCGAGTGGTGATGACGGCGAACGGCAAGGACACATACCGCGTTTGTGATCATGGTGGTGAGGACTGGGCGCTGCGCATAGTAGCTATTGTACTTGCGGGCAATGAGTGAGACGGCCATGATCTGGAGCAGGAAGACGGTCGTGTGCAGGAGCGGCTGCAAGATTATGTTAGCAGCTAGGAGTGACGAGCGATAAGAACAAGAGTGCGCATAGCCGTGCGCGTGACGGCCATCGAAGAAGATGGGTGATACGGGAAGAAGGCGTGCTCACTATCTTTCCAAAGATCCAGCGTCGGTTCAGTTGATAGAGCAGGCGGCGTGTAGCTTCAGGCATAATTGTGGTCGCGCTGAGCAGCTGCTAGGCAATTCCCTTTTCAAATGACGTCCTTGAGACGCACGGCTGTCGCTTCCGGGGTGGGTCCGATGATCCACCACCTTGTGTCAATCGTGGCTTCAGGCGCAACGTGCGATGGACGTAGGCGGATGTCGTTGTGTCGTGCTGTGATGTCTAGGTGAATGTAGTGAGGTGTCGAAGCCAGGGTCCTGCAGATGCGTGTTGCGGTTAGACGGCGGAGGTGGGGAACCTGGTGAATGAAGGGCTTCGCCTCCCTCTATGCGGAGGTGTGAGCCTAGGCGGTCCGCCAAAGTCCCCGACAAATCATGTCCGAGCAGCTCGGTCTGGCAGTTTCGGTGTCGTGGCAAAGACGCATCTTGCTCTCGAAACTCGTCTTGCTTCGAGGAGCTCCAGCGTCGACTTCCACGAAGCGGATCCGGCCTTGAGCAAGGTGTGCATGCCACTAACATACTTCACAGTCCCCAGTAGCGACACGAATTTGAACCTTATATCTACATTGCAACGGCTAAACATATAATTAAATGTAAGATCGCTGGTCGATCATGTGTTTCTACAAATGCGCCTGGTTTTTCAAGACTGTCCAGGCTTGAGCTGCAGCTGCCAGCGCGCCATGAAAAATGCTCTGCAGCACCCTCCTAATGTCTCTGGTTCCCAGCCCACTCTTGCGCCATCGGTATACGCCCACGATAGCTAGGGTGATACTGAGTAGCCGCAATGCTCTCGTCCGTCTGATCCTTGAAACACCCTTGCTTGTGTACGCGATGTTCCAGTCGCTGTACTTGGGAAAAGCACACCGTCGCCAGAAATCAATCTGAGTGAACGGGTAGACCGTCGGGTTCCAGCCGTCTTTCGAGTAATACCAAGACGAGCAGCCGCTTTGCCAGACAGTGTTCTTGAGGGCTTCCTGCAGCTCCTTTGTGTATGCGATCTCGGCTTCCTTCTTAACGTCCACAGTACTCGCTTCACCGCGAAGGACAAGCTTAATGAAGTTCAGACTGTAGTTGACCATGTTTTCGCTAGCCATGACAACTGAAGAGTGGCCAGTCGCTGTGTTAGGGCCGAAAATCAGGAAGAAGTTGGGAAAGCCATCCATGGCGGTTCCTTGGTACGCCTGTGCTCCACCTCGCTCCTGCATAACCTCGACCAAGTCTTTGCTTTCTTTGCCTACCACTCGGAGAGGGTGGAGCCACCGAGTCGTGTCGAAGCCATTCGCAAGCACGATAACATCAGCACGGATCTCGCGCTCCGGATAGTCTTCCTCCTTTGCGTTATTGGGGTAAGTAGCACCAGGCCCAAGGACCACGCCACTCTCTGTCAAGCGCGTTAGGGGCATGGTTGTAAGCTCTACCTTAGAGTCGTTCAGACTTGCGAGCCAGCCTTTGTCAAAGATTCTCCGCTTGCATCCAACACCATAGTCAGGTGTAAGAATCTCATGATACTTCTGTGGTACAGCCTTCCTCACCCAAGCCAGGATTCGCTCTTCGTAAAGTTTGCGGTGCTTGTCAGCGTATGGGGTGTTTGGGAAGAGCTTAAAAAAATCTCCTTCTGCGCCGATGAAAATCAAGAATCGCAAAAGATTCTTCAGGCCAGGAATGGCGGTCATGATCTTGGGACCGTTCTTCTCCCACCACTCATCGCCGCCCGGCGTGCTCACCGCAGGCACGACCCAGGGGGGTGATCGCATAAGCTGCGTGACCGATTTTGCGTTATATGGAGCGTTCGGTAGTCTGGGAACAATCTGAGCAGAGCTACATCCTGTGCCAACGACGACCACATCCTTGTCTTGAAGGTCGACAGTCTCGTCCCATCGAGCGGAATGGAAGACCTTGCCCTTGAACTTGTCCAGGCCAGGAATCTCGTCCGGCCAGCCCCTGGGTTCGACAAGACCACCCACACAGCTAATGACGATCTTCGTCTTGACTATCTCCGTCTCAGAGTAAACGGCATGCTCACCCTTTTCTTCTACGATCTTTGCGCGATCCTTGTACGAAAGGTCTCCCATGCCTGCTATCATACGACGCAGTGTGACTTCCCATAGCTGCTCGTTTTCCAGCCATCTGCAACCCTCAACGTCCGTATTGCATTCAATCTTGTCCGTTATGCGGTATTTCTGGCATACTTCGTGATAGTACCTTACAATCTCGTGGCCAGGCGGGTGGAACGAGCTCCATTGAGGATTTTGCGCAAAAGAGAACGAGTAGAAGACTGCTGGCACGTCGCTGAAGCCGGATGTTAGCACGCTTGACTTGAATTCTTCACCTGATCGTTAATGCCTGAGGAATTCTTTGAGGATATCCGACAGCATTGGCTTCAGAGTGATTGTGGGTATCGTTGCTCGTTGTCGTATGATCGGGCACCTACCAAGCAACTCCAGGGTACCTGTTGATCCACCAAGTGCCCCCAATCCCAGCCTGTCGCTCGAATATGCGGAATTGGTCGAATCCAAGTTGCTGCTTTAGCTGGCAAGCCATGGCAATACCGGAGGCTCCAGCGCCGATAATGACAGCTGGATAGTATGTGTATGCATCGTGCTCATAGCCGTTGACACGGCGAATGGTCTCCGTGATCATATCGTACTGTCAGAACGCAATCGATGCGTTCAGATAGAAAGGTGTAAGAAAAGTTCACAGAAACGAGTGCAACAGTCGTATGTTCTGCTTATGGGTATATGTTGCGAAGGATGCTGTGTTATTGCACTGGGATTGTGGAGAAGCTGCACGAGTCAGCCTGTGTAGCATGACATTGCTCGACGTCTGCGATCGGCCGGGGCACAGAGCATTAAGACAGCGCTGGCATGCCTCAGCGCGCCATTCGGCAGCTCAGGGTGCCAAACTAGCTTCAGCCTCGGTTGTGATTGTTCGGTTGCGAGTCGATTCGCCCTTTGATGTTGCTGCTTAGGCGGCTAATCGACACCGTGGAGTGGGCGGCATCCGGCATATCGCTCGTCCGACGCTCGTTGCGAGCGCTTGGCATTGTAGCCAAAATGATCCCTCATCACATATAGTCACAACGTGTCTATGCACGAGACATCGTGGCTCTCAAGTACCTGCTCGTGGGTCCCGTACTTGCGCGGCAGACGTCATGTTCAGCCGCCATATTTGGTAAGACGGCAGCATGGCCCTACCCTTGGTACCACTTTGATATTCCCTTGCACAGCAGCGTCTCGGTGCTCCATTGATGTCGGTTGGAAGGTGTCTTTCTCAATCTTCCGAAGATTGGAGCAAGGGATACGTGACGTGCAAGGCTACGGTCACGGTCAGGCTGTCCAGACATTTTGACTAATCGCTATCAGTGAGAGATGCGTCCCCACGTGCAGGCGCGTCATGCAATAGCGAGTGCACGGCCAAAAAGTGACCAAGCTCCGTCGCGACTTGTCTGAGTAAGACACGCTCCAGCTACGCATCAACGACTCCTAACCCGCACGCTTCGCTCGTGCTATGCTGCACGGTGCACTGTAGTGATCTTTCACCCGAGCCCTCAAGACGGGCTCATTAAGTGAGACGCAATGAACAATATCGACGGCTCGGATCGTCACCTGAAGACAGAAGAAGGTCAAACCATCTTGAGGTGCATTTCTCAGAGCTCTTTCGCTGACTGTAGGCAGCGCCGCCGCCCTCTCTCCTCACCATCGTCTTTGACACAAACCCTCACGCCTGGGCACATTTGTCGTCGACGCTGTCCCTCTCGGCCGCCCTCGCTAACATCCTCATCTTCATCAATGCGCACTTGGCCTCCGGCAATGCGAACGAGGTCGCCGTTATAGCCTCGCACTCGCACAGAACGAGCTTCCTATATCCAACGAGGACACCGCCGCAGCGTGTGGAGAGTGGTGGAACAAATGGTGACTTGGGCATGAACGGCAGCAGAGTGGAAAGATCTCATCAGGACAGCCCAAACAAATACCGGCCCTTTGCCGTTGTGGAGAGCACCATCCTGCAGAACTTTGCGAAGCTTATAGACGAGACAAATGCAAGTCATCTTGCCGCGACGCCGACAACCCTTATTGGCGGTGCTCTGTCACTTGCCCTGACATACATCTCCAAGGCCACACTTATACATGCGCCCGTCGCCTCCGGCACCGAGAATCACATGGCAGCCCTTGCAGATGCCGAGAATATTCATGTTGATCGCGTCTCTCTTACGTCTCGCATCCTGATAGTGTCTGTGTCCGGAGACCTTGCCAATCAATACATCTCCGTCATGAACTCGATCTTCGCTGCGCAACGAAAGAAGATCCCAATCGATATCTTGAAGCTAGCTGGAGATACTGTTCTATTGCAACAGGCGAGTGATACAACAGGAGGTGTATATATGAAGCCTGAGCGGCCAGAAGGCCTTTTACAGTATCTCATGATGGCATTTTTGCCAGACGTAACAGCACGTGCAAGCTTGGTCGTCCCAAGCGCAGGCGGTGTTGACTTCCGTGCCGCTTGCTTCTGCCACAGAAACGTAGTAGACGTTGGCTTTGTTTGCAGCGTGTGTTTGAGTAGTAAGCACTCGCCCTCTACTGGTCTGGTCTGCCGCTGACAGTATCCAGTCTTTTGCAGTCCCAATCTGCCCGATCACTTATGCCTTACTTGCGGGTCTTACCTATCACTACGCGCTGCCCTTACAAACCCGCCTGCTCTTATACCGAAAAAGAAGAAAAAGAAGAGAAAGGCCGGGGCTGACACCGGGACTCCAGGGGCAAGCACGCCTGCAGGATCTAACACGCCGATGCATCCTTGAAGACATTTTTATAGCTCGCATTATATGCACGCTTGATTAACAAGTATCTTTTGCGCCGCTCCAACCATTTGCCGCGGCTCGAAGCGCGCGCAGACTAGCGCATGCGTCTGCGCAATGCGCCTCACATGTCGGCCATGACGCGTGCGCTTGTGTTTGCACGACGGATCAACTCACACTATCACATCGGGATATAGCCCGAGCTATTGTGCTCATAGCGGCGCAAGAACACACCACTTTTTGAATGAGGGGCGCGGACCTCAAGCCATAGAGGGGGGCTTCCGGTTCAAGCAACCGCTGCTGTGGCTGTACCTAGCAACACTGCTAGGAGAACAGCCCCCGTGTGAGCACAGTCCTCACTGTAGGATCTTGGACTGCAAAGAATAGGAAATGCATGATGAGCTATAGTAGCACATCCAACAGATCAATACATCGTGCCAGCCCAAGTTCGTTCCACCTTGGTTCTCATTGTGCACGTTGCTTGAGGCACACAAGGTGGACTGACCCGTGACCGGAGAGGTTCATTATACACCAAAGACTTATTTGAGCACTTTCGAAGGTCAACAAGCAGCGCATCCGGGTCATCCGAAGCTTCAAGTCACGGAGATATTACGGTACGACACTTCAAACTTCCGGCATCGAAACGATAAGTACAGTAGATGTATGGTTGCCTAAGGATGCAGACACGGCAAGGTATCGCCGACTCGACCTGCCCCTGAAGTAGGTGCTCAAGTTGTCAGCACGTTAGATTCGACAATGTCGGAGGCAACCCAAAGAGTTAATATGGTTGAATGTTTGTAACAGCCACCGTCTGTGCACTCCTCCTGCAGCAGGAACGTTATCCTGGAAAAGAGCATGAGCACACCAGTGCGATGGGGTCTGTGAGCTCGCCTGCTTGCCCGTTGAAGCTGCAATTCGTCCGCGGGATGGCGTGGATGTGGGCATTTGGATAGAGGTATTGACTCTTGAAACCATTTTTTTAAGTGTACTGATAAGGACCTTGCGAAGCCGTCGGCCATCTTTTCGCCCCATTTTCGGTTTTGGCCATGGTTTAATGAATCTCCAAGGCGCTGGGCAACTTATGATCTCCATAGAATGTTGGGGGATGGTGTGCAGGGCTCATGTACATCTTCCAAACACACAAAGCATGTTGCGATCGCCGTCCAAAAGAGGCGTGCCCAGTCTCGACCGATGGTCCGAAGCGAAATAGGCGGAATTGGCGTGCGCAGGGGTGTAAAGATAAGGAATGCCTTCATCTCATTGGCCAGGCCTACTTCATCTCTATGCTCCTCCAACACAAGTTGCCATTCACATCTGCAGCTGCATCAACCCGCAGCTGCCCTCATTCCGGAACATTTGGGAACAGAGGTGCTAGTACGCATCTGCTCTCCATCGGCCCATCGCGAGCCTGGAGTCCTCAAAGCCGCATCCCACGGAGCGGGCTAGCGCAAAGCCCTGCGCGATACCAGCCCCATAACTGAACGCGCATTGGCTGTCTCTTCCATCACCTATCTGACACCCCACCGAGTGGCTCGACGGTTTCTTCTGGGGTCGATGCTTGTTCTCATCAGCGTGTCCGAGCTTCGCGGGAAACAGCCAGAAGCATTCAGGTGGAATGACGGGACGGGAGCGAGATGGTTAATAGTCAAAGTTATATACTTATCTTACTCCTTCGAACATGCGCAGGCGTGCTCCATCGTCAGCAAATTCGACACACTTATAACCACACGTTCGCTTCTTGTCCCGGCAGCTCAGCCAGACGCCCTCGTCGGGTACGCAAGAATCGCATCGTTGCTTTTCTCTGTACGGCCGGCACGCGCCACTTTCTCCGAGATCCCAGCACACCTGGAGATCAGCCGCTTCATTTCTCCTACCCCGTCTACCCATCGCGTTTCCCTCCTTCGACGCCTGTTATCTGTACATATTGTGTCTTGGCCGCCCTCGTATTTTACTTTTCAGTCTCCCCGCCGCTTTTTGTTTCCTGGCTCCACACCGCTTGCTCGGATCCCCCGCATAGCGACAGTCACCACTACTAAAGATCGACACCATGGACCCCGTCTCCTCTGGCGCGGACCCGACCACGCCCCTAGAAGCTTTCAACAATGCAACTATTGCGACTGGAGGCGATAGCAAGTTGTACAACCTCAATGTTTTCTACGATGTGAGTTGCGCGTGTGGTGGGACTGTTGAACGTGGGGCTAACGTGGCTAGGCCGGCGATATCGCTTGGATGATCACGTCTACTGCATTGGTGCTGCTCATGGTTCCGGGAGTTGGGTATGTATCACTGTTGGTGGAGCAACCATAGTCGAACTAATCAGGTGGTAGATTCTTCTACTCTGGACTTGCGAGACGAAAGTCGGCCCTCAGTTTGCTATGGCTGAGTGTCATGGCTACAGCTGTGATCAGCTTCCAGTGGTTCTTCTGGGGCTATTCCTTGGCTTTCTCTCATTCAGCCGGGAAGTACATCGGCAACCTTGACAACATTGGCTTGAAGGATGTGCTCGGTGCACCATCTGTTGGAAGTTCTAGAATTCCTGATTTGATGTTCTGTGTTTACCAGGGCATGTTCGCAGCTATCACGTACGTACTCCTTTCTGGTTTCTCTATACCAACATACACTAATCTTGTCAACAGTGTTGCGCTTGCTGTTGGCGCAGTGGCAGAGCGTGGTCGCATGCTTCCTTGCATTATCTATATGTTCATCTGGTCAACCCTCATCTACGATCCCATCGCCTGCTGGACCTGGAACTCATCTGGCTGGGTCTTCCAGATGGGCGGCCTTGACTTCGCGGGCGGGACACCTGTCCATATTGCCTCTGGTACTGCTGCTCTCGCTTACTCGTATATGCTGGGCAAGCGTAGCGGTCATGGCACCCAGGAACTGAATTATCGCCCTCACAACGTAACACACATCGTTATTGGCACAGTCTTCATGTGGGTCGGATGGTTTGGATTCAATGCTGGTTCGGCACTTGCTGCTAACTTGCGAGCCATCATGGCTGCTGTGTGCACAAACCTTGCCGCTTGCGTAGGGGGCATCACATGGTGCCTTGTCGACTACCGCCTGGAACGCAAGTGGTCGACAGTGGGCTTCTGCTCTGGTGTGATTGCTGGTCTGGTCGCAATTACGCCTGGCTCGGGTTACGTACCTGCCTGGGCGGCAGTCGTTTTTGGTGCTGTGGGTGGCGTTGCTTGTAACTACGCAACCAAGCTCAAGTACTTCCTTCGCTGCGACGACGCTCTCGACATTTTTGCCGTCCATGGTGTTGGTGGCTTCATTGGAAACATTCTTACTGCTTTCTTCGCGGCGTAAGTCATTCCTATCCTTGGTTGCTGTGCATGGCTAACAGATCGCAGCGATTACATCGCTCACCTTGACGGCTACACTGTCATTCCTGGTGGCTGGTTGAACCACAACTGGATACAACTTGGTTACCAACTTGCCGACTCAATTGCTGGCGGAGCATATTCCTTTGTCGGTACCTGCTTGATTCTTGGTGCACTCGACTTCATTGGCAAATTCGTGCCTGTACTCCGTCTGCGCGCAACAGAAGAGGAGGAGGCCCTAGGTATCGATGATGTCGAGATCGGCGAGTTCGCGTACGACTACGTTGAGCTCACACGTGAGCTGAAGGTTCCGGATGACGACGTTGATGAGGGCATGTCGATGCACTCGCTGCATCACAACGGCGCCGGCATGGCGGTGACGAGCCACCACGAGAAGAACCAGGAGTCGATGGACTCGGCGAATCAGCTTGCTGATTGGGCTCATCGTGCATGATGAGTCCCGTCTCCAGTTTCATACTCATTCTTGATTAGCGTTCCGTTCGCTCTATACCACTTTATACTCTCTTCCTAGACTGTCTCATTTCTGGCGGACGTTTTGAACATGCTTTGTCATCGTAATGTAGTATATGGGCGGATCAATCAAATGCTAGACGATTCCACTGCTCGCGGACTGTTTGATGTGCCGAAATCATACCGCAGAGATACTGTGATATGCACATTCCAAGGCTGTGTTTGCATAGCGAGGCTATTTGCTAACCCTGGGTTGTCTCTCTTATACCATAGAAGAAGGCGCAGTTTTGTAGAGCATGGCAATCCTACAGAAATCTGTGTGGATTGGCTGTGAGAGCCTCGAGCACCGAAGAAGAGCCACTGCCGTCATTGCAAGCCTCGATATTTGAGTCACGTGTCGTGCGATGCTGCTGTCAAAGGGTGTAACCGAACCAATAGGCAGACGTGCATAATGCGAAGCCTGAGATGACGACGCTTTGTAGATTGCAAGCATGCGCATGACAGCCACAGAGGTGGCGGAGCCGAGCTTGCCGTCTGAGCAAATGGGCTTCTCGACGTCGCACAGCAAGGCCCATAATGACAGCGCAGAGCCGCGGAAGAGGGCACAGGAATGGAAAGGATGCGACTGGCGTGGGAAAAGGGTCGAAGTCAGGGTCTGTGCCAAAGTGCGGGGCCTGCGCACGAAGACTAGAAGCTAGCGACAGGGGGAAGGTGCCGGCTTGAAATGGCAAGGACGAACACGCGACAGGGCAGTGATGTTCTTGTCTGCGCTGCGCTGCGCTCCTATCCTTCTCCCCGGTGCTTCCTTCCGTTTGACATACACACGACCGTCGCACTGTGCTGTAAGTGCTCCAATTGGCACCCTGTGTCTCTCACCACGCACCACGACTTTCAAGGATCTTCACTGTCACATGCCTCAAGTCGCCAATTTCCCACCGTCTTCTCAATTTGCACACCGCAATTCCTGAAAACTCTCACTGAACACCCTCGCGAGTAGCATCATGAACAAGCCACAATCGCCATACGACTCGCTTCCGCATATTGCTGAGCATTACGACAACTCCAACTCGCACAACTCAGCACTCCACCTCATCCTCACGTTACGGCCGGACTGGCGCGAGACCAAGGACACTGTAGAGTTTGTGCGATTCACAGATGGCATCACAAACACGCTGCTGAAGGCGGTGAACAAACTGCCAGGTCTGTCAACGGCAGAGGTGGATGAGGATGCGATTTTGCTGCGCGCGTATGGCAAGGGTACAGACGTGATTATAGACCGCGAGAGTAAGTCCACGCACAATTTACCGCCTGAGTTGTAGACTGACAACCACACAGAAGAAACGCGGTCACACTGCCTCCTCGCCCGCCACGGCCTCGCACCCCCACTCTATGCCCGGTTTGAGAACGGTCTTCTTTACAAATTCGTCCCAGGCAGCGTGTGCTCACCTGCTGACCTGCGACGACCAGATGTATGGCGCGGAGTAGCTCAGAAGTTGGGAGAATGGCATGCCACATTACCTATATCGAGTATCAGCAGCACGTGTCCAGCTCCATCTCAACTTGCTTCCAGCAACAAGCGTGCCTCCTTGGTGGCTATGGCCCAGCTCACGCCCGGCAAGCCTATACCGAACGTGTGGACAACTATGCAAAAATGGATCGACGCGCTCCCAACAAGCACCACTGCGCAAACGACACGCCGAGAGCAACTTACCACCGAACTTGCTTCCCTAACCGCACTGCTGGGTGACACACCAGGCGTTGGCGGCTCAAATCCCTTCGTCTTCGCTCATTGCGACCTCCTCTCCGGCAACGTGATCATCGAGCCGTCACCATCGTCAGCTTCGAACTCACGTCGTTCTAGTTCCTCTAATGGGTCAGAGGAGCCCGAGACGGCGCCAGCCGCAGTGTCGTTCATTGATTACGAGTATTCTACACCTGCACCCGCCGCCTTCGACATTGCAAATCATTTCGCTGAGTGGGGCGGTTTCGACTGCGATTACGGTGTGCTGCCCACACGCCGCGTACGCCGCTCATTCTTGCGCGAGTACCTTTGCAGCACCAGCGTGCATTTGAACCGGACACATACTGAGACAGAGGTTGAAGAACTTTTCGAGCAGGTTGACAGATTTCGCGGCGTACCAGGCTTCTACTGGGGTATCTGGGCGCTGATCCAGGCACAGATCTCGTTGATTGACTTCGACTACGCTAGTTATGCTGAAGTTAGACTTGGTGAATACTTTGCTTGGAAGCGAGAGGTCAGCGGCGAGCGAGCTAAGGCAGGAGAAGTGATGCCAGAGCGCGAACAGGTCTGGGCCAAGGACGAGTAGTGGATATGTCCATCCCACAGACACACACATTGTTTATTTTGGCGTAGGAACAAGCGAGCGATTCAACATGTTCAGTTAGGGCGCTAGACGTCTTGCATACCATGCCTACTTCATCAAAAGGGCTTTTTTCCACCTTTCAGTTCGTAATACGTTTAATACCACAGCAGCAACCTTCGTTTTGAACTCGATAAATCTGCACATTGCCTTAGAAAAGCGGTTCAAGGGATGATAGGCGTTGCTGCAAGCGTTGACAGTTCCAGGTACCTGCATGGCATAACACTCACAATGCAATGCGCCACTGGTCAACAGTAGTTTCACAAATTTAGGTCAGATCCCATGCGAAATTGGTGCATATGCGCATCACTTGCTGCATGTCAGATGCAGCTAAGCCTAAGGCGACACAATATCGGTAACCAGAGCGGACGTTCAAGGCTGAGTACATGATGGACCTATAACAGCGACACCGGCCACGGCCCTTGGTGAGAATTCAGGACAACCCTAGGACATCTGAAGATATTACGGCTGAGATATCTTATTTAAATTACCGAGGACCGAAGAGAGGTCAGGCTTCTTCAAATCCCACATTCCACCTACTGCTGACGAGGTAGCCCCGATCCATTGTACTCTCAGCACAGTATGTGTCGACGATACCGAAACGGACGCAACAGACGCCTCGGGGGGCGACGAGTCTCACTATGAGACCCTGTCTTACGCTCTGTTACCAGGACTCCATCTTTATTGATCGACGACCAAGTTCCGTGACAATAGGCAGTACGAGGCTCTGCAACACTTACGCCACACTTTTATAAAGCTGGCCTCGTGGAAAGAAGCCCATGAGATGAGACGTTGCAAGACAGCCGTGAAGATGCCGACAAAGCATATTCCATACACGCTCTGGCGTGTGTTAGTACAGGACGACAGTATACCATCACAAAAGGTGGACATTGTCAGAAGGAAGACATATTTGCCGTGCTCGCTGTTGGAACAGTGTCTTTCGTACTGCGTTGGGCTGATGATTGATATTCTCAGCTCAGCTAGTAGTGAGAATGGAATTTTGCGAGTGCAGACATACGTTGGTGTGAAGCAGAAAAGCAGATATGGTGAGTTCTTGTGACGAGGTCTGACCGAGTTTTTTCCTTCTCCTCTACTGGACGAGCTCTGTTGCCTTCAAAAAGCGTTTCTTATGTTGCGCAGTCCTTGGGAGTCACAAGTACACGGGACGTACAAAGTAATCGAGAACAGTGTCATAACGTGTATAGAATCTGTAAACTATTGGGTCTCGAATCTTGGGGTCAAATTCGCCTCTCCTAACCACCAGCCACCACATTTGGGCAAAGAAAAGAGAAAGTCGTATAACACGCAGATATAAAGTCAATGTCAGGTGGAACATCCTCGCATTTAAGCGATCTTGCAACGAAACGTTGCTTACAAACTCAACTTTTATCCCTTTCCGTCCCAGTCTTGAGAAAACGCCGTTCCAAACGTCTTTCATCAAATGTTCATGCGTCGACAGTCAGCCCATGCATCGGACTGAGCCAATCGACGTCGCCTAGCTCTGCGGTCAAATTCGCGCCGTGGTCCATTGCTCCGTCGTCGAAAGTGAATGTCTCGCCCACGGCGTCCAGGTTTAGAAGAGAGTCAAAGTCTCCATCGTCGAATTCATTGTTCAGTGGTAGACTGGAGAACAGAGTCTCATTGTCTTGGTGATGGTTGATATTAGAGAACGGGTTCTCGTGTATTCCCGTTATACTCCACTTATTCATAGCATCGATAGAATTGTGGTTGTACAAGGACATGTTGTCGGTCGCTGTATGGAGAAGAATGGGTGTGTCTTCTGAAATCGTGATAGAAATCATGGTTTGGTCGTGGTGCTCGTGGTCTGAATCTGGTGGGGTGGAGGCGAGGAAGGTTTCGAGGCGGCGGGCGACTTCTTCGTCGGTCACGTTGGGTGCAGGTCCGGACGTCTTCTCGAGACTCGCCATATTCGTAGTAACAGCATCGGGAGGTGGGGTGAGGGTCGAGCGCTGCTGTTGTTGAGAAGCGGTAGTCGCGTTCACCATATCAAGTCGGCGACCAGCGTCGACAAGATCCTCGACAGAAGTTACAGGGTTAGTCTTAGCCATTGGTGACGGTTGCATGGAGGTTGGCGCCACATGAATGCCGGCTTTACGGATGGCGGCTTCGAGGAAGGCGACGGAGTAATCTGCTGCTGCATAGAGGTCGCGAAGCTTGCCCATAACCGCCATGCATTGACAGAAGCCACGCAGAGAGTTTCGACGAGTTTCTTCTTCGGGTGCTTTGATGTCCAGAAGATGGATGATAATGGCGGGAAGGAGGACTGTGACGCCGGTGGTGGGTAGATACTTGACCAGACCGCCTGTGTCGAGGCGCTGTGCTATTGATGTGATCGCAGAAGCGGCGCGACGGACATTGCGTCGCGAGGCATCGAGTATGTCAGACTCCACGTCATGCCTAGGAGGTGCACTCGCTGGACCACCTTGTGAGTTAGGCAAGACCTGAGGTCGGTGCAAGGCCGATAGTGTCGTGAAAAATACCATATGTAGCAGTGCGCGTGCTAAGTCGATAGCTGCTACGCCCGAAGGGTTGTCTGTGTATCTTGCCTCTTCAGACAATTCGTTCACCCATTTCTGCAGTTCATCGTCACAGGCCTTAACTTCACTCGTCGCAGGGTCGACCTTCTTTGGAAGTAGCATCATGGTCGTTCGATCGTTCTGAAGACCATGATTGTTGTTGAGGACACAGTACTGTTTTGACAGGACATGAGAAATGCAAAGACAGAGTCGCGCCTTCTCGATGCACATGACAGCCAGTTGGCGCTGCACATCCACGTCTCTTGCGACCTTGCAATCGACTGGAACACAGGTGATTGAATCGGGAATTGGCGCGATCTCAAAATCGTCCAAGGTCAACATGGGTACGTCAAAGTCTTCGGACTTTATACGAGTAGGCCTTCGCATGCCAAGTGCAATGAGACGATCGCGCATGTATGTGGACCACCATATGCGTTTCCACAGCTTGACACGTTTGGTGTCCAGGTTGGTGTTATCTGGATTACGGTGGAGTCCGATGGTGTGCGCTACGGACGTAGCCACCCCCATCCAGTGCCAAGTGTCCTTTTGATCATCGGGAGTTTCGTAATAATAGGTCAGGAGAAGTAGTGCTTGTACCAGCGACACCCGGTCAGATTCGTAATCAAAGTCATACAGGATCTGTCATCATCGTTAGCAGACTGTTTGGCCAAGGCAATGCAAATGGTATGGAACTGTATCACATGCTGGCATGTGAGCATTTGTGGGGGAGCATCGGACGCCCGAGATCCACCTTCGGCCGAGGCGCAGAAACCCAGATTTGTGCCAAGCAGTGAGGACTTACTCTAGTCTTTTGGAAGAAGTCCTTGCGGGCTTCTTTTCGAGTGGCGTAGCCTGCAGAACGAAGATGTGACATGTCAACAAAGGCTGATCCTGCAAACATGACCGCTTGAAATAAGATCAAGCTGACTTTTCCTTTGCTTCCATCTGATCGGTCGATGACAGTCAGAAAGTCGTGCAGATCCAGAAGTGGCATGTATGGATGCACAAATTCAATGTAAGCACGTAGCATCTCGCTACGGAGTGTCCCTTTCGGTACGGTCAGGGCACCCTTCTTTTCAAGGTAAGAGATCTCCTCAGGTCCAATCTTGGCCGGCAATGGTTTGATGAAACGAGGAAGTTGACCGGATGGGAGTTTCTGGCCAAAGTTTGTGAAGAACGGCTTTCCGTCATCATTTGAGAAAGGTGTGAATGGAAAAGTTGGAAGGCCGTTGATTTGTGAGGTGACGGACATGCGGCGGTGGACATCTGAGATGTTAGGCACAGAGAAGTTCCGGTGGCCATGACTTTGATCTGTTGGCCGGTCAGTATATGAGATGCCGCCAAATTCCACTCCCACGCACATATAGAATGGGGCACATGTTCGTTGATGCGGCTTTCTGCATCTTGTGATGCTCGCGATGAGGCAGACTTCAGCGATTGCACGCTGTCGAGAGCATCACGAGACGCCAATTTGCGAGTTATATTTGTCGTTGTAGCTATTGTCTCTGCTTGTGCTTCGTCGTCCTTGTTCCATTTCCTGCAAAGGTCAGTAAGTGGCTCAATCGCGCCTGGAAAGTGCAGTTGCGGTGTGTATAGGCTGAAGGCTAACACGAGCTGGAGCGGCCCCCGTAAATGGCTAGTCTCGCAGGAGCGAACGCTGACGAAAGTTGCAGAGAACGATAAGCCACAAGGTGCGAGAAATCTCACTTGCAACGTATACAATGTACAATAATGCTGGCATGAGGGGGTGACGGATGCTGCACGGGATGGGTGACTGACTTTTTGCGTCTGCTCTCAGAAACAATGCACTCGACTTCATCCAATCGGCAGTTGGTGCAGGGAGCGCCATGCTCCGTGACGTTGCACCGAACTTTTCGCGCTCGACAACATTGACACGCTTTTGAAGCTCTCCGTTTTACTGATCGTCCAGTTGTGTTTCCATCGAGGCCGGCTGCGGTCGCTTTTCGCTTCGGTGGTTGCGACTCCATATAGTCAGAGGGTGAGCCAGAACAGTCGGACATGGCTGCAATCGAATGGCAACGCTTGACAGTTCTTGTTCCGGTAATTTTGCAGAGGATGAAATGATCACGGCTGCCCGCGCGCGAGCGGTCTGGGGAAGGGCTTTGATTATGTATTCCGAATTCCACAAAAGTGGATTCCATGCCAGAGCTAGTCGTGTGCTCCGGGCGTGCGGACAAGCCGCGATTCATCATAGTGCCCTGAGGCCTGCTCCGTCCCCACCGGGGATCACTAGTGAGTACCCCAGTCCCCAGATGCGGACGGCCGGCGCCAAGGATGGATGCTTGACGAGCCGGTGCTTCTCGGAAGGGGGCGGGACTGAGCACAGACGCGCTTGCAGTCGTCAGCAACTGCCAATTACAACCATGCAAAAAAGATGCCGCGGTCCGTCAACCTACGAAAGCCGGTTCCTCCCTGTCAGCGCTGCCACGAGCATCGGTGCATTTTGACAACTGAGACGCAAGTCCTCGATGCGAGTCAGCGGGTCGCTGCACCATGGCAGATCTGGAGAGTCGCGATAGTTGAGTCTGGAGCAGGACCCATAGACGAAAGTGCGGTACTCGCTGCGTCATGATTGGTGTCAGAAGTCCAGCGGACAGACTAGACGTCTCTGGACCACACAGCCCACCCGTAACAACCGGTCTTCTGAACAATCACACGTGACGCACGAATACGGCTTGCGGTCGCAAATTTGCGGCTTTTTGTCCAGCATCCAGCACAACGATCGGAGGGTCCCGCTCCCTGACTGCGCCCCGTCTTCCTGCCATAAAAGCGCATGAGAATGGCCCGCTGCTTCGTCCACTTTTCGTTGTTGACTTTTAGCGAAGGAACGAAGTAAGAGGCTCAATATCGGCGACGTACTAATGAGCATGCGATGTGGGCAGTCGGAACCGCTACCAGAAAGCTGGACTGGATGACACTCTGAGCAATAACGAGTCTTGCTCGAACACGAATTATGCGGGGGAAATGGTCAGGGGCACGCCGAGCCTCCACATTCGAACGCCCACACAGCAAACGTCTAAAGGCAAACACGCTTACCATTCCGGCTTTCGCTCGGAAAAACCCTTGCACATCATTGACCTTGGCTGGATTCAGTCACTAACGCATCTTGAAAAGGATCAAGCTCAGCGCATCATACCTCATCGATCGATCAGCTGCCCCACCAGCCGTCTATGTACAATCAGCTCGGCTTGCTCGATTATGTTATTAGAATGCAGCACGTCTATTAGTTCGCTTGCTTGAGCTCTGAAGCGCACAGGTGATATCAAGGCTGTTGATTAGTTCGATTTTATATACTAGCACCGCGCTTGCTGTACTGTACAGCCTGAACAGGAGGTCTTTGGCCGGCGCCGTTGATTATTTACCCCTGCAACAGTGTAAGGTAATTAGAGGAGCTGCGCACGGTAATGCCCAGCAAAGTTTCGGAGTCATACGTATATCGCTCTCCGATCTAACGTTCACCGATACTCTGATGTGCAGTCGGTGGCGGTCCGTCAAAATCACTAATCTGTTTCTCCACGTTTGTGGCTTCGCAAGGCCATCCCATCATGCCAAACAGTGACGACTCGACTCTCTCGACTCTGACCGTTTTGAAAGGCCACAGGGTCCCAGGGTCCCAGGGTCAGGGTCCTCCGGATCGCCGCGCTCGACTCGATGCCAGCTATGCAGCCTTCGCCGCGCAGACCTGTTCTTAGTATTGTCAACCTTACTATTTACATCAACTTATTTGAAGCCCGACTCCGTGTGGATCGACAGCCGTTTTGGAGGGGCGGAACCCCCCGGCTTAACATCCTGTGTCGAGCGGAATGTGCGCGCGCGTTTGAATGGATCATGCGTCGCTCTGAAACCGTTCAGTCTTGCAGGGGGGATATTCTGAAAAGCCATCACAGCGAAGCAAGAAGGGCGCATGTTGCTTCAGAGTAACTCGATCTTGCAGGCCAATCGGTTTAGTTGCTTCGACCTCTCTGCATGCATGTGCTGGCTGCACCCATGCGACAATCCGCGGACGAGAAAGCTCGAGAAATCGCACCTGAGCACGAGCACCGAGTTTCAGGTAGAATTCCAGCGCTAAAAGTTTGTGGACCTTCCGCTATTGGAACCCGGATACGTTTCCACCTCGGAGCCGGATAATACGTCTGGCTCCGATTGTCGTAAGGCTGAACGTAAGTTTCTAGCTTCAGCCCCTGGAAAGTGTCGCCGCTGTCATACTTGCATAATATAACTCACCGCAATAATTAGATGCGTAGGAAATGTCAAGAGATGCTTTGTCGTGAGTAGACATCCTATGTGTACGTAGTCGCGTGTTGCCGAAAATTTGGGCTACCATGTCGCATACGAGGCTTAAAGAACGATAATTTTGACAGCGTTAATGGCCCGTGTCTGAGGTAACATGAGAGCACGGGTACTCATTCAATCGCCTCTTCCCTGCTGCCAGTACGGTATGACATGCTCCACCTGCAGATTGGCCGATTGATGCGTTAACTTGTGGCGGCCATTGTAAGGTTGTCAATGTCGACCTGATTGCCAAAGAGATCAAGCTGAGCTCCCTCAGTCACTTTGACACATCTATACTGCCTCTTCCTCTTACAGTGATCTTATAGGTACATACTTGTATGCACACCTGCTCGGGGTGGCTGAGAGCCTCTTCGATCGTCGAGTGTCGCCAACCACAAACTAAATGTACTGGAAGTTCCTGGTCCATGGGTAGGACGCAAATACGTTGCTCTGCTGCAGTCCTGAGCTTGAGGTCGGACTGTGATGGCTGAAGGTCAACAGAGGGGGTACGTCTCCTCAGAACTTTGTGAAAAAGACAAAACTATTGCGCTCGCTATCGAAATGTTCGAGAACCACAATACTCAAGTACTCGTTATCAATTCATACTCGACAAAGGTTTTCTGACCAACCTCCCCATTACCTCAAGGAACATCTTCAGGTATAGTTTACTTCGATCTGCCCGCTTTACCTTTGTTCCACAAAAACTCGGGCATGGAGTTGCAAACCAACCCTCAGTCCTTAACAGTTGCCTATTGAAGCTCTTCCCAAAGGCTCTCGAGTGCAGCAAACGGAGTAGACTGCTTGTCACCCCTGACTAAACTGATCCAGTCGTGTTGGCTGTCTCCCAAATGCTCTCCAGGTCTCTTTGCGATCGCTCGAGCAATATAGTATTGGTCGACTTCGTTCACAACAACGTCGAAGCCCTGATAAAGGCCAGGTACTTTACTTGAAGCATGTATATTCTGAATACGAGCTCGGACAAAATCAGTTATTATTATTGTCCGCGGCGATAGGGCCTGGCTTACCAAGTATTGTCTCCCTGAGACTTACTGCCAGCTGAAGGTCATCTTGAGGGAGATGGTTCATATTTTGCGCTGCTATATCCCGGAGGAAACTCACGTCGTTTCTTTTCGACCTTCTGCAGTTGCTGGGCTTCCAAGATAAAGAGCATCCTTCACAATTCAAGGCCGTTTGATACAAACGCAAAAGCACAAACCTGTGTATCACTTATTGACAGCAATTACGGCTTAGCGAAGGAAAACATGCTGCCGATGTTTGGGTTAGGGTTATTTGAAATTAATGTCGAAGCTGAAGTACGCATTGAATATCATGGAATGGTTGGTTTCTGGCCCGTCTGATCCGCCCTAAACATACAGTCGACACTTGAATGCATGGAGTCGCGAGTAGACTGAGCCATTACTGTCTCGTCAAGTCGCACACAAAAGTCTAAAGCACGCACTTATGCCTTTAACCACAATCAGTCATCAAGCGTAAATCAGCTTCATCACGCTGAACGAGCATCGCTATCAAAATTGCCCTGCTCTTTGATCTCAGTGCTAAGATACGGATGTTGACATGTGGCCTCTAATTCCCTCGTACTTACACACCAACGAAATCGACATCGAGCACTGAAACTCCACTTAGGTACAAGCTGTGCATTAGTCCCCCCCCCCCCTCAAAGCCCATTACACCCATCTCATCAAGCACTGCAGGCTCACAAACAATCTCGCGATCAGCGCAAAGTCGCTGGACCAGCGTCTCAAGCGTCTCCCTCCCCAGCTTAGTAATTGTCAAAGCAAGCCTTTGGCGTTCTAGGGGGAAATGCACCTCTGTGATCTTCACTTGCCAATCCCCAACGCGCTGGATACCGCCATCAGGGAGGTTACTCTCAGCGCTGTTAGTTTCTGCCAGTTTCGCGTCGGAGTACACATTGTGTACCAAATCCTGATGATGTCAAGGAAGGGTTGAGGTACTTATCTGTGCCCTGCATATATGAAGAGGGCAGTTTTGAAAGTCATGAGGTCATGGATTCTTCAATAGTTGCGATGAGGACCTGTGCGCCATGCGGATGCGAAGCATGAACAGATCATAATGGACGCCTGAGTTGTGTTCCGTTTGGAGGAAAGGTCTCATAGAGTGACCACGTCTTTCGGTCCGTGCTGCGTCGTACCGTCCAGTCATGCAATATGCATGTTGAACAAGCTGTATTGACAACTGTGGGTTTACTGTTGTATTGTCGAAGACCGAGATGTACCGTACTGTGGGTCTGGAGACCCTTTTGATCCAGCAAGCTTGGAACCAAGTTATTAATACTGTCTGTTGAGAGGGCTTTGGATGTACCATGGATGCTTGTGTGATCACTGCCCCGATAAGGAAAGTATGTTGCCAGTATTGAAGACTGAAGCAATGTGTCCTGTTCACAGGCGTTGAAAGCATGGCGCTGGCTAAAGTAGGAAAGCACGTTCAAGGATTTCCAATCATCTCTAATCTGGTACATCAGACGTGATCATATCCTGCAGTAGTCTTGACATGTTTTCGTTCAGCCAATTTCATCAGCGTCTTTCGACACATCCATAGTTCAACCCAGCACACCCTCTTGTCATGCATCTAGAAAAGTAGTGTCGCGGCACGGCCGGTAAGACCTGCTAGCACGAACGAGCTACTGATGAAAATGTAGAACCTTGTGAACACTTTGTTGACCAAGCTCTGGAAAACGGAGTGCACGATCCTCAACCCGGTGTAGCCCCAGGCAGCGAGATAAGTATATTCATGGTTGTCGCCAAGCAGCGTGAGTGCGATGGCAACTGAATAAAAAACGGTAGGCTGCTCATGCAGGTGGTTGTAATTGTCGGCAATGCGACGAACCTCGACAGGGATCTTGGTCTTCATCTCCTCACTGATGTGCTCTTGATCAGGGCTGACATTGTACTTGGAGATGGCGGGGAGACGAGTGGCGTACATCCAGGCCTTCCATGGTATCAGTAACGCCATAGCTAGAAGAATAATCTCGTGCAATCTTACCTCCTGCACAAAGGTCCACCCAGCCAATACGATAAGTGGCTTTAGAAGCCTAGTGCGGTCGAGGCCTACTGCGACGGAAGCCATGTTTTTTTTATAGCTGTTCTGGACCGCTGTAAAAGTTCTCCGTTGTGTGGGATCAGTGCTCAAAGTAGAAAGTTTGGTGAGAGCGTTGATTGTGGTGAAGGAGGTCCAGAGCACCTTGTTGATGAGGGGAAAGCTTAAGCTCCAATCGTCCGGGGAAGCTACCGGCTGACGCACCTTCTCCGCTCAGCCCTAGAGGCCCTCACCGCCCAATTCTGCCTAGTTGATCTTTCCTAGGCCCGCGCCATCCTCGACATACACAACCAAGATGGCAGAGTATTGGAAGTCGACAGTAAGTCGTACGTGCTTAGCACGAATCTACAGGACTAACCAGACCTCAGCCAAAGTATTGGTGCAAATACTGCGAAGTCTTTGTCAAGGACACCAAGTTTGAGAAGCAGCAGCATGAAGCTACGGGCCGCCACCAGGGCAATATTCGACGCTCCCTGAAGGGGCTGCACCGCGAACAAGAAATCGAGGCCCGAAAACAAGCGCAAGCAAAAGCCGAAGTTGCGCGCCTCAATGGCCTTGTTCCTGGCGCAAGCGGCGCAGGGCCTTCGGTCGCCGCCGGCGTTGGCGATAAAGCTACTTTCGCAAAAAAGGAACCACAGAAGAAGGCGACGGTAGAAGATCGAAAAAGACAATGGGAACAGCTAGCGGCTATGGGTGTTGCGCTGCCCGAAGAAGCACGGCAAGACATGGGTATGGCTGGTGATTGGAAGGTAGTGGCAAAGAAACTCGTAGGGGAGGTCGACGAGCAGGGGAATTTTGAAGAGAAACAACTGAATAAGGGCGTACACAAAAGGAAGATCGATGAGACCGAAGAAGATCGGATAGCAGCAGAGGGCCTGATTACAAAGAAGAAAGGTTGGGGACAGACGTACAGATCATTCCCAGGGAGCAAAGGCAACGACGACGACGACCTAGAAGCACTGCTTGGAACGAAAAAGAATCAGGAGATTAAGGTGGAGGAGAAGCCGCTGAAGATAGAAGAGCCAGTCAAGGACGAGGAGGACGCACAGCCATTACATGATATACCCACAGCAGATGAAGCAGCAGCGCATTCTGCTATGCAACTCAAGCAGGAAGATGATGTGGCGGCACCAGCCGTGGTTTTTAAAAAGAGGAAGAAGATCAAGGTGTGATTTTTGACGACAGCGACAGAACACATCGAATTTGATGTCGGAACAAAACCTGAGTCAGAGCACACAGAGCATCAAAGACTCTAGTTGATATCGAGGCAACCACGCACATGTAGGGGCATCGAGTTTTCTGCGCATACACAGCACCGCACAGTATCTGGAGAACATTACATTGCGCGTTGCGCATTGAACATATGAACATCGATCAGGCAAGCACTGCAGAAAGGGTTGTTTGGATAACAACACACCGGATGCCAGCAGGAAGAGGAGCACTACTTTTGTGGTAATCTCGGACTAGAACATTATAGCACACAATCGTTGCCTCCAATGGCGCCGCGATATTGACATGTGAATGGAGAGCCCACTTTTGAGATCGGCGCATGCACCTAAACCTTAAAGACCCCTGTCCAACGTACGCCAACCCGCGTGAACTTGACTTCGCGTCGCCAGCGCAGCAATCGCGACAAGCCCACCACGCGCCTCACCCATCCCATACAACATCTCCACATATCTATGCTTATGCAGTAGCATGCTGAAGCAGGTGCAAATCCAAACGCAGTTATGCATCTGATCAAGCCGCAGTGGTTAACCCATTCGGGTGAGTGCATCATGATCTCCAGCAGCTACTCAGAGCTCTTTAAACACGTCTGAGGGCTTCGCTGACTGTTGGCGCACATCTCAGGTGATCTCAAGGACCACGAAGTCTATAGCTGCCACGTTTCTCCTGATGGGAAGCGCCTCGTAACCGCCGCTGGAGGTCCGTAAATCCACGCATGCGCAATAGCTACACGTTGCGCCGCCCTGAGAAGCATAGCTGATTGCAAGGCATAGACGGTTACGTACGAATTTGGTCCACTGAAGCCATCCTGAACTCGAACAACGCCGAATACACCAAGCCGAAGCAGCTCGCAGCTGTAAGCCATCATTCAGGCACGATCCACGCCGTGCGATTCTCTTCGAACAACAAGTATTTGGCTTCTGGCGCAGACGACAAGATCGTCTGTATATATGCGCTAGATCCCAATGCGCCGACACATGCTGCTTTCGGTGGGTAGACGCGCCTCGGGAGCCCTGAACTGCTGCTGATGACAGGTATAGGTTCAAACGAGGCGCCTCCTGTTGAGAATTGGCGCGTCATTCGCCGTCTTATAGGCCACGACAACGACGTGCAGGATCTGGGCTGGTCCTTTGATTCGTCCATTTTGGTGTCGGTGGGATTGGACTCGAAAGTGGTTGTCTGGTCAGGGCACTCGTTCGAGAAGCTGAAGACGCTGTCAAATCACCAGAGTCACGTCAAAGGCATCACATTCGACCCTGCAAACAAATACTTCGCAACTGCAAGCGACGATCGTACCATCAAAGTCTATCGTTTCAACTCGCCGCCGACAAACGCTACTCAGCAGGATCAAGTGAACAACTTCATGCTCGAGCATACCATCACCGCGCCCTTCCAGACCTCGCCGCTTACTACATACTTTCGTCGTTGCTCCTGGTCGCCTGATGGAGCTCATATTGCTGCTGCTAATGCAACAAACGGACCAGTCAGCTCTGTTGCCATTCTTGCGCGTGGTACATGGGACGGCGATATAAGTCTGGTCGGTCACGAAGGGCCAGTCGAAGTTGCGGCGTTCTCGCCTCGATTGTTTTACAAGGACCCACCAAATGAGGTCGATGGGACTGTGTACCAGCCAACAGTCACTATTGTCGCATGTGCCGGTCAAGACAAGTGTCTCAGCGTTTGGAATACGAGTTATCCCAGGCCATTTATGATCTCGCAAGAGCTGGCCGGAAAGTCAATCTCAGACTTGGCGTGGTCACCTAGTGGCGAAGTCCTGTTTGCGACAAGTCTTGATGGTAGCATACTGACACTTGTGTTCGAGCCCGGTGAGCTTGGATACGCTGCATCGCTGGACGAGAATGATAAGACACTCTCAAAGTTTGGTGCAGGCCGAAGGGTTGGGATTGTCGAAGGGACAGACGCTCTGCTACTTGAAGAGAGCGCTAAGAGCGGAGAGCTGAAGGGTGTTCAGGGCCGCATGGGAGCCCTTATGGGTGATGGTGGCGCAGTGCAGGCTCCGACGATTGCTACAAATGGCATCAATGGAGCAACGCCTTCAGCAAGTCTCACGAACGGAACTACGATACCAGCCGTGCCGACTGAGCCTCCCGCAGATCAGCGAGTTGAGAAACTTAAGCAGCGAGTGACCGTCACGAAGGAGGGCAGGAAGCGCATAGCGCCTATGCTTGTTTCCTCATCTTCTGGAGTCGGTGAATCTTCTCTACCGCAGACTCAGCTTCTCTCTGCAGCTGCCACATCCGTGGGTAGGAGTGACAATCCACACAACATCCTCGATCTGTCGAAGCCTTACGATGGATTTCCCAAGGGAGGTCTCGCATCGATGCTGGTTGGCAACAAGAGGAAGTTTGCAGAAATCGAAGGCGACGAGGATCGACAGGTCGAGCGAAGACTTGCCGCTACAGTCCGACCCGGGGGCGCAGCTATCGTGCTAAACAGCGAAAACGGCCTCGTACCGCCGGCCGCTGCTGCCTCGAAGGCCAATGAGCTTGAACCTGCAAAGGTTCTGCGACCTGCTATCGTCAACCCGTCACTCAGCGTCAGCCAAGTGCGCTTAGCAGTGCCCAAAGTCAGGAGTGTCATCATTCGCACGATGGATGGCAGCGAACCACCACAACAGAACGGGGTGGATCCCAACACTGGGAAAGCAGAGCTCTCGGACACTGTCATGCTGGAAGCACGCAACGCCACCGGGCCTTCGCGAACAGGCCGGTTCCAAGATCACGACCCTGTCAGGATAACTTGCACCAAGAAGGGTCAAGCGCTCTGGCAGGACTACTTACCGAAGGCTGTACTTCTTGTGACTGGCAACACTAACTTTTTTGCAGCAGCATGCGAAGATGGCTCTGTTTATGCGTGGTCACCGGCAGGTCGACGCACACTCAACGCGATGATTCTGGAAGCACAGCCCGTCATCATGGACTGCCGCGGCTGGTGGTTGATGGCTATCTCAGCTGTCGGCATGTGCTATGTATGGAACCTAAGAGACATGTCTGCTCCTCATCCGCCCATCTCCGTTGCACCAATACTGGACGTAGCGGCATACTCTCAAGGCCCTCATCTTACCAAGTCGCCGGGCATTGTATTTGCACGCCTCAACACCGAGGGCAGGGTCGTTATCGCTGTGTCGAATGGCGATGGCTACACATACAACCCCAACATGTATATCTGGCAACGGATATCAGAGCCTTGGTTCGCGGTTGGCAGCCAGTACTGGAACACAACGGACTCATCCCTCGGCAACATCAGATCATCAGCGGATAAGCATGCTCCTAAAGAGAAGGGCGATCAGGTCTCGCCAGAGAACATCTCAGCAGGTATCATACCTTCACTGGAGCGCAACACAACGAATCAATTCTTATTACAGGGCCGAGCATTCTACCTTCAGCGTCTCATCAAAGCCCTCATATCTGCCGAAGGGTACGAGACCTTTGAGAGCTGCGTCAGTGTGGCACATCTTGAAAACCGGGTCGCTGCTGCAAAGACACTAGGCGCAAAAGAAGAGTTCAAGATATACCTTTCGATGTATGTCAAGCGCATTGGAGCTGAAGGCCTGAAGGGTAAGATAGAAGAGCTACTCCGAAGCCTCTCTGGCAGTCTCATCGTCGAAGATGAGGATGTGAACGTAGACACCAAAAAGGCAGACGACGCAATCTGTGGCTGGAAGAAAGAGGATCTCTTGAAGGAAGCGGTGTTAATACTTGGTATGTGTCCTATCTCAACTCCTCCTACAACTGACTAACGTGTCCGCAAGGAAAACATCGCGACCTCCAGCGGATTACTGTACCGTACGCACGACTTCTCGGTATTGTTCACGAGAGTCAACAACAAGGTGAGGCGATGATCACGGATTTGTAGGCTTTGCTAGCCTACTAGACATTCTTCTTAAATTTAGCGTTGTTCTGGGATGGTGTTTGATTAAAAGCATGGGTATGCGCGGTCACTGTTTGGACTGAATGTATTGAGCTGCACGGCGTCAGGCGAATTGCAGGTCAACATGACTTGATTGGAGTGGTGTACTCGTAGCATGCATCAACGAAGGGGACGATCGCGGCAGTGCAGATGACATTGTCAGCATGAAAGAAATCTGTAGTCTGTTAGCAATAGCTGTTGCCTGATGGGATGCGCCTTTGCAGGCGCCTAATCCCACGCTTATACATAGACGGCTCTTAGAGAAAGGAGCAATTCGCTGGATACTTTTGTGGATGAAACCAGAGCATGTCTGACTCTGTTCAGCGCACTGCATCAGTATAGGTTCGCAATTCTTCACCAATATTCGCATTTGGTTGACCGATGGCGCGAACGAATGTGGATCCGTCAACACGCAATGCCCAAGTGGGTACTGGGGTCGATCGTCTGAAACAATCAATGGCTGCCTTCAGGGCTGTGTAGGTTCCAGCTTTCGCGTCGAGGGGAACCACAACGTGTCAATATTGTGACAGATGTACATAAAAAGATCGTTTACAACTACGAAACCAAAGGCACTAACGGTCTCACCGCATCTCCTGTGTCGAGTCTGATAAGCACCTGGTTCTGCCGACTTTGTCACGTGTCAGTGGCGCCGCACGGGCTTTCCAAGCAAGTCCACACGTCTCATCAACCCAGCCCTTTCCTGTGCATCAGATAGACTACATCGTCAACCCACCCACACCATCACCAACACGCACAGGCTCTCTTGAACATCGTCCGTAAGTCAATCGCTGCCGCCCCGCGCCGCTCCGCGGTCTATGTACACCTCCACGCATGCACACCTCGGCGATTTCGGGCGTGAACGCTGCAACCCAAATCAGCGGCTCAATACTGCCCTGCGCCGACAACGCACCTCCGACTAGCCTTCTCTACCGCCCTTGGCTTCTGCCGCATATATTTTGGTACTTGAGACTAACTTGCTTGCGCCCAGGTTCGAGAGTCCTTTCACCGCCTCTATACCTTCCTCTTTTACACACACCACACCCGCCGCTAATATGGGTCTCACATTCTCGAAGCTTTTCGATAAGCTATGGGGAAAGAAGGAGATGCGCATTCTGATGGTCGGTCTCGACGCTGCCGGAAAGACCACAATTCTCTACAAGCTCAAGCTTGGTGAAATCGTCACCACCATCCCTACCATTGGTGCGTTGCCGCCCCCCTTAGCGCGACCACAAACAGTGCGCTGACGACCGCTTCAGGTTTCAACGTCGAGACAGTCGAGTACAAGAACATCTCCTTCACCGTGTGGGATGTCGGAGGTCAGGACAAGATTCGTCCTCTCTGGAGGCATTACTTCCAGAACACTCAGGGTATCATCTTCGTCGTCGACAGCAACGATCGCGACCGTGTTGTTGAGGCTCGTGAGGAGCTCCAGAGGATGTTGAATGAGGATGAGTTGAGGGATGCTCTCCTCCTTGTCTTCGCCAACAAGCAGGATTTGCCCGTAAGCACTCGCTCTTATACAGATTTACCTGAGGATACTTTGACTGACAACCCGACCTAGAATGCCATGAACGCTGCTGAGATCACTGACAAGCTTGGCCTTCACAGCCTCCGACAACGTGCCTGGGTAAGTTCGCAACGGAAACACCGAACTGAACAACCACTGACACTACCTACAGTACATCCAGTCGACTTGCGCTACATCCGGTGACGGTCTGTACGAGGGTCTCGAGTGGCTGTCCAACTCCCTCCGCAAGGCCGGCCACAACTAAGTCCTCTCACCCCCACGTAGCGACGCGACAATGTCAACGTCTGCCAACCCAGACATACCCCAAATAGTACCTCTGTCATGGTCGTGACCACGATCGGTCTCGAACATGGCTTCTCCCAGGAATGCGTGCATCGATGTTTAACGAATTGGTGGTGGAGCGGACAAATTTCCTTTTCACCATTGGAGTTTGTGTGATGTGCAATGCGATGCGATACGGATCTGTTTTGCGTCTCACGGATCGTTGGTGGTGTCAAACGGAAACAGTCTCTCTGGTTACTTTACGTGTTACTATCCAATTTGAGCCTCATTTGCTATAGACTTTACGTGTTTTGGGGTCTATCGTGACATGTGCAAAGTATGCGCAAAACTTCAGAGCTGACTACACCGGGGCAAGCAAGGATTGGAATGTCCCCCGCACCAAGCTGAGGGTCTCGGCCTAACAAGGAGGGCCTTGCTTGTTAGGCTGGCATCACGTAATTGCTTCGATCAGCCAAAGCAGGACTGAGCAGGGAGCAGAGACGTGTTGTGGAATGTCGATGAGACAGACCACTGCATTTGTGTGTTCATGTTTCTTCATTGTTCTATGCTGTGCATGCTTATATGATCCCAGAACGCCATTCAAAGACTCAGCTTCGCTTTACGCACGCAACACAATGCGATAGCATACCATACAGTCGCAGACCGCAGGCTCGCCATATCAAATGGCCAGCGCCGCCTCTCCAGGTGGGTGCACCAGCGCTCAAGCAGCAGCAGGAATCGCACCCTGCTCGCTCTTGGTCAGCGCAGGAAGAAGTCCCTTCTCAGTCCACAGATCGATCAACGGCTGCATGGGCTCAATCTCCTTATCGCCGATCAGGCCGTACAGGCGCCCGACATTGATGAAGTGGATGAAGCACGTGTTCAGCTCCTTGTAGGCATTGACATTCCAAAACGGCTCCAGCCAGTGCCCGTGGTAGATGTGCGCGTAGCACCGCATCATTTGCCGGTAGATACTCTTGATGTCGCTCTCGAAATTCTCGGGGAATCCAGAAGATTTGCCCAGCCAATCGCGCCCAGACAGCTGAGAAAGTGGCGCGTTCAGGGAAGTTGGTGGCAGAGGTTGGGGAGTTGAGTTTCCTGGGGTGGCGGAGCCAGAGGCGTAGGTGGCGGGGTTGAGATTCAAGGGGGTTGTGTCGGTGGGGAAGATAGAGGGGTCGTTGATCTTGCCGACAATCCATTTTTGAACAAGGTTGATGTATTGGATGGCAGGGATTTTGATGGGCTTCTTGTTGTTGTCGAGCCAAGTGTACGTGTGACTAGTTCCGTTAGATGGATGTATCTGGTGAGACGATGGAATACTTACCCGCTAGCTGACATGGTTGGGCACACATCTGGGTTACAGATTGGCTTACCTGTCTTATCGTCGATAACTTTGATGACTTCAATCATTTGTTCAAGTAGTCGGTACTGTTCAACGACTGGTCACATGGTCAGCTGAACCCGACAAACTATCCAACGAAGTAGCACAAACCTTGATGTGCGAGCCATTCGCCGTCCTCAACAAGCTTTGGCTTGGCAGCCAGGGTCATGAAGTTGCCCTTGACAATCAAATTGGAGTATTCCTCACGAAAGAAGAAAGGCGGTCTGCGGTTGCCGGATTGAGCAGGACTTTCCGCACCAGCATCAAATGACATTGAGGCCGACATCGCTGGAGAGTGAGGCATAGGAGGTTGAGGGGCCTGCTGTGATGTAGGAGACTGAGAATACTGGCCAGTGGGAGGAGGTGTGCCGCTTTTGCCTGGTTGTTGTTGCTGGTTACCCTTGCTGGACCGGCCAGCGAGCCCTTGGCGACTGGTGATGCACGTTAGAAGGGGAACCAACAATTCCAAAGCCAAACGTAAATAGTATGATGGAAGAAAGGAAGAGTGAGGTATGAATCAGCGGGAGTGACGGCGAGTATGAAACATAAGCACCGGTGTCCCTGTTATAGATAGGCTTAAGAGCCCCAGATACGGGGTTCCAGGAGCATTTGGGGAAGGGAGCTGCGCCAAGAACTCACACGCTGGAGAAAAAGGACGCCATTTTCAGCTGCAGAGGGGTATGCTGTGAGCCTGTGAGCGTGCAGGGTTGTCTTTAGCGGGCTGACGGGTAGACAAAGGCGTTATGCAGAAGATCGAGGGACGTTGATGTTGGTGATACACGTATCGTTGTCTCGAGCGGCCAGCTTTTTGGGCCCGCAGCATCGAGAAGGGGCCGACGCGCGCTATTTCACTTTTGGCAAGCGCGACTTTCATTGTCGCTCGGAGCTGTGAACTTTGTCTACCACAGGCCATCAACGTCGCGACGCGTACCTCAATCTTCGGCTCCCTTTACATTGCAAGTGCTGCACCGCCGCGATCGCGAAAGCAGCTTTATACCATCGCGACATACGACTACAATTCACGCATCGAGACGCTTCACCTACCGCGGCCATGTCTGATGCCGGCAGTGACGCCGCGAGAGGTCTCTCCGATGACGAGGTTGGTGGCACAGCTGCCCTAGCAGAGAGTGAAAACGGGGAAACGCCGCGTGACACAGTCGAAGAGAACGGCCTGGACGACGAAGACGATCTGTTTGGTGATGGTGGAGACGCTGAAGATGAACCCGCAATGTAGGTCGCAGCTATCATATAGTGAGCACAACGGTCTAACAATCTCAAAGAGAACAGCGTAAACTCGACGATGAAGAGCTCGACTCTGGCGATGATGAGGGACGTGATGACCGGGCGCAACACGCTGTTGAGTACGAACAGGAGCAGCTTACATTATCTGTCATGGAAACAGACCTCGCGCGACACGCTGTCCCCGAACCTACTGACGGCGAACTGTACCTTTTGAAAGTGCCGGGATTTCTGGCATTCGAACAGGCTGCCTTCAACCACAAGACGTTCCAAGCGCCAACAACAGACCACCACTCGAAGTTCGCTGCGTCCGCACAATTCTCCGCTTATCATACCGCTATGTCTACAGTTCGTTGGCGGCGATCGCCGTCGAACCATGCAGAGCTACAATCCAATGCGCGTGTCTTGCGCTGGTCTGACGGTTCATTGACTTTGCAGATCGCTAACAATCCTACGACACAATACGAGATTGATGCGAACGCGCTCGCACCGCCGCAAGTGAATCCTAGGATTCCCACACCTACCTCGATGAGGAGAAGCGTGAAGGGAGACAAGGAAGCCTACACATATCTGGTTGCCCCCTACGAGGAGGCTCAGATGATGCGTGTGACAAACAAGTTCACAACTGCCCTCAGCGTTGTGCCTGCTGCGAATCTGAAGGATGCTGCGCTCGAGAAATTGGAGAACGACTTGGCACTTGCAGCAAGCCGTGGCCGGGACGAAGCCGATCAGGCCATATCATTCGTAAATGTTGATGAAGACCCTGACCTCATCAGACAACGTGAGGAGGCCTCATTCAAAGAGAGGCAACGACAGCAAAGAGCAAGGGAGAAGCACGCCGAGCGACAGGCAGAGCGCGCCAATCGTGGCGTCGGAGGTCATCGTGGTGTGCGCTCAGCAGGTCTCAGCATCGGAGACCTAGAAGACGATGATGGCATACCGCGGGCGAAGAAGCCTCGTGCCAAGTCTGGTCTCCGACGCGACTGGAGTGATGACGAAGATTACGGACGCGGTCCTGGCCGAAATCGCGAGGATGACTACGATGAAGAGGACGATTTCATTGCGGCCAGCGACGAAGAGCCAGAAATCGTCGACGACGATGACGACCCAGATGAGGGGATTGCCCCAAGTCCCAAGAGGAGGAGCGGTGGTAATGACGACGATGATGACGATGAGGTGGTTCCCAGCAACCGGACAAAACGGAGGCGGGTCGTAGACGACGATGAAGACGACGAGTAGGAAGTGTCGACTCGACGTACTGCCTTCTTATGCCAAAGAAGACAATGTACCATTTATCATACCTTTTAAACATCCGCATAGCCTGGCGTTGCGAATTCTGAATTGGTTTTGCACACGCACAATACTTTCCAACCCAAATTCCTTCTATGTGTTGCGATGATGATGTGCTACCCATAACATCTACTAGTGACCGACAGATTCTACATGATCAAGAGCACAGCAGCCAGCAACGCCTGCAAAGGAAGATGAGTGTCAAAAATACTGTAAACGAGCCAGAGCCACCGATCTCCATACGTGCTCTCGACGCCAGAATCACTTGGAGCCGTCATGTTCGAATCACCAATTCAATGGCTGGCGTGCCTTTGCCCAGTCATGAGCCCAGACGGATGCAGCTCTACGTAAGAAATTTCGACTGGTATCAGGATTCCGAAGCTTTTCCTTCAGTCGAGAAAAGAGGCATTGCAAACAGAGATGGTCGGCTGTGTCTAGTGGCTACCAATAGATTTTAGCGGCTCTTGAACACTTCCTTCTTCTCCTCCTCTATCGGGACTCTCTGCTGTGTTCCCTGTGCATACCGCAGAATCATGTACTGCTTTGTGGGTACCACGACACCTTCTATGGTAGAGGCCTGTTATGTTTGGAGTCTCGTCATATTTTTGGGACATGTTTCGTGGCATTACTATACCGACTGTACGGCTCTTCTCTCTGTAGCTAGTTGTCCAGACTTTAATGTTCCACAGGCTCTGAGCTTGCGATCGCACTTGGCTCCACTCTTTGTTAGCCCCTTAGCGAGCATGTATGTGCAAAACCTGTGGAGCATTGTTCTGGGGGACTTTGTTCGAAGAAAAGGACGGCAGGCACGTCCCGAGCAAAGCGATGTACGGGTCGAAACAATGTGTTTTAGTCAATACGGGTATGAGGTTTGTAGGGTTGCTAGTTTCATAGAGACGATGTAGTGACTACCGTGTCCCAGTCCCTAATCTAGCTAAAGATCCTTACGTGCAACATTGAGTATGTGGGCAATGATCACATGACTCTCCGAAGCATAGCTATATGGATATGAGCAAGAGAGCTGGCTCGGGCTTAATTTAGGTGCCTAGTCAAGCATCTTCGGGCATCTCTCCTGGCCAGCATGTCGTGTAGCACCCACACTGACTCCAACTTCTAAAGCAGGAGTTCCTCGGTTCAACGGCAGGGTCAAGTCTCTTGTGCCCCATCATTGTAATGATGTCAAGCGCCCTTCATACCGGGAGGGCTGCAGTGGTGGGACAATGCTCTGGTGTTTTTGCACGCTGAGCTGCTGTTGTCAATCATAAAACCTGTTACCTTTGGTTGTCAAGATCGATGAATCCACCTACATGCTTCGTGCAGACCAAGACCGGATCAAATTTTGTACCACCATGGACCCGTGTAAGCAACAGGTTCGGCACGCATCGTTTACCCGATATGAAAAAGGAGAAGGACGTCTTGGTGTTGGACTCCCAGGATATGAATCATAGGCGCGAAGCTGATACGCGCAAGGCGGGACACGTATGATTTGTACTGATAGCTGGCGTGGGCCTGAGGTTTCGGGCAGCAATTCATAGGGGACGAGAACTGGAGTCCTCAGTATCGTCGCGAGAAAGCGATCAAAGTAAGACTGATACGTCTGGGGATGACAATGTCTCGTTCACACAGTAGGGTTGTGCCTCACTCGAATCGAATGAGGGTGCCGTCCAGGCTCAGCGGAGATTCGTATTGCTAGGGGGCCGAATTTATGGAATGTAATTCATAAGAGCGGCCTTCGTTCAATAGCACTTGTGCGGTATGCATTGGGTTCCAAAATGTACAAGTAAGATTATGCTTGCGCATCTTACAGAACAGCTTCGCAATCTGGCTGATCGCGCGATAACGAGATCCCACGTGCATCCCCAGATGGAAGCGTGGACGAACGCATAACGATTGTGGGAATGACAATGACAGTGAAACGCTCAACAGGAAGCAGATCCTTGCTGTGTATGGATGTTGCACCGACTGTATCCAAGAAACGATCAGATGGCATGAGCAAACGAGTGGGTAAGGTAATCTTCCTCGTTTCACAATTATGGACTGACAAACAGACGGCGGAGAGATACAAACGCTCGCAGTGACCATATGAATAGGTTGACGTCAAGCTGGCAGTCACGAGAGGGAAGCAGTCCGGCACACAGATGAGCGTTAGCGTAAATCTGGCAAAGCAATATGGACGATCTAGGAGAAGCTCATGGGTGAATGTTCTCGAAGGGGTGCCCTTGCCGTCTACATGCTGCAGCGGCCAGCCCAGGCCATGCCTCAGATTGACGAGCTGGGAATGTTGCCATCTTGCCATGCAGCCATGCATCGAGGAAGTCACCGCCTTCTCGTAAACCGCCGGACTAGTCTCAATACTGACTGTCCGGGACGGAGAGCTGCCGCAAGGCGAGTCGCCAACGGAGCCGTATCGCCAACACGGCTGCGGCATGTCTGGCTCGTGTTATGATTTAATTTTAGGTACACCAATTCACTGGTAGATAATTAAGAGAGTCGTGAACGTCGATCTCCGCAATTTGCATCGAATTGTGATGATGACAGAAATGGCGAAGAAATGGTGACTGAAGTGACAGCTCAGCTCATGTCGCGGTGGCGTTTGCTCAAATGGGCGTGGGTCGTCGTTGCCGTTGTTTCAATGTCCAACCCGGCTGCGAACTCCGCGCTCCACCCAGCCAGCGCCCACAGCGGCCTGAGCGCGCGCCTCCGACATTGCGATTGTTGTGCCTTTCGCCCATTATCTGCGAATCGCCTGGCACGCAGTGTGACTGCAGGTGTGACTGTAAATGTGACTTGGCCTTAGCCGAGCACTTCCAGTGAAAGGCGACTCGCCGTGCGACGAAACTGGAGGTCAGATGGCCACAGTTGGCACCAAGGGAGCTGGAGTGCTCGCCAACACTCCACTTGGGCGCATCCTTCGGCTCCAGCTTGCGCACTCGACAAACGCCGCTGGAGGAGCATGTCAATGTGCATGCAAGAAGGTTTCAGACGTCCTTCTGTGTCCAAGATGCCACTGCGCTCCATGCCTGTTGCGGCAAGGCGCTTGCGGAATCAGGCAGAGAGTCGAGTTCGTTTGTGCTGATTCGTGAGCTCTGCGAAGGAGCAAAAGGTGATAAACATCCTTGCTCACGCATTCGTGTACGAGTTTCACGAACGCTGGAACACGAATCGGACAGGAACCAACCGCTCAACATACATAGTACGTTTACACGACGACGACGACGGTGCTGCGGCAGTCCGCTGCTGACCGCGGAGCTGGACTGCACCGGTGTTCAACAGAGCCTCTGTCAGCACAGCTGGGCCAGGAAGACGTTCCGACAATCGATGGTGTGCGCTGGTGGCTGTTCCTGCAGGGCGACGAGATGCAGCTAGGCGGTAGGTCAGGCACGGCAGGGGGAGCCGGACTTTCATTGGGCTGTCTCACTGCCTGCCCCTGAACGCTCCGCCTGCTAGCCTGTTTGAAGGGATGCCCACCGCAGCCACCCTTGCGCGACTGTGAGTGCGGACGGGCCCCTGGTGAGGCCTCTGCGGCCTCCTCGCAGCTGGTCAGCTCACGTCTCTTCCCCAGCCGCTGCACACCAGCGCCTGAATAGCCTCACCTTGACGGCACCCACCGTACACTGCAGAGCTGTGCTGCTTCCCTTCCTTTCGCACCGCACTCGCTCAGACACACGTGCTCTCTTTGACAGAGGGCCCTCTCACCACCGCCTGTGCATTCTTTCAGCTGCCTTGTTTCAGCCGCCGTTCGTTTGGACCTCACTGTCGCGCTTTGTCCTGGTACCTGTCTTCGATTCGACTCATTTGAGTACGTCTATCGCAATCCGCCGTGGATCAACAACACTGACCTCGCGTCTTGTCACAGTGTACCTAGTCGAGGGTCCTTGGATACAATCATTACCCTCGTCGCGCCTGTTCTCTGTTCTCCGTCTCCTCTAAGTCACCAGACACCTGGGACTACGCCGCCTCTACTCACCAGCGTACCTTCGCTCGCTCACTACTCGCCCGACCGCACTGCTTGCTGTTGCACCGCGTACAACCAGCGCGTGCCCGGCACCGACACCAGACTCCACTTGTTAACCTTCTCGTTCGACATGCGCAGCCTGTCTGAATACTAGTCGCTTGTCATTCGTTATCGCTGCTGTCTTGACTTGGTACCCTTTGTACTCTGTCTCTTACTTGCACCCTACCGCCTTTTGGATACACTAATAACCCGCCTGCATCATGAAGGACGTGGGGGGCATGACAGATGGCCATCCAATGCCCGTCTACGACCTCGCCAGCCATTGTTCGATTATATTCAACAACACACTTTACGCATACTCTTCCGCTGGATTTCAGTCGCTGGAATTGAAAGAGGGGGCAAAATGGAAGAAGGAACCGATGGACATATCGTTGACGGGACAGCAATGCGTGAGGGCAGGCGAAAGACTTTACATTGTTGGAGGAACACCCAACGCAACAGCCGCCGACTGGAACTACCCTGGGCTAATGCACTACACGTTCAAGACGAAGAAATGGGATTGGCAACGATCGGAAAGCTGGAACACCCAAAATCGACACAGCCACGGCGCTGCATACCTCGCGGGTCCGAAGAAGATCCTCGTCTTCTCAGGCTCTCAAAAGGATGGGGATGTTGGTGCCTCACCTGAGACCTTCCTCTTCTCTACTGAAGAGCCGTTCTCTGTCCAGAGTTTCCCCTCTAATGGCGTTCCTCCTTCCGTACAGCCTATGCTCATCGCATGGGACACGACCTCGGCTTTAATGATCGGAGGGGGTGCCACGAATACCGCTGCCTGGACATTCAGCGAAGAGAATGGGTGGAAAGACTTGGGCATATCGTTGGACGCTGGCATTGTGAACCAACAATCGGTCCAGTGCTCCGTTGTCCTTGGAGAAGACGGGAGTAGGGTTTTACAAAAGTTTGACATGGGAGTGTCACCGAACAATGTCGAGCGCATTGTTCTCTTGGACGCAGGCGGAGTCGTGGCCAAGACTGGAACAACTGTTGGAGACAAAAGAAAGCGAAACACCATCGCGGACTGGCCCAGTTACAACGCGACAGATGCTCCCCCGTACACACGTTCAGGGTTTTCTTTATCCCAGGGGGATGACGGGATGACCGTTGCCCTAGGTGGAAACGCTCAAGACCCCTTGTGCCTGTTCAATGCGAAGGAGAACGCATGGGTGAACGCAACAACCTTCTTCGGTGGGCAACAAGTGTTGTCTGCGTCAGTGACGTCCTCAATCTCGAACAGTCGACCCACAGCGACGGCTTCGCTTACCGCATCTCCGAGCGCCTCTGCCACTGACTCGACTGCGGCAGCGGCAGTAGCACCAGACAACAAGTCTAAGATGTTGACTGTACTTGGTGCGACACTCGGTACTATCTTTGGTATCGCTGCAATCTTGATCTTGATCTTGTTCTGCCTCAAGCACAGGAAGAACAAGGTGAAGAAGGCACAGCAGGTTGGCTATGTGGAGCGTGAGAAAGACCGCCTCAGCTTTGCCGACCGTGGTGCCGCCTTCATGAAGGAGGCCGGCGGCTCGGTTGCGACCTACAATTTACCACAAGGCAATGACTCGGTCACCTCGCTCGCTATCATCCAGGGGCGAGGAAATGGTCACAAGAAGAATATGGCTAGCGATGCCAGCACGGCGGGCCTCGTCAAGAAGCCTAGCCCACTCGCCTACTCGCAAGAGCCATATGAGCTTTCCAAGTTTGACTTGAAGCCTGAGCCCGTAGAAGAGAAGATGGTGCGACAGAACTCTGGACGAAACCCACCAGTAAACAAAGCCAACGGTCGAAGTCGAAGCTCTGGATGGAGTCGCTACTTCGCTAACAATGAAGCCACCAACCTTGCTATGCCAGCCCACAATGACAACCGATCAACTTTTGCTTCCGACAGGAGCAGCATGTTGAGCCAATCTCAATACACCAACTCGCGGATGCCGAGCCAACATCCTTCGACATACGTGCCACCGCTTGAAATTCCCAAATTCAACGATGGCCAGCGTCTTAGCCGGGTAGCCAGCGGAAGCCCGACACTCGGCAGCATTCAAAGCCAGTCTCTTCCACATCAGCCCATGCAAGCAGAACTTGGCCGCGCAAATTCTACCGGCAGCTCAAGATCCAGTCTGAGTCACAACGGAGGTCACTACTTCCGCAACCCTGTCGAAAGCTGGACGCCAGTCGGGGATGACGGCCGACCTCCTAGCAGCGCATACACCAGCAGTATGATCATTGAGCCAAAGGACAATCACAAGTACGACGGCGCAAGCTCGTATTACCCCGATGATGGCAACTCATTCTACCCGAAGAGCAACTTCAGCTCGTTTTATCCTGGCCAAGGCAACAATGCCCTGGATGTGCCCGATGCTCGGGGCAGCACGTTTACCATGTTCCCGTCAGGTTCCGCGCAAGGTGCATCTGCAGAGGATATGCCCAAGAGCAAATTCAGCTCCATGTACCCTGTTCCACCTCGTCTTGGTCTAACACCACAAGATCGCGAGAGTACAGTGACTATCTTTCCAGGTCCCCACCAGCCTCAGACGGCGCAGATTGAAACGATGCCGAGCCCAACTTTCCACCACTCGTTCCACCCTGGTATCCCAAAGATTGGTCATGAGAGCACAGTCACAATGTTCCCCGGAGGCCCACCTGGTGGACCTAATCCTCCAAACCAGAAAGAGGGTGACAACATGTCATGGTTGAACCTAGGTGGAAACCGGTAAACTTGACATCTTCCCTCCATTTGTCTACTCTGATAGGCAGACACAACGCACATACATAACGGTTCCGGAAAAGCATTACCATCAATCTGCGACGGTTCTCCTATTGCTTGTACAACCAGCTGTTCACTTCATTGATCGAGCACGCATTCTTAGCGCCGGGCGTCTGCTTTCGTTTGAATTTTCGCGCCATGGAAGCTCAAGCTTCACAACCTCCCACAGGTCATACAGATACCCGACGCAGTACCTGCTTGCGTCAAGACACTTACCACCCACCATCATACCGTATCTGTAAATACTCTCCACATCTTCTCGCCTCTCGTTGAGCACCGTTTTCTCTTCTTGTTTGCTTGAACCGCATTCCATTTATCTGTGCATACGAGTACACCTTTCTTTGTCCAAGAGTCGAAGGCGTCGCGAGATGGAGGCGGATTTCTGTACGTAGCTAGTAGATGCTGCTCTTGTTGCAGCAATGTGTCCAAGATGGACGAACCAATAATAACGATGAGATTTGTTGATCAGAGCCCCCTTCTCTCTCCACCTCAAGTGCACATGGTATTCACATGCTACCTTGGACGAGGAACTCAGACACGAAGCCAAGATGGAATGGACAACTGGCGCACAAATGTCATGTTGACATTCTTTCGCCGTGTCAGTCGGCCGAAGTCACCCTCCTAGTCGTGAGGCTCAAATCTCTTGGCTCTGAAAATGTGAGCAAACTAGGTGTGGTGGTGCTTTGGGCCTCGGTAAATCCTGACCCTTGCCCCGAGCGCCATACAACGGTCGTAGAGCCACTCACTGACTCAACACGCAACACTGCTAGCGGCCGGCAATTTTCTTCTAGGCGCATATAGCCATGTATACCGCCGCAAGGTTCGCCGGATTGAGACATGCGGGACTCGGGGTTGCGCGTGGCAGAATTGCGCTTCCGCCTTTACGAGGCGAGTTCGGCCGTGGAGGTGTGAAGTGTATAAAAGAGATAGCCCCAAAACGCGTGGGTCACAGACGGTATCAAAGCAGTGCTGGTGAGTACTCATCAATACCCTCAGTAGCAGCATCTACGTCGATGTTGCTGCGCAATTGCGGCTTCACAGTTAACATTATCCAGCAACAGAAACTCCGACAAACACCCAAATCCCCACACCATCTGCCACCAAACGTCCTCTCTACGTTCGGCTTCCAATCGCACTCGCGCTCACTGTCTTCACCTTCGCAGCAGGCTTCATCATGGCCGGCGCACCCGCAATTGAATCCATCCGGGCTCTTGCCAACCCACCTACCGACGAAGAGACACTCACCCTCTTCACACCCTCCACCGCCGAGATCGCCGAGATCGAGAGCAGTATCTTTGCACATACCTTCACCAAGAGCCTGCTCGACGACCCCACATACATCGCCTCTCGGCCTCATCTCAAGATCCCCGAGCAGCTACGCGCCCAGAACCTCACAGGCGGGACGCTGTTCGGCGCAGGCAAGATCACTGTGCCGCCGCTGCAGTTCAGCACCGCAGATGGCAGCCGCTTCGTCTCGATCCAGCATCTCGGGTCCGCGATGTGCGGCCACCCGGGCATTGTGCACGGGGGCCTTCTGGGTACGCTGCTCGACGAGGGCCTCGCGCGTTGCTGCTTCCCCGCTCTTCCCAACAAGGTCGGCGTCACGGCCAGTCTGAACATCACCTACAAGGCGCCGTGCATGGCGAATCAGATTGTGGTGCTTGTGGCTGAGACGACCAAGGTCGAGGGCCGCAAGGCATGGGTTAAGGGGCGGCTGGAGACGCTGCCCAAGACCGAGGGGGAGAAGCCTGTTGTGCTGACAGAGGCCGAGGCGCTGTTTATTGAGCCTAGGCAGGCGGCGCATTTGAAGAGGGTGGTTATTTAGATTGGGATGAGAGGAGGCATTGGGTGGAGTTTTGGAGTCTTTAGTAGAGACAGAGGGGTTAATTCGCGTGGAGATTTGTGTAAACCTTGTGGTGGTGCTCGTAATAGATCCGCGTTTACTTTCTATAGCCAATGTGCATTGCCGCGTATACATACAGTCCATGCAGTGTTCGAATCTGCTAGGTGCACTCAACAGGGAGGGGGTTGTTGGGCACGAATATACACGGTAATATTAACAAAGGGAGATCCAACCCATGTGGCAGACCTGAAGTTCTTTACCGCCAATCAGTCGTGCCTCCTTTGCCCATCTCTTTCAAGCTGCTTCTGACCCATACATCGCTGTCAAACGCAGGCATCGTGTGTACATGTCGACCACTTACGTCGTGACACCAATTGTGCATCCACCTCCGAACTTGAAGAAGCGTTCGCCGACTGCTCGAGCGCGTTGGTGATGTCGACGTAACAATTGGCAACGGACGGGCGTGACAAAGGGCGTTGGTGTACACATGATGTTGTTGGCCCCAGCCTTCAGTTTACGCGAGTTGGTTGTGTGAAAGGTGACATGCGATATGTGAGGTCGTTTAGTACAACTGGATGATCAAGTGTGGGAAAACGTCGAATTGATAAAAGATTCATTCTGATGTTGAGATGTCGGTCACCATCAAACCACCTCCTTCATTGTCATCTCGAAGGCGGTCTGCAGGCGAGCAATGGCTAAGCCATCGGGGTTCGTTCTTCGCTAGTCGTATAAGTACAAGCAGCTATGATGTTTAAGCTGATGACCAGATATTCTAGCGGTGGAAAAAGGGCGAGAGGAACATCACGATATCACACGACCGAAGGCTCGATCAACAATTCTCTATTCGTTGTCGTCGTACTCCAAATCCTTCGTGGTATCATTGCAGAAGAAAGCTTCGACAGGGCCGAATGTTCGGCGAATCCATTGTTCGAGCTAGAAGCCGGTATAACGCCCATGTTCTTGCAGCCCAAATGGTATGAACCGACTTTTTATTCCATCCCGCTCGGAAGGAAGAGGATACCCCGCGCCGTTGCTCCGGGGCATCGCAGCCATGTTGTGTCGTCAAGTACAAAAGGAGGTGAAACGCTTATGCGGAGTCCTTCTTCTCCTTCTTGGCGGCGCGGCCAGCACTCTTGCGCTCGAGGATCTGCTCACGGTCCTTGTCGAGCTTGAGCTTGGTGATAACGACCTTGGAGGGAGCGATGGGGACGGGGACCGACTGGCCGTTGGACTTCTCGCGGACGACTGTGTGCAGTGGTTAGTAGCGGTCGCGTGACGCGGGCGAAGAGGCTACGTACTGCCGTTGACGTGGATAACGTATTTCAGGCGGTAGACGGAGTTGACCTTGCCCTCACGGCCCTTGTTGGAGCCACGGACAACCTGGATCTCGTCCTGCGAAAAGTTAGCAAACCTTGACAGAGGCGCAAAACAGGCGGTACTTACATCCTTGCGGATGGGGATCGAGCGCACACCGTGCTTTTCGCGAAGCTCCTTACTCAGAGGCGCCTGAAGATTGTTAGAACATGACCTTGTATGTTCAAGCAATTCCTCATACGCTCATAATGACCCGGCGCACACTACTCGGCGCACTGAAGTGCGCCTTTCGCGAGTTGCGGCGAGAGCTTGACACGATCTTGGCCATTGCTGCTGTGATTTGGCGGGAGATGGGGTTAGTAGAACGAGAAGTTGGCTGTCGAGAAGTTCGATGCGAATATTGAGTGGAAGTGGAGTAGCCTAAAGCGAAGCGAGTCCATCGGCCAAATGCGTCGTAGCGTCCCTTGGCCAACTCACCTCTCGGGCAGATGCGACTGACTAACGCGCGCATCGCAGCTCGCCTCACCATCCCAGCAACGTCACCACATTGACGCGTTTTTGATCTCCTCGCGCGTTCAACAACTGCGTAATGTATTCAGAAACCATCTTGCATGCAGTCATGTCGCGTTGACTGCGTAATTGCCTCCGAATGCGCTTCACCATTCACCGATAGCACACTGGCTCGGCTGCGCGTTCACAGCTCCAGACGATTCGAGACGTACCGATTCGCACGCCGATGTTCGAAGAGACGCTCGGTCTTTAGACTTCTACCGCGATGTCCTCAAATAACTACAATTACAATTACAATTACCACCAACAGAGCTCCGCTCCGCAGTACCCATCGTATCAAACTGCACCGCCGTCAAAGCCCAGTACGAAACCGTCGCGCCCGTTCCAGCAGGCACCTTCTGCAGCACCGAGCCGACCTGCAGACTACCTGCCGTATTCAGGATCATCTTACGGAGCTTCAAGTACAGGGTATGGGGCAGCGCAAGATAATACTTGGAGCGGCAGCGGAAGCAACTATGGCGCCTCAAGCGACAACGGCAGTCGAGCTGCTGAGGTTTTGCGCAACATGAGCAGTACTGGCTACACAGCGACGACAGCAGCGCCGAATCAACCTGGGTTCACTGCTACTAATGCTGCCTCTGCGCCCTATTCATCTGGACGTTCCCCGCATATGCAGGCGCAATCAGTACAGACCTCCCACACGGGCTATGGTCAGACACAGCCTCGTCCACGTAGCGTCAACACTAATCAAGCCCAAGCGTCCGCGAGCAGAGGTCTGCCGTCGCCAGCAACCACTGCGGGCTACCCTTCAAACCGAGCGCCGCATCGTTCTCAGCAACAGATGCAGCGTACGGCTAGCCCTGCGCAGAACCAGTACGGCCATAGCAACGCCTCAGCGGTGAGCAGAAACGCTACGATGGCTGCAGCAGGATCATCGCAACATTACTCCGACTATAGCCACCGACACGTTCCAGATGCCGACTCTTCTCGATCTTCCCACGCTGTGCCACCTCCGACTTCCTATACGCCTCGAGCACCTGCACCAGTCTTTCAGCCGCCCGTTGCAAGTATATCTGAGTCTTACACAGGCTCAAGCACGACCGTAGACCCCACGGCTGTGTACGACCCATGGCCGGAGTATCAGCGGCAGCAAGCTATCAGAGATGCTGAGCGAGCTGAAAGAGAGAGAAAAGAAGAGGAAGTCCGCAAGGAGAAGGAACGAGTTGAAGCAGAGGAGCGCAAGCAGAGAGAAGCGCAGGAGGAGGCTCGCCAAACGCAACTCGCGGCCAGTCAACCAAAGGCTAGAGAGCAGAAGGCACAGAAGCAGCAGACGCCTGCCCCTGTGGCTGCCCCTGTGGCTGTCCCAGCTGATACATCAGGGTCGTCAGATGCAGCCTCCGAGCTGGAAGCAGAGATTCGTTCCATGATGGCCAAGATGCGTGAGCTCAACGGGAAAGACCCTCAATTGCTTGCGCGGATCTGGGAAGAGGAGAGAAGGGCTAAAGCTGCTCCAAATACCAAGTCGCCAACGCTCACAATGAAACCGGCTCCTCAGCCGGCAATAGTCCCGCCCATGGGCGTACCCACACCTCCAATCGCGAATCAGAGGAAAAAGGCAACTCCACGAGAGTCGCTCAGCACGCCGGTTGCAAAGCCTGCGACAGCCGCTCAAGCACCATTCACAAGGCCACCAGCAGCAACACCTGCGCAGACCGGAGGGACCACAATCTGGCCGCCTGAGAAGAAGTTTGAGCTTGCGAAGGCTGCTGCGCATTACCTCACCACCAGGAACCCAGATCGACCTACTGGTCCCGATCAAATTCTTGAGATGCTTAATGGTAATCCATCCTATGTCGAGTTGTGCGAGCAACTTGAACATATGGGTTTCAGGCTCGATCGTTCTATCTTCGCAAAGAGCCTGCTTCTGGCTGTACCAGATGTAAACTCTACATCTCGCAAGCAATCTGGACCGGCGCCTGCATCAAAAGCTCCAGCGCTGCCTGCAGTTATGAAGAAGCCTGCTCCTCCAGCAGTGATGAAGAATCCCGTTGCTACACCAATCGCTCCGAGTCCGCGCCATGCCCCGAATGACACCATGGCGGCGCCACCATCGATACCTGTTGCCGAGATGATTCCCATCAAACCCGAGCTGAAACCGCCAGCCAACAAAGAGGAAGCAGCACGGAAGCGAAACCTGAGCGATCTCATAGACTTGACACAACTCGACGATGACGATATGGGCCCGCCCATGAAAAAGTTCCATGCGAGCACGTATACCTTACCGTATGCACACACCATGGCGCCCGCCAGCAACTTTCCAAGAGCAGGCATACCTGCGCCCATCAACAATTTCCCAATACCGGTCGCATCTGCGCTTGTGACGGACGAGCCTGCGCCTCGTGCAGCGCCTGCGTATACGCCAGCGGCTGAGCTACGATTTCGTGCAATTGCCGAGCCTCTAGATAAGAAGAAAGCACTTCGGAGAAATACCTACAATCCAGCTACCATCGCTCGGGACGTACTACTTGCTTGTGGAAGACATCCTTCTGAACGCCAGCTCAACCAGCATCTGGATGTACTCAAATCTCATCTGCCACAGATATCGAACGAGTCAGATTTGAGTACCATCAAATGGTACTTGATCGATCCTGGAAACCCACCGCCTGGATATTTTAAGAACAGCGTTCAGGCCTTGACTGAAAATGCAGATGACGAAGAAGCGTCCGAAGATGAAGATGTAGACAAGGCGGCGCGCTGGGGATCGTCGTCACACACAGAAAGCGCGAGGGTCCAAGCGCTTCCCGAGGCAACCAATCCGTTCGTCAAACAAAAGCGACGCGGTCGACCACCGCGTCATTCTCTTCCAAACATAACAACGCCATCGACCCCGAATCGGCAAATTAGCTCTGTCAAAATGAGCGCGACCGCTCCGCGATCTCCTTCTGCTGGTGTCGGCTACGCTGCGTTCCGTGAGTATGGGCCTGACGGCAATCCACTGCCCAAGAAGAAGGGTCGCCCTATAGGCTGGCGTAAAGCGATACACGGTTCTGCGGCTGCGCAACAACGGCCTTCTAGCAAGCACGAATCACAACCGTCAGGTTTGCTGCGCAATGGAGGAGCCGGTCAAGAGCCTATCCGCATCGACTCCCGCTCACCAAGTGTCGCGAATCGTGGATCCCGGTACCAGCTGTTCAAATGCAGATGGCAAAAGTGCAAGGCAGAGTTACACAACCTGGACACCCTCAAGCTGCACGTCTACAAAGTTCACAAAGAGGCCTCGCGCTCCCGTTCTGAGTGCTTGTGGGACGACTGCGGCAGAGAAGTCGCGAGTCACGATCCGACGAGCAACATGACTCTTGAGCGACGCGTGCCTCATGAATTTGAGGGCGAGACAGCATGGCGCGAGCACATTCAGCAGAATCACTTTGACCCGCTAGCGTGGGAGCAAGGTGATGGGCCAGCTGGTGGGCTTTCCGGTACGGAAGATTGAGCAGCTGTCCGGACGCGTACTGGAAGTTTGACTAACTGACCAGATGCACATGATTCTGAGGCATATCTTAGCGATGCTCAAGGGCGTCGCGTCACACCGCGGATCATGCCAAGCCCTGCAGATTATCAAAGCATCACTGTGTCAACACAGCCCGTTGCTTCAACATTCCGGGGCCGCGGTCGCCCGACGAACATTGCGCAAGAGCAAGAAGCTCGCGATACACAAGACCGATTGGTGTCACAAAAGAAGCGCATTGGTGGACCAGGCATGGACCGCGGAGGAGCCACGCTCGTGAATGACAAACGAAGGAGAGGTCTACACATCAGCGACGGGACAGAAGAGGAATACGTCGATGCAGAGGATTGAGGATCAAGACAAAAGTAGTGCCTGATGAGCCAGATAATTAAACTTGGAAAGAGTTAATGCCCCAAGTTCAGGTCCGAATATCCCATATAATCGTGCGCCCAAACGCCGTGATGCATCGCTGATCGCTCTGGTTCTTCGCACCGGCGGCTAACCATGGTATCAAAATCTCCCCCGTATGTCTCACCCCCAGCTGTCTCTCGCCCGGTTTCATGTGTGGTCCTACGCCTTGATCTTGTTGGCTGCGGTCTTTGGCTTCTGCAGTTCGGCCTGTTCGTCCGAGTTGACTTCGAGGAAATGGTAGAGAACGATAAGCAGCATGGCAGCACTTCCAAGGAAGATTGCCAGCGAGTACAGTTGAGAGTCTGTGATCATGTTGGAGCTTGACGCGCGTCGGTGAGAGATCAAGGAGCGTTTGGGGCCTGTTGCGGAGCGGTCAGAAGGTGCAATCAACGTCGATGGGGTTTGTAAAGCGTACAGAAGCTTTGAATATTACTCCTTGACTATTTGGAAGCGAAAGCGGGAATGTCTAGGCTCTGCCGTGGATCAATGGTTGTAGCTGGGGAAGCGGCCACCTTGAGCTCTCCAGCGTCGGCTGACTAAGTCCGAGTGCAGCGGGCGCCACTTGAAATTCGGCGACGCCCCCACACATCGTCATTCTCACTTTTAAGCCCACCAAGATCAGTTTTGACAAGCGCTACTCGGTGTCGCACGCCCGAAACCCATCTGCCAGAAGTCCACGAGGGCGCACTCACAGTCTTTTCGACACTCGGAAAATTCACGTCTACCCGTCATGCCTCCCAAAGGAAAGGGCGAGCCGCCCAAGGTGAAGAAGGTCGCCGTCGACAAGACCTTCGGTATGAAGAACAAGAAGGGTGGAGCCGCTCAAAAGGCCATCAAGCAGATTCACGCCACCTCCGCCTCAGGAGGAACGCCGGACGAGAAGCGCAAGGCTGCTGAAAAGTTGCAGAAGGAGAAGGAGAAGAAGGCTGCCGAGGACGCCAAGAAGGAGATGGCTGATCTCTTCAAGCCTGTGCAAGTCCAGAAAGTGCCATTTGGTGTCGATCCTAAGACAATTCTCTGCCAGTTCTTCAAGAAGGGCAATTGCGAAAAGGGCAGGCGATGCAAGTTCTCTCACGACCTGAATGTGGAGCGCAAGACCGAGAAGAGGAGCTTGTACACCGACAGCCGAGATCAGGAGAAGGAAGAGGAAGAAGAGCGCAAGAAGAAGGACAACATGGATGACTGGGACGAGGAGAAGTTGAGGAATGTTGTGCTCAGCAAGCATGGCAATCCCAAGACAACGACAGACAAAGTGTGCAAGTTCTTCATCCAGGCGATTGAGGACCAGAAGTACGGTTGGTTCTGGACATGTCCGAATGGAGGCGACAAGTGCATGTACAAGCACTCGCTACCACCTGGGTTCGTGCTGACCCTCTTTACCTCTCAACTAAGGTCACGATACTAACACCATCCAGCTTCGTCATCAAGACCCGCGAACAACGACAAGCCGAAAAGGCTCTCGCCCTCAACGACCCTCGTAACGCACTCACACTCGAAGACTTCCTCGAATCCGAGCGTCACAAGCTCACCGGCACGCTCACCCCCGTCACCGTGGAGACATTCGCAAAATGGAAGAAGGAGCGTCTGGACAAGAAGGCGGCCGAAGAAGAGGCCAAGGCCCGCAAGGAGGCGACCGGACGAATGATGTTCGAGAAGGGCGACTGGGCTGGCAGCGACGTGGACAGCGACGACGAGGGCGATGGCCAAGAATGGAACCTCGAGACAATGCGCAAGGAAACCGAGCTGGCGCGGGCAAGGAAGGAAGAAGAGCGCCTTGCTGCCAAGATGGGCATCTCCCTCGAAGAATTGCGCATCATGGAGGGCACCAACGAGCCCACCGAAGCCAACGACGCCGAGGCCGTCAGCACCGAGCGACAAGACGTCGAGGCCACAGAGTCTTGAGTTCCGACCACCGCGACGGGGAAGTAAAGAGAGGTCATGCCGACGGGCCCTGCAACGCTGCAAAAGCTTGCGTGCCCGTCCGCGACGACGGCGCGATGCGCGAGGAGACTTGGTTCGAAGGTGGGGGATTATTTGCTAGCGGTGGTTGCATGTTTGCACGACACATGCTGTTAGCGATTCGCGACTTGCATCGCACCCGTTGAGCCACTCGCTCCAGGTGTCAGGCGTTGTGGGCTTTGGGCCGGGCCAAACAGAACAGAGTCCGGTCTGGTGTGCGCGGGGGACTTGGCATTTATATGAGGATCTACGAAGCATGAACTGAATGGCGCTCATATCTCTATCCTCGCTCTAACCGCCTCGATGCGTTCTAAATCTATCATGTTGACGACGACAGCCCTCGCTCACATCGTAATTTTTGATGTATCCAAACACGCTTTAGCAGCAGCATAACGCACCACCAAATATCCTAACAAACACACCACAACACCCACTCCCCCTCTCCCTCCCTCTCCCACCGTCGCACACCTCATACTACCCCATCAGGCAACATTCCCACGTCCATCGAACCCTGCGATCTCGATCTAGAACCCACACACCCCGTCATTCCGCGGAGCAAACAGCCTCGCCTCGCGTCGTACCCTTACCCAGCCCACCAGGCCTGACCCTGCGTCCCCCCCCCCTCCCCCTCCCCACACACACACACACCCGGGCAATCTAGATCCAGATCGCGACACCGCTGGAAGTCCAGCGCACCTGGACCAGGGTGTGCGCGTGGTTGGAAAAGGCAAGTTCACGCAAAAGGTGTCGATGGTAGCGGGTGTTCTGGGCTCGACGGGTGGAGGGCCCGTCGTACGATGGCGGCGGGCTGGGCGCGCCCCCCACCGGCTGGGGCTGTGGGCGCGGCATGTGATTGTGAGGGGTTTATGGGGCTAGAGGGAGGGAGCGGTCGAGGAGGAATTGTTAAGTGCACGTTATTAGGGGCCTGTAGCTAGGAGTCTGCGAGGTAGAAGGGGGAAGGGGGCGCGGGGGTAAGTAGAGCGCATGTTGTTGCATGTGTGTGCTGGGGCGCAAGGACGTGGACATGGATCCCAGATGACTATCACTGCGATGACTACGACGATGCGAACACGCCATACAGCACTGCTCCGCTGTGCGGTGAGGAAGACGCCCGCGCGCCTCCTCTACTCCTGCTTCTTGTGGAACCGCGGCAGACACAGCCACACGCCCAGTATACAGCCCAGTAGCGCCAGAATAATCGGCTGCAGGACCTGCACGCCTTTTGCCTGCGCAATGGCGCCGACTGCGAAGGGGAAAATCGCAGCCCCTGACCCGCCGATTGCGGCTGCGAAGCCGATGGCGCTGACGTGTAGATGGCGCGGGAGCAGCTTGGTTGCTGCTACGACGGCCGCGGGGAAGAGGGGACCCAGGAAGAAGCCTTGCAGGGCGACGGCGACGGCGGAGACGTAGAACTGCGGGACGAGCCAGAAGATGAGCTCGAGGGCCATGGTGAGGGGGAGGTAGATCTAGGGGATTTGTTAGTCGGGGGGGAAGGTTAGGCAGGAGAGTTTGCGTGAGGTGGGACACAGAAGAAGGAGAGGAAAAAAAAAACGTACAGCAATCGCGAGCTTCTCCCCAATCCGCGGCGTCACAAACCCCAACACCAGCCTGCCCACGGTAATCCCCATCCAGAACCCCGTCGCCGTCATGCCGCTCGCAAAGTCCTCGCCCTGCCGCACCTCCAGCATGAACTTGACAATCCACCCGCCGAGCGCAACCTCGATGCCGACATAGCCCAGGAAGAAAAGCGCACAGCACCACGTCACGCGCGCATACGGCAGCCGCACCACAGCCTCCTTCATGCGGTTGTCCCTGCCGTCTCCCGTGCGCGGATTCGCCGCGCGGAACGCTGCACCATCGGCTTTCCAAAACGCCGTGGCGCTGGCGGCCAGCTCGACGGCGGCCATGGCGACCATGACGTAGTAGAAGGCGTACCACGGCAAATGGGCCCTTGTGATCATGGTGGTGGCGATGAGCGGGGCCAGGACGGCGCCGACGCCGTAGAAGCCGTGCAGGAAGCCGAGGATCTCGTTCGGGTTGGCCATGTTGCCCATCCAGGCGTTCCAGGCAGCGTCGGCGAGGCCGTTGCCGAAGCCGGCGATGGAGAAGATGACGATGAGGACGGGGTAAGGGGGGTGCACGGCGATGACGATGTAAGGGATTAGGTGGCAGATTGGCGCGAGGATGCCGACGCCGCGTTGGCCGTATTTGAGATGGATGGTGTTGTTGAGGAGGGCCGAGGCTGTGTAGCCTACGAGTGGTGATAGGAAGACCAGGGAGACGATGAGGTACTTGAGGTGGTAGTACTCTTGTAGCTGTGTACGTTAGCGGTTATCTGTTCAGTGCTGGGGGGGGGGGGGGGTCTTACATATGGGATCAAAGCACCGTACGCGGCGTCATTACTCCCCATAACGACGAAGCTCCAAAACGCAGCAAAAGTACGCGAGACATTCGTCCTCGACTGGTTCCAACGCTCCAGCTTCTCAGCAGCCTGAGTAGTAGGCGACGGGAGGCTCTCCACGGGGTCGTCATCCCGACCTACCCGTTCTGCAATCGTAAAGCCCGGCGCTGTTTTGGCATCCTGTGGTCGCTGGACGAAGGACGAGATGTCCTGGAGTTCGACCTCCGGCTCAACGACACATGTCGACGCGCCCCCATTTTGCTGTACTGCCATGGCTGTGGAGTCGCACACAGCGCTGTGTATCAGACAAACAGCGTGTATAAATAAATAAAAAAAGGCCTGTAGACGTGAGCTCCAAGACACGGGAACAACCCTAATCGGGAAAAGCAGCGGTAAACTCCTCACTCCCTCTCTTACCTCTTCTTACACACAGCAGCCTATCCTCAGCACCAAAAGGGTGTGAACACTCGTCCTCCTCTCTCTCTTTCGCCTTCGACAAAAAAGGTTGCAGAGAAGAAGAAGCAGAAGAATAAGAAGGGCAGCAAAAGTTACAAGCCGCAAGCGGAGGAACACTCGCCGCCGTCATGGGAAACCAGAGAGAGGGTTCGTTCGTTTCCCCACACTTGGGGCCACAACCGAGCTAGGTACTTGTACTAGCTTTGCATTGCCCCGGCGGTTCGGTTCGCGGGTCATCTCCGGACGGTCATCTCGGTCCGAGATGGCGTTTGGGAGCTGTGAATGGTGGGTGGGTTGGTGGAATGTGGGGTTCTGGCGTGAGTGTTACGTCTGTAGTGCTTGTGATTCATGCTTCGTGAGTGTGGAGTAGGGAGATCTCACGCTGCTTAGTAGCGATGCGCGATGTGGTGGCTGAAGTGGTCGCAAGCCTTGCTTGTTTAGTCGAGGAAGTGCGAGGTTGGTTGCCAGATTGATAGTGACTGTGCTTGGTGTAGATGTAGCCACCGTTTTCATGGTCTAATAAAGCTACCAGATGCTCGCTCACTATGGTAAGTAGGTAGTTGGACTCTCGCTCACTATGCTAAACAGGTAATTGGACTCTTGCTCGCAAAATCAATCATCACTCACTTTTCTGCGCCCTCCTCTTCACCCCCGCCATGAGATTCGGCTTCGCAAACCACCTCGTCCTCCACGAATACTTCTGCCCCTTGTCATCCGGCACGAGGTCGAAATCGTACTTCCTGACAATCTGCGGAATGACCTTGCTCATCTCCATCAGGCTGATGTTCTTGCCAATGCACGTGCGCGGTCCATTACCAAAAGACAGGAAATTCCTTTCCATTATGATGCGCTCTTCCTTGTTCTCTGTGAGCCAGCGCTCGGGGCGGAAGACGTGAGCGTCGGGTCCGAAGATGGATTTGTTGTTGTGGATCACCCAGGCGTTGACGCCGACTTCAGTGCCTGGTGGGAAGTATTGGCCTGCAAGGTGGAGACCTTCAGGACGGACGACACGGGTCAAGGGGGAGGCGATGGCTGGGTGGACGCGTAGTGCTTCCATGATGACAGCTTGCAGGTAGGGCAGCTTTTGGGCTTCCTGGAACTTTGCCGGGTCAGAGAGGGTGCCGGCTTTGGTGGCTTCGTCGAGCTCACGGCGCAGAGCGGCCAGAGTATTGGGGTACATTGTCAGGTTAGCGATGACTGCTGTGAGAGAAATGGCGGTTGTGTCCGAGCCAGCGGCGATATTGCTAAGGGCAGCTTGGCGGGTATGGTGGCGTGTTGCTTTTCCCTCTTGTTCCAGGGGCAGCATCCTGTCGAGTAAGTCACTGCGGTCTTCGAGCGATTTAGTGCGTCCCGAGGCTCGGTCTTCCAGATGAAGGTTTACGAAAGCGATCATCTTGTCGAAGCTTGACTTCAATCCCAACTTGATCGCCGTCATGCCGAGCCAGCCATGCCACTCAGGAATCAGCCCCAGGATGGAGCCATATTCAAAGCATTCATCGATGGCTGCGATGACACCAGACTTGTCACCATCATCCTCCATGAGGCCAAATCGAGAGCCGACTGTGAGCTCACCAATGACATCGAAAGCATAGAATTGCATCATCTCTCTGACATTCAAAGTTTTCCCTTGTTGTGCATACTCTTCAAGCCTCCTGAGCAAGATGGTATTGCAGGCGTCGATAAATGGCTCGTATGCGAGCAGCGTGGTCTGGGAATAGAGGTGTGCCATCGGGCGCTTGAGCTTAGCATGGTTTGCTAGGTTCGGCTCGCTGAACAGGCTGTATTCGTCTGGTGGCCCCAGAGCATAGTAGAATTTAGACTTGTTCATGGCATTATGGTGACCGAGAATGACCTTGGCGGCTTCGCCATGATTGATGCTGTATCGATTCGGTGCGAGGCGCACCACAGGGCCTGTACGTGTCAGTAGGGTGCTTCATCCTGTACTTTTCTGACAGGGACAGTATTCAGTAACTGATACAGCGTCCACTTACCGTACTTCTCATGCAGCGCGATGTTAAGTGCAGCATTCTCGTGCTTGCATATAGCGTAGGCTTCCCACAATCGAGTGAAACGAGCAAGAAACGGCCCAGGCACAGTTCGAAGGGGCGATGTCAGAGTTTGGTAGGCATATCTAACTATGGCAAAGGCCAAGATTGCAACAATGCCGTAGAAGTAATAGGGAACATGTTTTGTCTCGCCTACTGGCTGTGGGTTTTGTGGTGGAGGCGCCATGTTCGAAAGTGAAGCCGAGTCTAATAGAAACGAGTATTGGGGTGCCTTTATACATTGTCATAACGCACTGCGTCGGTGTTGGTAACAATCACATACCGATCGTACAATGCAGTGAATGCCCGACTGGATATGGTACGTTCGAGAAGTATTTCATAGTCAGCCCTCTATCTGCAGCAGACCCTCCACTATCATATGTCAATGCCAATCTTCTCTGCATGGAGTTCGAGATCGGGCCCGGGCCGGTAGATCGACCACGGTAGTACAATAGTTCCGGAAGGTGGAGAGGACTCGCTCCAATGGGCGAGCAGCACGTTGTATCATCTGTTCTGGGATGAACTAGCGGTGAAGGAGCGAATGTTGACAAATCGGAGGTCGGAGACTGCAGATATACCTATGATTGTACATTCGGACGCAACGGAACCCGACAATGATAGACTTGGAATGCCATCGACGAAGAAGCTTCTGAATTTAGTGGCGTTGGCTTCTGAGGCGTGAGCAACCAGCTATGCTTGCTCTTGTGTTGTTGAAGGAACATGCTGTAGGTAGTAGGCACGGCTGTCGTTGTTTGTTGCGTATCTTGTCCGAGGATCAATGTACGATGCTTGGGCTCCATAATCGCAAGTCGCCCTAGAAAATACCCGACAGTCCGATGTGTTTTGTCGAGCAGTATGCAGAAGCTTGGCTGGTATGAATCATGACCTTGCTATAAGATGGCAGCTCCCAAACGCCCTGACGAACTGCATACTCTGTCAAATCAGGGCACGTGATGATTGCATAGCAAATAATACTTCTGCCGTTGCCCCTGGATCAAGCATCTCATGTCACATACACAGACAGCACGCTCAAAGCAACGACCTTGTGCGACGAAACGACGTTGCAGTCGATGTGTGGAAGCGCAGGATCAGCCATTGCAAATACCACTCACTGATTGCACAACTGAGACGGTTGGATGCGTGCGGCTAACCGGGGGTTCCTGAACGCGGGGCGGGCGGATGATGCACATGCTGCTCGGTTGGCGGCGCGAACTTTGTTCGAGAAAGCTTCCATGCCGTCGGTTACGAGGTGATCCTTGACATGGTGTCGTGTTGCTGGCAGCGGCACCTCGCGATGTTGGGTTTCTACGTCAGGAGGTGCTTCGCGGCTGCCATGTCAGACGAAATTCAGACGAAATGAGATGGCTGGTTGGTTGCTGCAGCGAGGTTAGAGATTTGGAAGCGGCCAGCACGATCTTCAGCTGCAGGTATTGCATGTTGCACAGAGCTGGGCAATGTCATGCGTGCATGCAGGGTCCTGTGCTCGTGCAACAGCACGACAGCAAGTGGACCAAAATTGATGGGAGCAGAACCACGGAGCTGTCGACGTTGGTACAACGGGCAGCGTCAGCTCTGCCAGCAACGGCTTCAACGGGCGCAATGGGGCGCGATATCCGTCGGCAGCCCTGGGTGACACAGCGTCACTTCCAATAGGGAGAGCGGGCCTAGCGCCTTTATCAGAAGCAATCTTGGTTCCCTGCTGTGGTTGCAGTGGCTGTCGACTGAGGCTGTAGCGGCTAAACGTGTGAGAGATGACGCTGCACGTGCCGAGCGACATGACGACTACGTGGTGGGAAAGGTATGGTGCCGACCGTTTCCAGTAGGGTCGCCGGGCCGAGAGAGAGAGATCAGCCGGGGTGCGGTCAGTTAGCATGTATGAATAGCGGCATGCGCGCTGGCGGCGATGCAGATAGAGAAGGGCGTTGCACGCCTGAAGGGGCACTGGCACGACCGGGGGGACAGACGGGCGGAGGAGCGGCGCAGGCTTGGTGCTGATGTGATTGACGGAGGAACTGGCGCAGGGCTGGCAGCGCTGGAGGCTGGAGGCGGGAGGCGTGAAGCGTGAGGCGTGATTGGGAGTGCGTGCACGTGATTGGGGGCGGCGATTAGCGCTGCGGTCGAGTGGTGGGATTTGGAGTGGGTTTGATTGTGGGAACAATTTTCACGCAGACACGATTATTGTTGCAAGTCCCATCGCCGCGCCCGCACCCCGTCGTCGCCCGCGGCGCTGCACTGATCGCGCCTCGCTACCAACGCATCGACGTCGTTAACCGAGCCTGCAGAACGCCTGTTGCGGCGGTGGCAGCGGGAAACCAGGGCTGGCCGCTGAAGCGAGGATTTGGCGAGCGAAACTAGCAGTTCACACGTCGCAGTCTGTAAGTGCCCCCCCCCCCCCCCAGCTCCCAGCGCGCCGCTCCCAGCGCACCACGGCGGCTTGCGACCTTCTCGACGCGGCTAGCGGGTGCAGCGGGCTCCTCGTGGGCGGCTCGCAGCGCGCAGCGTCTGAGGGTGCGTCTGCCTGCACTGCACCGTGTGTCTGCCGCAGGCGGGGCCTCCCTCGCGGCGGGCGCATTCTTGACGTGTTGTGTGGTGCCGTCGCCTGCGCGGTCGCCTGCGCGGCCGGGACCCGCGCAGCTCACGGCAGCGCAGGCGGCGGGCGGCGGGCAGCACGACGTCTGCTAATCTTCGACGACGCAGGTCGACCGTCGACGCGCAGCAAGGCCACGGCAACCGAGGCACCCCTGGCGTGCGCCGCGCTGGCATCGGCCTACATACGGCCTGCCCACTACTGCTAGCTAGCCGGCCCCCACCGCCCAGTGGCACCCACGCCTCGCCAACCGATCCTGGTCGCCGCCGTCCCTCTTCCTCTCGCTGGCGTCCGACCTCCAGCTTTCAAGCGCGCTGCCGCTGCGAGCTCCCTCTGTCCGCCCGACCCAGCAGCGCACGCCGCGGGTGGCATCGTCCAGCGCCCGCCCATGTCGCACGACTTTTCCTCGGGGCCCGCGCACCAAAACCCGCCGCCCTACTCGCCCGCCCCGTCGCACTTTTCGCACTCCAGCATGGCCGACCTGGGCCAGCAGCAGCCCGCGCGCCCGCCGCACCAGCAGCCGCCGCCCCAGCAGCAGCAGCAGCAGCAGCAGCAGCAGCCTCCCCCCGCCGGCGCCTATGCCTCGCCGCACTCGTACCCGTCGCCCACTTCGATGCAGCCCACGTACTCGTACCCGCCGCCTGGCCAGCCCGCCGGCGAGCCCTACCGCGGCTCGCCGCCAGGAGCCAACATGTCGCTGCCGCCGCCGCCGCACGCTATGCAGCAGCACTACCCGCCGCCGGGCTACGCGCACCCCGCGCAGCAGATGAACATGGGCCCCGCCCAGTACAATGCGATGCGCTACCAGCTGCCGCCGCAGGGCGACACGCGCGTGCTGTCCGGCGGCCGCCACAAGAAGGAGATCAAGCGCCGCACCAAGACGGGGTGCTTGACCTGCCGCAAGAGGCGAATCAAGGTGAGTGCGCACTCCAATGGCGGCCCGTCGCCGCCGTGGCCGACGCGTCGCGACGCGTGAGGCGAGGCGAGCTCGTGTCGCTTCGCAGAGACGGCCGTCGTCGCGCCTAACCGAGCCACCATGAAGCGAGCGAGCCAGACTACCAACGCCCGACCCTGACGTCGCATCATCCATTGCACCCGCGCTGACCATTGCTGCACAGTGCGACGAAGCGCATCCCACCTGCAGAAACTGCCAGAAGAGCAAGCGCGAGTGTCTCGGCTACGATCCCATTTTCAAGCAGCAGCCCGGCCCCGCCCAGATACAGCCCGCCCCCAACTCTGCTCCAGCGCCGCATTCCTCGACGCCGCCCGTCCCCGCCCAGGCCCCGCCTGCGCCCGCCAACTACCAGAGCCAGGTTCCTCAAGGCTACGCTCCGGCCTCTTCTGCCGGCTACGCACCCGCCGCTGCTGCCCCCAGTGCTGTCCACGACCCGCAAGCCTTCACCGCCATCGACCCTGCCCTCGCCGCTGCTGCCGCCCCTGGCATGCACCCATCCCAGTCGCAGTACAACGGCATGCCCATGGACCCGGCCATGCGCCAGCCAAGCTACGCGCACCCGCCGCCTCCACCCGAGCCGCTCAAGGGCAAACGCCTCAACGTCGCCGACATTTTTGGTATCTGCAACCACAGCCCGCCAGATGTCCCGCCGCGGACCGCACCGCCACCACCTGAGATTGACGAGCAGTTCTCTGGAATCTTCGTCAACGACTACGTCCAGGGCCTCGACTACATGCTGCAAACGACGTGGTACTCCAAGGACAACAACGCCCTGCACCGCATCTTCACCAACCAGGCCCTGCACGAGGAGGCTGCCTTCTTCACGGAAACGATCAAGACCCAGAACAGCGCCACAGACATGTCGAGCGTTTTTAGTCAAGAGGCTCGCCTGATCTGGCACTTGCTGGGGTCGTGCAAACTCCCCACACCAGCCACTAATGGCGTCAAACCTGAAGAGGGCGGTGCCCATCCCGCAGAGTCCGAGGATGCCGCCCTCAGGGAATGCCGTGCACGTTTCGATGTCCTCGAAGCCCTGTTGACCAACTCGAACCTCGAGACCAACCCGCTGCGCGACCTCACCTACCCCGAAGACATTCACGAGGAAAAGAAGCACGAGGCCGACTTCTGGCTCAATCTTGGTGACTTTGTCCGCTACGACGGCGACGATCGGGCACCTCCTGGCGCCGCTGATATGGCGCTCGGCACCATGCGCACAGTGCTACGAGTACAAGAAGTGCGAGACGCCATCTACTCGATAGCTGTTGCCAGGCACTACGGCGCGCGGATAGGAGGCTTCCCAAATGCCCTCCCACAGTTGATGGACCCCCACGAGGACAGCGACTTGAGCAAACTTCACGTCGCCATGTCCTTCATCAGCCACGAAAGCCGTGCAGGCTCCCAGCAAGTCTTGGCCCGCATCTGCGACATGGCCATGTTGTCATGGGCCGTGGCTAGAGGCCCATAGCACGACAGCTGGATGACCATCTACCGCCTGATCTGAGTGCACATCATTACCAAGGTAGTGCTCTGCTGTGCTTGAGTATTTCGCAGACTGTATCTGTACCACTAGCGGACGGAATCTTGTTTTACGTTATTGTATGCATGCCGCTTATGCGGTCGTTATATCCCCCACGTCTTTTCTCTCGCATTCGCTATGCCACTTTTGGCTTTCATTCGTGGAACTATAAACTCTTATCCCCATCATGTTGGTCGACCCGAATACTTGCATATAGCGAGGGAGCTGGTGGTTCTGGCAGAATCAACGTACAACAATACCCATTTCGGTTCGACACTCACTCAGTTTACTCGCTCAGGTGACTCCAACTATTCTGCGACATTGCTGTTACCTCATCGACTCCAGCACTATGGATGCAATGAACACGAAACCGGTATGCGTCTGTTGCGCCGGTGCGGAGCCTGCAATCACATTCGATTCACCGCCACTCCAGTGCGACAGCCAGGTCATCACTCGGTAGCCTGCCACAGACGCGTGGCCGCGTCGAACCTTGAAAACACATTCTGACAGCGTCCAGCTCACCACTAAAATAGTCCCCGCATTGCGAAACGGCACAGCCCAGCCGTATCTGCGCTGTGCACATGAACCCTTCTGCAGCCCTCCCCATCCGCCTCCCCCTACCGAACACCCCCAGCACGCACCCCAACCCCCTCGAGTACCACACAACGGCTGCCTCGGAGAATATCCACTCCCCCGGCTCGCTCGCCAGCGCCTCACCGCTGATCACCGCTGCCGTGACCCTCCAACCAGCGCTCCATTGTCGGCCTCTCCAGCGCCGCCTAGCGAGACCACTCGGCTCCGCTCCCGCCGTCGCACAACCGCTCCACGAACATGTGGTCTGTGGCCCGAGGCACTGCTCGTGACACGGTGGCGCTGCGGCCTGGTGTAAGCCCTCTTGTGCCAGCGGGCGTGTCTCAGCGCCTGGGTGATGAAGATGCTGTGCTACGGATGTGGTGGAGTGCCGGGAGATGAGGTGAGGTGACAAGAACGACCTGCGTTTCCTCCCGGGTGCGTTCTGCAGACAGCGCCGAGGGCCTGGAGGGTGTGTCGCAGTCGTATCGGGGTGTGTGTGGGCAGTGGTGAGGCTCGCTGGGTGCGTAGCCAAGGGGAGAGTCAAGTCGCACAACATCCAAGTGCGGACCGAGTCTCGACCGCTTGGTAACGAAGGCTTTACACTGCTGACCATGTTTTTCCTGTTCTTAGATTCTGTTCTCGAAAGGTGCCGTCTCCAAGCCTCGTTTTCTGTCGTTGTGGTCTCGATCTCGCAGCGCACCGGGCGGGAGTATGAATTGTAGCTGCACTGCGACAGCCCCTGACTCGTATTCCCTCACGCTATATACGCGCCACTCTTGAATCCGCAATCTCAACTAAATTCTGTTTATATACTGTACAAATCACACAAATAGCATATCAGAAACACAACAGGTCGCTTAGCTCAGTTGGTTAGAGCGTGGTGCTAATAGTTCACATCCTTGATACGCCAAGGTCGCGAGTTCGACCCTCGTAGTGACCAAGTTTCTTTTTGCTTTTGCACGAGGCAGTCCCCGCAGCTCATGGGGTGTGTGCACTGGAGGGCGTGTTTTTTTTGGCGCTCTGAGAGTGTGGGAGGGAAAAGGATAGGGACTGGGGTCTTGCTTCATGAATGGGATGTGATGCGGAACCGTGAGCGGACAGTCATGCTGTAAGCTTGTAGTAGTAGTAGTAGTAGTAGTAGTAGTAGTAGTAGTAGTAGTAGTAGTAGTAGTAGTAGTAGCCAATCCATGCAACCGTGTCGTATACGAGTCTTTTTTTCCTGGGTTTCGTTCCAAGTTCAACTCGACTCGACTCCCCATTCTCTCCACTCACCACTGCTGCTGCTGCTCGCGCAGACTCCTCGCTCTCCGCGACTTGGCGACGTCGCGCCTGCGCCAGAACCGAGTCAGGCTCCGCCACACTCGTTGGCGCCTGTCCAGCGTTAGCACCTCACATAATCACTACACGGACAGACCCCAGGAAGGGGGGGAGCACTTACATCAACAGCAACACCATGGTCCCCGTGACGGGAACGCAAAGCCACCAGAAATACGCATCGCTGTTGTCCAAGACGGGCATGTGGTCAAAGTTCATGCCAAAGTAGCCGGCCAGGAACGTCATGGGCAGGAACAGAATCGTGACAAACGTGAGCTGCTTCATGCTCTCGTTCTGGTACGCGCCCATGGTGTTGAAGATCAGGTTGATCATGCGGTCGGCCGAGCGGCGCATGCGCTCCAGCGACTCGGTCACGGTGATGCAGTGGTCTTCCACGTCGCTAAAGTACGTGTGTGCGAGCGTGGTGATGGTGATGGAGGCTGTGGAGGGGTCTTTCGGGGCGAAGGGCGGTGGCGAGTTTGCGATGGGGGAGGACGAGGGGGATTGCGAGGAGTTGGTGGAGTGCAGGAGGGCGTTTGCATTGTGCGAGCGCAGAGCGTTGACGAGGCTGGTGATGGGCGCGATTTGGGAGCGCAGGAGGGAGAGCTCGGATGTGAGGATGTAGCTGGGGGTGTTAGTGTGGGTGGAGTGGGGAGAGAGGAGGTAAGGTGCTCACAGGGCTTTTGAGTGCGCGATGGTCGGGCCTGTCAGTACGTCGAGTTCCAGCTCAGCAATACTGTCTTCGTAGGCGGCGGCGATAGGGATGGCAAGGTCAACAATGCCGTCGATGATTGCGTGCATGACCATACTGGCATCGCCGCTTTGCCTGAGTACTGTTTCCGAGGATTGCAGACGCTTCAGGATAGGCTCTTCGATTACGTCCGCGGAGTGTTCGAAGAACGAGACTAATGTGTTGTTGCTTTGAAGGAACATGGAAACTTGCTCCACTGAGACCATGAGGTCTCTTGCATTCAGGGTGGAGTGCTCCTCCATGTAGCGTGAGTGTTCTGGGTCTGCATCAGTGCGGTATGCTTGCAGAGTCTTGACAGCCTGTCGATATTCGGCAGGAACGTGCTTCTCCCGGATGTGTTTGGGACGCGGCATTCCTGCAGTTTCTCCATCTGCCGTGCTAGCTGACTTGCGAATAAGCCGCTGCAGTGTCAGTAGAACTTTTGCTCTGTCAGAATTGATATGGGCAAAGACCAGCATGTGGAACTCACCAAAGACATGCTCGGGATACCAATCCGCCTTAGTACGATTTCTGGTATGCAAAAGATCCTCAATGGCCAGACCGTGCAACTTCTGCTTCTCACCTAACAACCGGACAACATCCCAGCTGAGTCCATTGACTGTACACAGCAAGATCAGCGCACACTCTACACAAATACTCGAAGCGCAGATGCTGACCATTGATCCAGCGGCAAGTGACCCAGTCCTCACGAGGCTTCGCAAGAAAATCCCCAAGCGTAGCATTGGTCAACTCATACTTTTCGAGTCTCTCCGCAGAAAAGTCCACAGCAGTTATCTGAGACTGCACCTTCTGGCGCCACTGAGGCCACGCCTCTTCATTGGTGATATCAATACCCGGCTCGCTCCCTGCTGTTGGTTCGCGTGGGGCCTGAACGCTAATGTATCTCACGCTGCTGATGGGCCCTCGATCATTGACCCGCTGTATCCCAAATGGTGGCCGTAATAAGGAAGATGATGCTAGAGTGCAAGCTGGTCGTACCGGTAATGTTCTCCCGGTTGCAAATCCCCTAACAACGCATGTGAGACGCGGTGTGAAATCTGCAACATGACGTAAACGTGGTAAGGAAGACATCTGAGGTTGCTGCTACCGCATCACTGGCTCTTTGGTATCACTTGAGTAGGATGTATCCTGCGATCTGACTGGGCGGGTATCTGTTTGAGGTGCTGGGATGAGAACGGAACAATGGTGCTACAATCACAAACAAGGCAGGTGCACACGATGACGATGCGTCTACGCGAGAGCACGTGAGGTTAGGGCCAAATCGACAATACACGACTGCTACTCTCAAATCCTTCAATATACCCTTTCAATCTAGTTCTCAGACTTGGTCTGGAAACTGTTGCTTTTCGACGTTGACAGGAGAGTATGAAACGGTCCAAGGAGGATGCACGGGGTGACCGGACGTACTTCACAACAACGAGCAGACTCGACTGAAAACATTGGGAAATGAGAAGGCACTTGAATTTGTATTTCGAACAGGTATGTCTTGATGTATACAGATATCTACGCCGAATATGCATTTATTTACCCAGAACCTTCATCGCTCTCACTACTTTACAACACCCGCACGTGCAGTAATCTTCTAGCACTTAAGCGAGAACTTGGTCTGCCTGTCGGCGGTCATGGCACCCCAAGCAGTCTCATCTGCAGCCTTGCCGTTGTCGCCAATGGAAGCTGGCTTCCATGGCTCATCGAAAGCCTCGAAGTAGAAAGCGTTGAAGCCCCAGTCGAGAAGCGCGCAGAATCCGTGCTGGTAGAAGTGCTCAGCGTTGCTCAATCCACCCTTGGCCTCGTCGTAGTCGGTGCCTTCAGCAGTCGGCCATCCGGTCTCGCCGGTCCAGACCTCAGGGGCCTTGTCAACACCACCTGCGATCTTCTCGATGTGGGTGATAGCCTGGTACATGTCATCCATGACAACGTGGGTCGCCTGAATCTTGTCAGCATCGTTCGTGAACGGGTACAGGCAATCCTGTGCGTACGTTGTCGCGGCTGGCGCCCTGCCAGAAGGCGAAGGCGTTGACCATGATGATGTCGGCAGTACCAATGATAGCATCACCGGTACCATCAGCAAACTTGTTCCAAGAGTCGGCAGTTCCGACCTTGATGTTCTTGGGCAGCTTGCTCTTGACCGTGCTGATCTTCTCCTTCAGCTCTGGGCCGGTGAAGTTACCGCGGTAAAGTGTCTCGGAGCCGACGGTGACGGCGTAGATAGAATCGGCGTATGTGGCAGCGACGTCAGTGATAGCCTTGAGGTCCTTCTGGAAAGATTCCTCGACATCGGGCCTGGCGCAAAGGTTAGTCTTCTGGTTGCCAAACTTCAAATTGATACGAGTACGCACCAGATACCAAGAACAACCTTGAAGCCCTTGCTCTTGGCCGCGGGCAAGATGTTCTTGGCAGAATCACAGTCCGAGGCAGAGTATCCACGGACAATGGTTGCGCCGGATTCGCTCTTGATTGCATCGAAATCAAGCTCGTAGTCTTTAACCGTCTTGCATTCGCCAGAAGGTTCCTTGGTACCAAGCGCGAAACCCATATTGCCCTTGGCGGCAGCGACAATGGCGGGGCTGGCTGCAAGAGCGGTAGCAGCGACGGTGGAGAAACGCATGGTGGTGTGAGGTTCGAAGGAAGTATAGACAGGGGGTAATCTAGAGTGGTGGAGAGTGTGTGGGGCGCGATCGATCTGGGTGTTTTAAAGAACGACTGGATTAATAATAAAGACACACAAAAGAGTGACTGTACAGCGGCTGTACTGGCGTAGAGATAGAGGACAAGAAGTGGTGAGGGTTTCCAGAGAAGCTTAATCCAGGGGAGGCGTGTTACTAATTCAGGAACACCAATCAACGTAGGCTGTCAGCAAAGTGGGCCTGCGGAGGTGCATTGTTCGGCTTTAACACTCAGAAGTCCATGAGGAGATCATGAGGACTTGCATGATGGACTGTTTGAACCCAATGAACTGATCGCTACGATGGCGTTTGCGCACTATGAAATCTTCGATAACCGAAACGGATGCGCCTCGGTTGTCAACACAAAGTCATCCAAGCTGATGAGATCTGTGTCTGTAAAGCATAAGTAGAAGTACTTCAAGGTCTCTGCCGTCCAGAAGCTTTCCATGTAATCCTCCTTATCACCGCCACCAGGCGCATTGACGTCCATAATCGCGGCGTTTGCATAGACAGTGTCTGTTGCCTTCGCAACAGCTTGGAACATCTCCCAAGCTGTGTCCCGGAATGAGACATCGCCAGTGATGCGCCAGAGGATGAAGACCGATTCAATGGCCTCAGGGCGGAGAATGTAGCGCGGATCCTTAGCAGTTGTGAAGCCTTTTGGGAGACTTGCTTTGTACTGAGACCGCGTTTCAGTTGCTGCAGCAAACGCAGCGTCATCCCAAGCGCAGCCTTGTCTGTGGTTCTTACCAGGACACAGAGCCATATTGTAGCGCTCCGGCATAATGCCCGTGTGGAAAGACTTGTAAGCGTAGGCGCATCCACGGGCCAGCTTAGCTCCCAAGTCCACATATTCGTCTTCGTTGAACAGCCTGCCCGCCAATCCGTATAATCCACCGATGAAGCATGACAGATGCTCGCTCTCTGGGTCGAGGCTTGGACCATCTTCCAGGACATCACAGTTCCCAGATATTAGGATGTCTTCGTCTCCTGGAATCATGGGCTTGAAGAAGAGATTGTCCTTTGCCGTATTCATAAAGAAGCGCGACATGATCTCGTACTTCTCAGAACTTGGATCTGTGGAGCCAAGCAGCGCATGTGCCTTCGGCAGGTACTCATACAAAGAGTCTGCGTTGCCACCAATTGTGAACTGATGACCACTTACAACGTCTTTCTTGTTCATCGAAACCATCATCGGCCACATGCCGGGTAGCTTCGTATCGTTCTGGTGTTGATAGAACAAGTCCATGACCTGCGATACTGCGGCATAGTACTTGTTATTGCCCGTGAGCTGGCTCAGCCTGCTGAACTCTAACGTGATTGTTCCCGGACTCGCGCTGACTACCTGACTCTCGACTTGCAATTCAGTCCCTGCTTTCGCATCCTCGAAATGAATGAAGTCCACAGGCATGCCGTTCTCCGTGTTGAAGCCAGCATAAAGTAGGTCGCCCACCTCAATGGCCTTCTGCAACAGGACCTCGTGTCCACTCAGATCATACGCCGCGATGAGCCCACCAAGGTACCGAATGCAGGTTTCGAAAGTGTTGACTGTAGCTGCAGTGCTCTTTCCAAAGTCGATCGTGGCGACAGCCTCGACGGCCTCGTAGAACTCCTCCCTCATGCCCATTATCCACAAAGTATCCAGACTATCCACCAGCGTAGCAGCCCAACCAGAGAATTGGTCCACGTACTGTCCGCTTATGGGTTTGAGTGCATCTTTCATCCACGCCTTGGCTTTGTAGCTAGCCCAGCTCTTCTGGAAGACGCGTTTCACCTCCAAACGTCTCTCTTCTTGAACTGCAGCAATCTTTGCGAGGTCTCGCTTGAAGCGGTGCTGAATACGGGGTCGTTTGGTGATAGGCCGAGGTAACTGAGGCGTCGACGGAAGAGGATGCGCGAATCGGACGGTGCTCCAGTCGAAGCTGCTGTTTTGTGCGACGATATCGGGGATGTGGGCAGGGTCATTCATGTACTGCGCGAGCGCGAGCGTCCCCGTCCGGGAAGAAGAGCCATAATTCAAATGCGGGAAATAGGACGAGGAATTGCCCTGAGGCAGGAAAAAGAAAATCCCCAGGAAGAGGATGGCGCAAAGAGCGATGTGTCGTGTGCGGAGTCGAGCCATAATTGCCAGCGTGCTCAGCTATTGGTGTACAAATAAGTAGGCTCGGCAGACCACATTGCTTCGAAGTGACGCTTCGGGAGCTGGGAGATGGGAGGGTTGCGTTGCCTGAAGATCAACATGTTAAAGGCCCATGCGACGTGCAATATGTCTCTTAACATGCCAGCTGCCGGACTAGTGGGCATGCATGCCTTCCGGAATTGAAACCAATTTCATATTGCCGATTAAGTCAGCATTCCGGCTGATCAGCAGCACTTCCATTGCATTAAATTTAAGCTTAAAGTATGACTTAATCGTGACTTTAGTGCATTCAAACTTTTGAGTATTAAAAAAACTATGTAAAATCGGAGGGTATCCAATGCTGGTATCATATCAATCGTCCTACTAAATGCGATGCAACCGTAAATGCGAGAACGCTCAATCAAACCAGGCAACATGCAGAACAAATCTACTTCATCGACTTCTTGCTTCGTGTGCTGTTGGCCCTCGCGCGGCCCGCAAAGCTCTCTCGTGTGTGGACACGGTCAATCTCGTATGGGTTGTCGTAGTACTCATCGGCAGGGTTGATCGACCTCCTGCTCTTCGTGGATCGCCCTGTTGCAACCTTTTTGAGAGGATTGTCGGTCTCCTTTTCGGTCTTCATCTCAGCAAAGCGAGGCGAGGAATCCGGGAAGGCGTCATTCTCAACCTCCTCCTCAGCAGCAATGGTCGCAGTACGGGACGAAGCGTTGGAGTCACCACTAGCAGCGGCCTCCTGCTGCGCAGCGCGTGCTGCCATCTGTCCGCGCATCTTCTCCATGAAGGCTTCGGACTGCGCGGCGTACTTGCACTTCTGGCGAATAGAAGCGCCATACTTGTAGAACAGGAAAGGTAGCGGGATGCAAGCAACGGCGAGGAAAGCAGGGACTGAGGAGGCCCAATGAATACCAAGGCTGCCGTACATTTGCTTGGTGAAGAGAGGGAAGGCAGCACCAAAGATGGATCGAATGATACCGTTACCGGCCAGGACGGAGGCGGCGAAGATAGTGTAGGAGTCGATGAGGTAGTTCATAATAGACAAGAAAATGAGAACCATGCCGAAACCGAAGGGGATGGCGGCACAGACGCTGGCAGCCCATGGTAGGTTTGGCGAGTTGGTCCAAGCGAACCCTGTGTGTCGTTAGTAAAGGAATCGTTAACAGCGCACTCGTGGTGAACTTACAAAACAGACCGAGAGGTAGAGCGATACCGCCGACCAAGCACATAGGTAAACGTGCCTCGGGAGTGGTGTAGCCTTTTCCTGAATCCACAACCTTTTTCATGTATTGTTTGTTGTCAACAAGAATGACATAAAGAATGGCAGAGATAACACCGATGGCAACTGCTACGAAGGGAAGGCCGCTGACGCCCTCGTTCCAACCACGGCCTATGCGGTAGACGATAGGGAAAGCACCGAACAGCATGTAAAGGATACCGTAGATGATGGCGTGGTAAAGAGACAGAAGCAGGACGATGGGTTCGCAGAACAAGAGGATCCAGGGCCGCTTAAGACCAGTAGCGAACGCCTCACCAAGAGAGACCTTGCCCTGGTCAATGTCGATTCGAGACCTGTACACCTTTCCAGTCATCTTGGTAAGCTTCTCAGCACGCTTGCGGAGCAAGACAGGAGGATAGGTCTCCGGTACAAGGCAGCCGGTAACGATAAGAAGAACACCAGACCAGATGGCCATGAGGCCGTTGACCCAGCGCCAGCCCTCAGTCATGCCCAGGAAGCCGCCAATAATCGGACCAAGAACCGGTCCCATGAAGGGCGCGGCAGAAAAGATACTCATAGCCAGACCACGCTCGTTCGCGTTGAATAGATCAGCGATGACTCCTCCGGCGTTGGTGAGAGGGCTTGAGCCAAAGGCAGCAGCGAAGAACCGAAGAATCAGAACGGACCAGATGTTCTGGCTACCAGCAACGGCGGCATTGAAGGCCATGAAGCAAGTGTAGGTACCAACGAAAACGATCTGTCGTCCGTACATCTCAGAGAAAGGAGCCCAAAGCAGAGGACCAAGGGCGAAACCGAGAACGAAGAGCGAGACACCAAGCGTGACAACCTCCTGGCTGACGCCAAACTCGATCATGATCTGCTGAATACCTCCAGAGAATGCCGATGAACAGAATGAGACGACAAGCACCGAGTTGGCGACAGCGAGAGCCATGATCCATTTCTTCGTCTTCGGAAACGTCATTGGGTTGCGGGGGTCGTTCGGTATCCATTCGACGGCGTAGGGATCCTCCTCTGTACCGGAACCCTCGTACTCCCAGTTCACGATGTCGTTGGTGACGACGCCCTGATCGAGGATCATCTGCCAATGTGAAATGCCTTCTCTTCCCGACTCCACGTCCACACTGGACCTCTGCGGCTCGGCCGCTTTCTCAGACATGATGGTTGTGTTTGTTGTGTTCGATGTTGCGGGGATGTGATATGAATGTGAGTGTATACAGGGCGCGAGTATTTGAAAGGCGTAAAAGGATGGCGAGGTATATTAAGAGTGAAGTAAGGGAAGCGCAGCGCAACAACGAGCACGACGATCACGGCGGGACACGCCACATATAAACTTACGGGCATGAAAACCTACACCCGCCTTGGGCACGCACCAGTGCGAATCTCCTATTCCCAGCAGCAAAACAGCGCCGAGGGTCCGATATCCATGAGGCGATGACACAATGATTGGAGCTTGTCCCAAAGTCTTCGAGTCGTTCGGCCGAGAGACGGGGCTAGACCAATTCCTGCGCTCCGTCGAACATTTTATACCCGGATCAACTATGCCGTGACCAATGAGAGGGAGCAGCTTGTGAAACCGCCATCGAGAAAACTGGATCCCACAGTTCTTTCTCGAGCGTTGCTGAGGCGTTGAAAGCCCGGTGCCGATCAAAGACCGTGCTTCGTAGGGCTTTTCTCGAGATTAGCCAAAAGCGTGATTCTTTACCGATATGCCGAGGCAAGAGCGACTCAAAACTGATGATTGTCTCATCCTTTCAGAGCGAGACGGAGGTTCGGACAAGAACTAGTGAGGGGCCACGGCTTACAAGATGAGGGGATGTTCTCCATATGGGCGACGCTTTCACGTCAGCGCCAGAATTCACGTGGACCTTCTACATACAAAGATGCAGAAAGCTTGGCATCATTGGGCGGTGAACTCGGAGGCGATAAGCAGTTCCGGCCCCGGTGGCAGCATGACTAGTATGTACATACTGTAGGGGCAAGCTGTTGACTCTTAAACCCTGCCGACTGCTGGCGGTCAACGGGACTTTCTAGAACTTGCACATACATAACCTTGGCCTCGAAGCTTATCAACCACTGTCAAGCCTTTAGGCCTTCACGAAGCGGCTCAAATAAGGTCCGCTTAGCATGCCACGAGTGAACAGGGCTCCCGAGAAAGTGGAGACTTGCGGTTCGTGTGCATCCTGCAGACGCGTCGAGCCGTATCATAAAATTGCCAATTCCAGGCCAATCTCTGTGCCGAGGCTCAAGGTCAAGTGAAATTTGCGAATGTTTGTGGGCTATCTCGCGAAATGTGTTGCAATTGTTGATTCTTGTGTCATCAGATACATATCTTACTCAAGCTTTTGTAGATATTGTCATGCCGTGCAGATTCACCATACGCCGTGCGGAATGCTAACCAACCAGGAGTCCTCCAAATGCGCCATAGACCAATTTAAACCATATTTCATACGCTTCGAACATCTTACACCTCGTTGCTGGGGTATTGGACCTTCTCGGTAGCAACGAACTCCTCCTTGATCGCCCTCATGTTGACAAAGCGAGAGAGCAGGGTAGCGCTACCAGCCTTGTCGTTAGTACCACTGGCCCTTGAGCCACCGAATGGCTGCTGGCCAACGACAGCGCCAGTGCACTTGCAGTTCAGGTAGAAGTTACCAGCTGCGTTCCTGAGCTTGTTCTCAGCGAAGTTGAGGTCCTTCCTCTCCTTAGCAAAAACAGCTCCGGTCAGAGCGTACTCGGAGGTATCATCGATCTGCTTGATGATCTTCTCGAAGGCATCGGGTGCAGCATCATCGTAGACGTAAGCGACGAGGACAGGGCCGAACAGTTCGCGGGACAGAAGAGGGTGGTTGGGGTTAGAGGTCTTGTAGATCGTGGGGTGGATATAGTAGCCCTTGCTGCTGTCGTACTTGCCACCAACGAGGAGCTCAAGCTCGCTATCGTTCTTGGCTTCATCTATAACGCCGGAGAGCTTTTTGAAGCTGGCCTCGTGGATGACTGGGCCAATGAAGTTGTCGAATTGAGATGGCTCGCCAATCTTGAGTGCCTCTGTCTCCGCAACCAGCGTCTTCTGGAATTCAGGCCACACTGACTTAGGAGCATACAGGCGCGAGCAAGCACTACACTTCTGGCCTTGGTATTCGAAAGCGCCACGGACAGTCTGAATTGCGGCGTTGTGTACGTCAACATTGGGGTGGACCAAGTGGAAGTTCTTGCCTCCGGTCTCGCCAACAATGCGAGGATAGCTCTGGTACTTGCCTTCGGCAACACCGTTGGCAATCGTACCGTACAACTGGCGGAAGACTGCAGTGCTACCTGTGTAGTGGAGAGCAGCGAACTGCCTGTGAGAGAGAACCTCCTTGGTGACTTCTACTGCGTCACCGGGCACCCACTGGATGACGTTCGGGGGAAGACCGGCCTCGATGAGAATCTGATACAAGAGCCAGTTCGAGGCGATAGCGGAGGGAGATGGTTTCCAGACAACAACATTACCCATGAGCGCCGGTGCAGCTGGGAGGTTACCGCCAATTGCTGTGAAGTTGAAAGGAGAGACAGCATACACGAACCCTTCCAGAGGTCGGTACTCGACACGGTTCCAGACACCAGGCGAGTTGTGTACAGGCTGGTGGCCATATGTGTCCTCTGCGTACTTGACGTTGAACCTCAAGAAATCGCACAGCTCAGCTGCAGAATCGATCTCAGCCTGCCATGCATTCTTGCCTTGGCCAATCATTGTCGCCGCCATAATCTCATATCGGTATTTTCCAGACACCAGGTCAGCCGCCTTGAGGAAGACCGACGCGCGATCGGCGAAGGGGAGAGCCTCCCACTCGGCCTTAGCCGCAAGTGCTGAGTCGATCGCCTTCTTCACGTCGGCAGTGCTCGCGTTGGAGTACTTGGCGACTACATCGGCGTGCGAGGAGGGGTTGTTCTGGGTCAGAATTGAAGAATTGTTGATCTAAGCCATGTCAGCACTGTGGGTGTATTAAACTACGCAGCCCACTTACGTGCTCGCCGCCAATGGCCAGGGGGACCTGAACAGCGCCCTTCTTCTTGAGTGCTGCAATGGCATCCTGGAGCTTCTGCCTGTCTACGGAGCCCTTGGTATAGTGTTGCTATATCGCGGCATCAGCTTTTGTGACGTACGCCTCTGTTCCATATCCAGCACTTACGTTAGGTTCGTTGTTGATGGTAGGAATCTTGAAGTTTGCAATGGTTCCTGCATGCCTTCTGGATGCGACCTGCGCGCCGGCGTACGCAGCCGGAAGCGCTTTGAAAGTCTTGGAGACTGGGCGAATAGATTGAAGACTCCTTGAAGAACTCATTTTGATGATTATTGAGATCAGGATTGCAGCTACGTGGGTAGTCTTAGAATTTGTATCTTGAGCTGTCCGCCGCAACGATGAAGGTCATCCGCATCTAACCGCAGGGTGGAACGTAATGTGGGGAAGAACTAGGGCGGAAAGAGCTACCGCGGAACACCTGCCCTGAGCCTGCGCAAGATCGCACCATGGCATGCAAAAAATGCAAACCCTATCCGATGTCGCAGCGGCCGGGACGCGGTCAGAATCGGATGAATGCTGTAAACAATGTGATGATCTGGAAGTTGAGACTAGCAAGCTTCTCCGCAATTGCTCCAGCCATGCAGAGCGACAACCAAGTCGGAACGGGTGGCGAATGTTATTGTCGACCTCTGAAACATCATGCATTGGTATCATCGTGATATATATCTATGAGATCCTGACCTAGCAAACGCGCAAAGGTCTATGAATGCCAAACGCCGGTGCGCCATGATACCTTTTCTGTCACAACTGTCTTACTCCTCCATGGCATCAGCGGCTTGTGGCTCATCGCCCCAAAGACCATCCAGCTTGAATTCAGCAGCCCATTCCTTGACAATCTCCTTCTGATCTCCAACGAGACCGGCAGTCTTCAGAGCAGGTGCTGTCTTGGTGCTGGTTGTCGGCTCTGCAGGCTTGTACTTGGATGGGTCCGTCCAGCCCTGGATACGTCCGTCTCTCCAGTCGTTAATCACGGTCTGTGCTGCGCTGTGAAGGTTAGGAACACCACCCCTGCCGAGCCTTCCCCGCTTCCGCGCCACCTGAATGAGGAAGTCTGTCGTCTTCTCGTTGCCTATGCCGCTCAGCGCAGGCAGGTCATACACTTCCATGAGCTTTCCAAAGAGCTCCTCAGATCCTGACAGCCTCTTCAGCAAGAGAGTGACCGCTGGCACAGGGTCTTGGATTTCCTTTGGTGGCACAGCGTTCAACAGAATGCGTCGAGCCTGCTGCTGTACCTTATTCTCCTTTGTTCCTTCTGGGTCGTTGGGGAATACAATTCCAGGAGAATCAAGAAGCTTCAGCTTGTTGTCTAGCTTGACCTCTCTCAAACTCGTAGTGACACCAGCCTCCGCACCAGTTGGACAGGCGCCAACTCGTCCACCCATCCTCTGCGCCAAAGCATTGATGACCGAAGATTTGCCAACGTTGGGATAACCGATAATTCCAACCTTGATAGAGCGCTTCAACTGACGGGATTCGGCGAAGGTCTTGAGAGCTTTGAATAAGGTCTCCGAGGTACCTTTCATCGTGAGGTCCTTGTGTTCAAAGGTCTTCGCATTCGGCGCAGGCTTCGAAGCGCGCAGAGGAAGTGTAGGGAACGATCGTCGCAGATTAACAAGCCATTGACGGAGGACTGGAGGCGGTACCAGATCGATCTTGTTCAAGATGAAGATCAGGCGCTTGCTTCCACCATCCGCCGACATGACCAGCTGCTCCACATCCTTCGATCGTGTACCGATAGGGTCTCGAGCGTCCAACACGTAGAGGATGACGTCTGCAGAGTCGACCACCTGCTTGTAGATCTTGTCAAACTGCTTCCTGGACGAATCTTTGCGGACACCAGAAGCGCCCTCCTCATCCGACTCATCATCCATAGCGTCTTCGTCGTCGCCATTCTTGGATTCGAACTCTGCGGCGCGAGCCTTTGCAGATGCAAGCAACGCAGCCATAGGGTTTGCATCAACTTGCATGGAGTTTTCGTCATCACTAGCCTCGGCTAGGAGCTCATCACCTTCGGCGTCGAACTGCTCGAACTCGTCGTCGTTGTCCTCCATAGCGTCGGCGGGTGCTCCTCCATTTGCCTTCTGCTCTCTGGAAAGCTGGCGGCGACGAGCAGCATCTTCTTCCTTCTGTCTACGCTGCTCTTCGACCTCTGCAAGAATTCTATCCTTGTACGGGAATAGATTGGGAATACCAGGGTCCTTCTTCGCTTTCGAGCGCCACTCTGGGTTCTACACCTATGTCAGACATGTCGAGCAGCTCGTGTGGAACGAGCTCACCTTCTTCGCTAGCTTCTTCGCCTTCTTCTGCTTCTGCGCAGACGCTTTTTCGATCTTGTGTCGCAGGCGCACGGGCTGGCGCTTCGACGTTGGCTCTATGTATAATGTTAGACGAGTCTGAGAAACACAGTCTTCTTTTTGTACGTACTTCCGATCTTCATTTTGTGTTGCGGTTGCGGTCGTAGTATGCCACGCTTTCGCGCCCATTATTTTTGAATTTCCAACACTAGCAGAAATATTGCCGTGCTACGCCGCCTGTCTGGACCCGCCATTCTGCCCGCCAACTTCGGCACGCAGCTTTACTCCAGCATCGTCTTGATGCTTGGATACCTCGCCAAAAACGTCCTCTGCAAGCCCCGTAGAGCATACATATCGGATCATAATCCCAATACCGGAACACAAAATCCTTTCACTTCAGCCTCACCGTCCACCCTGGTCGGTATCGCTTCTGATTAGCTGACATTTCAGAGCTCGCGGTCGGCTTGCCTTTCTGGGCTAGCTTTTGCCTCTTACAATCGCCATCTGACCTTCATATAACGACGTTCAAGAAGAGCGAACGCTTTCGTAGCTCAAACCGAACAGGTTCACACGCTTTCGCCCTTCTTTCACCATGACTGTCGCTGAAGGGAACTTTTCTGCCCCTGCGCAGATAATCGAGTGCCATGGGTTGGTGAGTAACGGAAATGCAATTACCCAAACAAGACTCCCATTGACTTGAATCTAGCTGTTTGACATGGAGTCCGTAACGTCTTTCAAATTATCGAGAAGACGAATTTACTGACCTCATAAGTGGCACAATCATTGACTCAACACCAGCTATTGTAAAGCACTGGCACAAGTACTTCATCGAGCTGTAGCCGTCCGTCACACAACTGACACGAGTAGGATTGGCAAAGAGATTGGCGTCGACCCTGAAGTAATCCTTGCTACTTCGCATGGCCGACGCTCTATCGATGTTCTCCAGATGTACGAACCAAAGCTCGCCAACTGGGACTGTGAGTCATCTATGCACTATCTATCTATCGCTGATGTCTGATCGACTTTACCAGACATCAGCCATGCTGAAGGCCGGATACCCCTCGAATTCGGCTCAGACGCCGTAGAAATACCTGGCTCTCGCGCTATGTTGGATCGTCTTGAGGAGCAGTCTACTCCATGGGCGATAGGTACGCCCTGAACACCCTAGGTAAAGGCTTCGCTAAAACCTTCAGTGACATCTGGCACACGACCACTGGTCAATGGCTGGCTGGATGTCATGAATTTGGCGCACCCCAAAAACATTGTCACCGCCGAAGACGTGCCGAATGGTAAACCAGACCCGGCGTGCTACAAGATGGGCGAGAAGAAATTGGGAGTCCAGCAGCAGAAGCCGTCTATTATTGTCTTCGAGGACGCCCCAGCTGGTATCCGATCAGGCAAGGCAGCTGGCTTCACCGTCATTGCGCTTCACACTACGCACTCCCTTGAACAGCTCGTCGAAGCCGGAGCTGACCATATCGTCAAGGACATGCGAAGCGTGACGTTGACGTCCTGGGATCAAACCACTGGGAGTGGAAGGCTCGAAGTCACCAACGCCTTGATATAAACAAGTCTTAGCTGTTCGAATAAACGACTTCTCAACATCACTTCTACATGTCAGCCTTGTGATCAAGAGCTGAATGTACCACTCAGGTGGGATGCTGGCGCCCTTGCATGCGCGTCAGCTCCAGTCAGATGCCATACGAGCAATTCTGGACAGCGATGGCGAGTCGGTTGTCGCGCGAGCGGCGAGGTACTAACTTCTGGTCCACAAATGTTCAGCCTAACGTCGTCAAAATCTAGTCATGTACAGCTTTTCGCTGGGTCCAAACCACAGCTAATCGCAAAGGGGAAGCGGGTGTCGCATGGCATTGCAGCAGAATGCCCATGTTCCCGGTGAACCGCATTTCCAGAAGGTCATAGGCGGTGCACGCAATACGTCAGCACCGAATGGCCCCTGGAAGCTGTCTTTGTTCGCAGAGCGCCTTCGCTGTGATGTGACATTCGGCTCATGGGTGTTGTAGCGCGGGCAGAACCAGCTACATTTGCCTCAAGCTGGCGATGGTCGCCGAGACTTCAACTCAATGAGAGGACAGGAACGAAGAGCTCCCTCGCTGCCGAGTAATCCTCGATTACGAGTAATTGTTGTGGATGCAAGCGCGCATCATACTTTGCGAGTGAGTTTGGGTCAACGTTACGCCCAGCCGGTTAACACACGGACCTCGTAAGTGGTAGGACAAGCTGGGGCCTATTTGAGTTTGTTGCATCGCACCGCAGCCAGCGGCGACTCAGTGCTGCAAGGTACGGCCAGGAACAAGCTGCGCCGCTTTCGAGAAGCAGACACAAGGCGCACGATGCCTCCTTGAACATGCATATTCGCGGATGCTGTGGAGCAGACGCTGTTGCACAGGTGCTAATCAGGTACCGGAAGCAGTTGCTGACAGGGGTGCCCTCGGCGACTCGTGAGAGGGCAGCCGACGCCAACGACTGATGGCGAGCGCATTGCTCGCTTGACACTGCTCAAAACCTGCGATGGAGAAGAGCGGAGCCGGCGTGGGCGCGGACGTGGTAGCGGCGCGCTTCGCCAGTGCGACGGATTATGGTCGGAAGGGAAAAGGGGCGGCCGAATTGGCGCCCGCTCAGGCAGCCTTACGCTCACCTTTCGCGGAACAGAGCCACACTTTGGAAGACCCTTGGGGCGGGAGTGAAAACCGCGATGGCCGTATGGACAGACTGGCGGCTGAAATTGCTTGCAAGTCGCTCGTCGAGACGGGCGCTCGAACTGGAGGCCTGGGCGACGGCCCTCGTGCGTCTGCACTCTCGCCGGGAGAGCGATGCCCGTTGCCGTCAGACGCACATCGTGAGGAAACACGCTTCCGCACTGCACACGTTCCTACGCTAGGGGCACACCAAGCTTCCCGCGGACAGTGGGCCAAAGGCCGGCTACCAATGAGGCTCGCGCACAGTCGCCGCCAGCGCCAGGTCTCGAAGCGTTGACGACGTTGGAGTGGCAGCGAGTACGAGGCCGGCGGCGATGCGAGCGGGAGAGTGACAGCTCCAACATGTGCGTCAAGGCGCTATCGAGGGCGAGTGCGCGCTGAAGACCACCAGTGTCACAAGCATGCAGGTTATTTTTGTGCCGGGGATGCAGGCTGCGCTGGTGGCTTAGCGGGTGGAGGAGGGGAAAGGCGCTGCCCATTCGCTGGGCCGCGCTGTTGTAACTGGACCTCATCGGTCGGCCGCTCCCTCGCACCTCGTTGTGCCTCACGCCTCAGGGGACCGCGCTCGCACCCTCCCACACTTTCCACGCCCGCCCTCCGTGCCAACCCACACTCGTTTTTGGTTTGCGCGCCCGCCATCGCCTCGTCGCTCGCTTCCGCTCGACCCTGCCACTGCTACAGACACCGACATCTATATCGACGACATAATATCTCCGTGCCGCGCCTTCATCTCGGTGCAGCCCGCGGCCCCGTGCTCAGCGACTTACCGCCCGATCCTGGAGGCCCTCTGCCACGCTCGACAACACCTGTTCCCACGCGACTGCGCGTCTGCATTGTGCATTGTAGAGCCTCCCCGTGGACGTGATCGTCGCCCGCCTGCACCTGCACTGCACCGCCGCAGCCTCGCCCTGTCGCGGCGCGCCGAGCATGGACCCTCACGCCCCCAGCATGCAGCACCCCTACACTGCGAGTGGCAGTGAGCTCGCGCCGCCAGACAGCGCAGCGGCCGGTCCGAAGCCTGGCGGCGACGTGAAGCCACGTCTGACCAAGGACCAGCACGACATCCTCGAACAGCACTTCCAGCAGCAGCACAAGCCTACCACTGGCGTCAAGAAGGCCTTTGCCGATCGCCTAGGGGTACCCCTTGACAAGATCAACGTCAGTCTGCGAATGTAGCGCGACATTGCCTGGGCTAACGTTGCGCAGAACTGGTTCCAGAACCGCCGAGCGAAAGTGAAGCAGGACCGCAAGAAGGCCCTCAACCAGTATAACATGCAGCTTGGCATGGGCATGTACGGCCAGCAGGTTCCCGTCATGCCTGGGCAGCACTTTGTTCCTCCATCTCATGCTGAGATGTATCAGCACCATCAACAGCAGCAGCAGCAGCACCTCCACCAACAGCAGCAACAGCAGCAACAGCAGCAGCAACAACATCACCACCAACAACAACAACCACAACAGCACCAGCAACAGCAACAGCAACACCAGCAAATCTCACAACACCAGTCTCACATGGCCGTGCCCCAGGAGTATGGTCCCGTGACTGCTGACATCAGCCCCGCCAGCCTGTCTGTGCAAGGTGTGGAGGGGCCGTCAGCCCTAGAACTGGGCCCCCAGACCTCGCTGCAACAGCCTTTTGATATGCACCAGTACAACCTGCGGACCATTTCGGAGGCTGACCGCACAACCTCCTATCCTCCACAGATGATGATGCACTCAGCACTGATGGCCGCGACTGCTGGGCCAAGCTACATGCAACAGAACATGCCCAGCAATAGCCAGGAACAACCTTTCACTTACAATGGTTCATATGCCAATGGTATCGACTTTTCCATGCCCACAACACTATCCAACGAGCAGACAATGCCGCCGGACACCTTCAACGGGTTCGCTGACTTTGGCAACTTGGACTACAGCTCCTTGACAGCCACGCAAAATGACCAGTCTGGTTCAGCCGATGCACAGAACAGCTCAGGCACAGGCTCGAATGGACAGTCGCCTTACTCCTCAGGCAACCAATCCGCGGCAACACCGCAGTCCTCGAATGGCCCCACGCCGCCAGTTGCCTCCATCACATCCATGTACTCGGGTTGGAAAGAGGACCCTGTGTCAGAATCTCAGTTGGAGCAGGCCAATGATGGCAGTGATTTCGCAGCAACATTCCACTTCGATCAAAACACACCCGCAGAGCATACCATACCCTTCTGGGACCCGAACGGTAGCATTCCTTCTTTCCAGCAGCCCAACTTCTACCAACAAATGAACACTTCATCTCAAGCCATTCTGTCCTCTCCCGGACAAGGCCTGGCACGGAAGCACAGTGCAGCAGCATCTGATTTCGAAGTGCCCCAAATGTTTGGCGAGGACGCATTCAGACGAAGAAATTCTTCGACTAGTAACCTTGCAAACAACATGGACGCGATCCAGATCCGCAACGGCACACCTGACGACTTCAAGCAGCTCACTCAAACCTCGAGTATCGCCATAAGGAGGCAGAAGCGGCCTGTTGCATTGAACTCAAATGCGATGAGGAGCGCGTCTTACACTCCTGGCATGCCCTCTCCGGCTGGCAACCCTGACCACACTCTTAGGAGGATTCGGTCGACAGGTATTCCAAATGCTGGTGGTCGTGTGCAAAAGTCAAGGCCAGGCTCTGCACAGCCGTCGCCCTTGGTTTCCAGCTTCTCAGAGGCTGCTGCGTCTCCAAAGTTTGCGAGGACGTTCTCGTCTTCCAGTACAACGACTATGGGTAATAACGGGAGCTTAGCACCACCTACACCCCTCACTCCTCAGGAGATGGGTTTCTACTGGCAGCCTCAGGGCCCAGTGAGACATCATGGCCTGCCTGAGCATAGTAGTCCGGAGAGTTTCAACACCAACTGGTCCGCTGAGCCATTTGCGACAAACGTCAATATAAAGAGTGGCTCACCACCATCAACACCATTGGATCTGCAGCGGCTCAACCAGGTGCGCCTTGCCAACGAGAGCATCTATCGCGACACACCTCCGCAATCAGCACCTCCTACTCAGCAGAATTTTCCTCGCAATGGCTACATGCAGCCGCCACAGATGCGGACTGGGTTCCATTCGTCGACAGACCTCACACTAGCACAACCGAAGCCTTCACACTTCAGGCGACCTTCGCTGCCGGCTGACACCGCTCACAACCCAACTGATGAAGCCAACCTTGAATATTCCTACGATGGCAACTTTGGTTACAACGACTTGTCCCTACAGGGTATTACGCATAATGTTCCTTTTGCGCCCCCTGTCTCTTCAATGCCCGAGTTTCTAGTTCACCAGTACACACCTTCGCAGAGCACCACCGACATGCATGGCAATACTGTTCGCCGTATGGACCAGCCTAAAAGCTACATCTTCGCCAACCAGAGTGCTAGCGACTTTAAATCGTAGACGATGGATTCAACACGCAAGCGCAATACCCATTTTAATGCTTGCGCCTGAGTCCAATCGGTTCACTATTCCTGCATCTTCGTCCGGCTGAAGCCTCCGGAGCGACGTTGTTATCCTATGCAGAAGTAACGCATTCATATTGTCTTATCTTCCTTTTTGTTGCGTCTGTTCAATACCACTACTTTGTCGGCCATTCACCTTTGTGGTGATTGGCTGGCGCTCACGCCACTAATACTAATACTGGCTGTTGTACTATTTCTTTTTCTTTTTTGCACGGCGTAGGCGTTGCTTCACTAGGAGCAGCAACATGGGTCAGCGTCGGCTTTGGCCTCATTACGATTTTTCTCAACATACATTGTCATGGGCTGGATCTGTCTCATATTTCATAATGGTCTCAGGAGCAGGACATTGGTTTCTTGCCCTTCGTTTCTTAATGCATCGCCCGCTTACTTGGCCAAGAGGTCGAGGATCTGTAGAAGAAGCAGTGTTTCGCAACTTTCGTCCCAAAGGCAGGGACGATGCGCGCACACCAATATAAAACGGCATTCATTGCCCAGCTTGCGACACATCGTTCTACGTCAATCTGCACTGTTTCGAGTCTTTTGGCACTCCGCGTTCTGTGCGACTGAAGCATCCCTTCCCAAGGTAGTGTCCATGGCTCGATCGCTGTCTTCTGTCCGCTCGCCCAGGCCGAGCTTAGCCGTTTCCATCTCACATCAATCGGCCGGTCGATCATTACAACGTCTGTGGCTGGCTGCCATACACTTGTTTAGCACCGGTCCACCCCAGCCTCTACGACGGCATGCAACGTACCCCTGGGCTCTGCAGCGATCAAGTAGCCCCATTCATCTTCTCGATAAATGCGTCTCTTCAGCTGCATCGCCACAGGAAAGCCAATCGGGAATCGACCACGGATCCGTTGAATCACCAAAAGAGCCGCTAGAATACATATCCTCGCTTTCGGGCTCAAGCTCTGTAATGAAAGCTAGAACGGCCCGCCTATTATTATCACGGCCCAACAGCGATACGCGGGCGTTTGTCCTCTAGTGTGTTCGGAGGTAAAGATGCAGCAGTGTGGTTGGATGCTAACGCAGGTACGCGGCAGAGAGGCGCGGCAATCTGCCACAGGGCAGCACAGTTGCTGCACCTCAGCAAACCATTCTTCTTGTTTGATTACATCGGCCTATATCGCATCCGCCTTAAGAACGTGCGGGCCCACGGATAAGTATCACAACCGGGAGTCGTTTGCAAAACGTGCGCGGAGCGATCCGCTGATGCTCGTGCGTAATGATGACAGCCAGGATTATACTCCAACAACTGCAAGATCAGCCGAGTTTATACTGGGTAGGTTTGATGAAGCGCTATCGATAGCCTTCCCGAGTCATTGAAAAGCGTTGGTGCGAGGTGGAGAGCTGCCCGCCGCACCAACGCGGGCGATCGAGTGTTATGCAGGAGCCGGTAACGGACCATACTCCGGCGGAAAATTATGTGCCACTGAGGCCCAGGATTTCGAAGCGGAGAGGAGTATAAATGCACGATCTCGACTGTGGCGCATCCAGTGTTTGATTTTCTGGCGATGTCTGTGGAGATGACAGCTATTGGCAATCAGGTGTTGACTGTACTGTAAGATTGATGGCTGGGCGTATGCTGAGTTTTGACCTTGGCTTTATGCCCCGATGTTGTGATTTGGAGATTCAAGCTCAATTTACAGGAGCTGCCTGGTTATGAGACTTTACGATATGATTCGTTCGTTCAGACCTTGCAGTTTGATGAAACTGATCAGATGTGGTCAACCTTACTTCATGTCCCTCCAGCGAGCGTGACGTCAGCCTCATTCTGACCCAGTGCAATGTTCCTTTTTCAAGATCCGGATATTGTCTGATCGTCTCCCTCTTCCGATGTTTGTTCTATAATCATGTCGGTACTAGATGTGTCAACAGGTACCGTGGCTTAAAAGTGCATCAACTGCGCCTCTGCAGATCTAGCGGCTGTGCCGCTGACACGGTCGGTCGACGATACGGGAACCCGTCTCTAACACCTGAGACACCACAGTCGTTTACGCAAAGGCGTTCAGAATGACGAATTCGAGTGGCTTTGATAGCAGAGCTGTAGGTATATAGCATTCTAGAAATGCTTCACAGTTGCAACACATCCAAGTTCAGAGCACTTCCCAGTTCAAACCATTTCCGAGCCTCTTTGTCCCATTGAATAATCCATCTAGCCTTCTCAAGTCACATTGTTGACACAAAACCGCCCTCGTCTATAAAAGACCCATCTCCACAGATCGATCATTATGGGACAACGCAATTCAAAGATTCACAACGAAGAGCCGCAATACCTCAGCCACTATTCGTATAACACCACCCATAGCCAGCCATACACTCATCACACAGCCGAACAACACAACGGACATCACCGCAAGAAGGAACAAAAGAGAAAGCGAAGCCGCATGAACGGCATCATAGCTGCGACCGCAGGTGCAGCCTAGCAAGGCGGAGCTTCCACGTATGTAGTACGCCTTTGCGATAGCAACCGTCCAATCATCTCAACAAATCCATCCTCCATTTGCGCCATCCGCTCAGCCCTGCAAACATCGATACGGTTTGCCTCATAGGTTGTATCTCAAGCAAAGCAAAGCCCGGACAAGCCTCGCGAAGACCACATGATGGGAGGCCTTATGAGCCCTTTCGGACCGCCCGTCCGCCACTAAGCCTCGACCCAGGGTGATCGACACGGGAATAGGGTGATATGGCCGTGCCTTGAGATATATATCGGGGGTTGAGATGTGGCTGGGTGGGCACTGCTTGCACTGCAGGAGGAAGGGGAATGTGGCGATGCGGGTGTCAGAGGCGGTGTATAACAAAGGGTAGGAGATATGCTAGATATTGGAAGCACGATTGAGTCCTACGTTATACGAGCGTACAAAATTTCAATCAGAATTCCCATCGTGTCTGTCTCCTAAAGGCATCCAACCAACGTGCACTATGACGCACTCAAATTCAGACAACCCGCCAACCCGCCCTTCCCACGCCATCGCGTCACCACCACATGCGCATTCTGGTCAAGCAGAATCTCAGGACATGGTCCAGCACCTTAAACACCTTGATGAGCAAGCGAAGACGAATGACCCGGCAAGACAAGCGCGGATTGAAAGAGGCAAGAAACGGAAAACTTATGGGTTCGGGAGGTTTGCGTGTTTTTGCTTGAGTGGAGGGGGTTAAGGGGGTGAATGTTCTGGGGATCGAGTGTAGTGTCGAGGGTGTTTGTACTTTTGCGTTTGTACACGCGAGTCAGAATAAGAGGTTCATGATAATACGTTTGGTACGGTGGAGTCGATCCAGTTCAGAAAGTACGGGAATGGGCCTTTTGTGTCATACCTTCGACATCGGGATTGTTACGCTATATGCTTTGCCGCCTCTTCGCACTCTGTTGCTCGTTGTTAGCGGATGTGTGTCTGTTTTGAAGAAGTCCGAATCCGTGTTGAGTCGAAGGAGTATTCTGCGTGAAGCTCACACAATTCTCGGCCAGCGATGTCGGCTCCTCGCTGGTACCGTAGTCAAGATCTCCCATCTCGATCAGGTCCAGAAGTGATTCAATCTTCTCCCAACATCTTTTCTCATCCCACGGAGTGTCAATTTCTGACCCGCATTCCGAGTCATCGTCGTCAGTCTCAACAGTCGAGGTAGTGCTGCCGACTAGTTCCAGTTTCACACCAGCCTCGCACATGCGTTGGGCGAAATGACTAGCTGATTCGGCCGAAAGTTCGTGGTACCTGTTCCTCATAATAGGTACCCAGACTAGCCGAAGAAAGGCCAGAAGCGTTCCAGAGAATCCAGCCCACGCGTGTTCCACCTCGGTCATCAAGCCTTCGAGAGCTTCGAGGTCCTTGCCCTCGCTGTAACGGACAGCTTTGAGGTCCTCTGGGTCTTGTTCCAAAACGTGGATGCCATACAGCCAAGCATCTGATCGGCCAACAAATCTTCTGCAGCAGGTGTGCGTAAGCTCGAGCTCGGTGAAGGTGAGCACACGAAGGACGGCGAGTGCGAACTGGTCTCGCGTACTTGAATCTGCTTGTACCACATCGCATATTGCCATAAGCTGCCGTGAAGACTTCCTGTAAGTGATAGATGTGCTCGATTTCGTTAAGGATGAGCCTGCGCATCCTATCGCGAAGCAGCCATTCGTGGAGCAAGCGCATGTACAACGATCGAGATGCTTAGATGAGAGGGCTTGGCCAACAACTGAGCTTGACGCGTCACTACCGGAGTGAATGCTGGAAACCAAAGCCGCCGAACCCAAACCAATCAAATGTGCTGGTGTAGTAAGTAAGTTGGGATGTTGCCAGTCCAATCTTGCTCCATGATCGACCATAAGCTCCAGTAGGTCCACGTCAAGATTGTGGTCGTAGGTAATATGCATGAAGACATGCAACCACATGGGCGTGCCGACGTGATGCGTACCCCATTCACGCCAGATGCGCGCAGGCTTATCAACGTACGCGAATCCAGCCTCCAAGAGTAACCGCATGCTATATGCATTTAGCCACGGAGCATAAAAGAGCGAGGGGAATATCGAAAATTCATCGGGGATCAGCAAATCCAAGGCCGTTGTCAACGTCCTGAGATCGACTCGCTCGTACATGTCACAAACGAATTCGTTCAAGGACTCCAGGTTCCATCCATGGCCCAAAGACATGCATATTGAATCGGAGGCGTCCCAATAAACCATGTGGCTTGCCTGGCCCAGGATTTGCAGAAACTCTGTCTTGGTTTCTCTAACTGCTATGCGAGCGATGAGTTTAATATCAGTCAGACCAGAAATTCCACCCAGCGGTCCTCGAGCATGGAAGAATGGGGCGCAAAGGAGGGCTTTGAGCCCATCCAGCCAATGCCGAGCAGCCACCAGAACTTTGAAGCTATTCGTGCATGTTGCACCTGGTTCGCACAGCCCACGATTGTGCACGGAAATGGCTTCGTACAGCGCACTCTCGGACCTTCGGTGCAATGCCGCTATCAGCGTACATTCATGATCATATTCTGAACACACTAATTAGAACCAGAAGAAGCAACGTCGTTGGTAGGCATACTGGCAGAGTTCTCCTCAGAGCAAAGAAGTTGGTACTTGAACGCCGAGGTCACGTCGACCTCGTTCCAGCCATGGTCGACCCAATCGTCCGCGATCGAGAGACGATGAGAGTATACAGGAAACGCATGTTCGAGTCTTGCAAATCCCTCGCCATAGGAAAATGCTGTCACGAATCGGAAGTCTACATGGGCTGAGACGCTAACTAGGTGTCAGCCTTAACTTTCGAGGTGTAAGGGGAGTTACCTATGTCGCCGGAATTGACCCCGGTTGACAAATTCATCAAGAATTTCCACGGCCGTCTGACCATCCAAGTGACCTGCGGCGATCATATGCAATGCGAGGTCGTAGGCGAGCTTTGACAAATGAGCTACTCGGAGTTGTGCTGCAGGCTTACAAGGATACTCACATCAAGAACAGATTTTCCTTCCTCCGTCATAGCATAAGAAGAGGCAAGCCCATCGTGGAAACTTTGGATGATATCGTCCAGTATTGCCTGAAGCTCTGAAGGTGAACCGAGGGTAGTTGCACAACAATCACTGTCGATCTTATAACCATAAAAACATCCACAGTCCAATCGTTTACTGAAGGAACAGATGGGTTTAAAGGCTGGAGAGTCTTTGGACAAGATGGGTCTGACAGTCAACGTCGGCTGTATGCTGTAAGACCCCGACGCTTGCGTGAAGGATATACCCGCTTTTATCTCGATATTCAACAATCGCTTCAATAGCCTGTAGTCAGCCTGACACACAAAGGTGCTACCGCTATATCGAGAGAATTCACAAGATGGGCGGTGTTCTGTCTCTTTCGTTACTTGCACGTCGAAGAGACCACCAAAACCTACCCATAAACGTTGTGTGTATCCTTTCCGGCGGCAGGTGCAACGAGATGATGGGTTCGACTTTTGCACAGTGTGGTTTGGCGTGTAGATCTGTGCTTGATCGTCGCTGCGGATGGCTAGCAACATGTCTACCTTCTTTCCTACATTTGCAATTTGAGAAGCGAGCTGCTCAGAGTCGTCCAGAAGTGTTGTGGCTGTTTGGGATCCTAGCCGGCCTTGATGTAGGTCAACGAAACCTTGCTGAATGGCCGCTAATGCTCGAACCTGGCCCATCTGAACGTGCTCGATTTTGGCAACAAGCGTATTGCTACTGTTTTCCAGCGACCGGTGAGATCGATGTCCCGTCTCGCTATTATCTCAGTGAGCACATGAATCTACGGAAGATACGGTCGTTATAAGATTCTTACATGTCGAGAAGCTGTACAGCAAGCTGCACATTAGCCTGCAACCCATCCAGTATGCTTACCATACCTGCAACCGTCTCCTGTCTGAATGGCCATAACAACCGCTTCTTGAAGATATGTTTCCTGTCCTGAAAAGTCGCAGGCACAGCCAAACCCCCACATTTTGCCGCCATTTTCTGCAAGTCCGAGAGCCCAGAGGTACACGCTTCGACGGCTTGTTGAAGTTGACCTGATACTGGACCGCCATAATCTTCGACCTTTGGTCGTAACCATTCAAGCACTTCCAAGCTCCGACTGAGTCCGTCCAAGCGGTTGACGATCGCACTAATTTCATCGTCGAAAGTCCGGAAGTGAGTGTAGTATTGGCTAAGCGCCTGACATGCTTGTATGCCTAAAGATGTAACCCCGACCGCCGTACCAAGAATGGATGCAGGGTCAGCCATCGTAGGAACGGGATGGGGATGCGTCGCAGGAATGAAGGCTGCAGCTGAGGGGGAAGGAGATGTTGTTGTTCGGAGCGCATGCCATCAGGCTGAGAGCGTGGCGATGCATGCATTCGCAACCGCGGCGAACCAGGAGCAGTCATGCATGCAGCGAGGAGTCAGCCAGGTGCGCCTCGTGCGCCAGTAGGCGCGGCTATGCTGGCGAATTCAGAAGCTCAGAATGTAACAGATTATAGGTTCGTCCTCTGACTAATGATATTGTAGTCTTGGGGATTAGGCGCCTTAGGTGCAACCGGAACCAAACGGACGAACCCCATGACGAGAAGCGTCATGTTGTGTGTGTTCTTTAATGGCTCAAGATGGTACTGGTGCATGGTGCGAGGAGTCTTGTCATTGTGGTGGGAGTTGTGTAGACAGAAGTTAAAAAAATGCTGAAGAAGATTTGGCTACTACTCCTCGATCCTATGACAACATAAATACTCTACCCTTCTCAAATCATAGCCATAGTAGTTTGGTTGTGTGGTGGCATGTTGTCCTACTTTCTGATGCTGTCTCGACTCTTTGGAGATGTTGTAGCGGCTGAGGTGTTGCCAGCTTCGACAAACCCAAGCGGCTCCACTATTGTCCAAACACAACTCCTTTTGGTGAGATGTGGTTATCAGTTTGTGCGCGGAAATGAGGGATTTGATTGAAACGGAGAGTTGGTGAACGAAGATCGAAGTGTTGCTCCATCTGGTGCATGACGCATTAAGCGCGATGCACGAGCCTTCGCGTTCGCGATCCCAGAACGCGTACAAATGCGGGCAGCTTTCGAGTATCAACATCCACCGGCCCCACACTTAAGATCGCCATGTACATTTTTGATGTCGACCGATGCGTTGCAGAGGAAGACAATGCTTAGTTCCGCACCAAATAGCCCCGTACACATCCTCGGATTGACCGCGACATGCGAAGAGGTGAAACTGCAGTTGCCCTTAAAGCGTGAGAGGGACTCTCTCGGCCGTCTCGGAGGTCTTACTGCACCGTTCACGATCAAAGCGTACCCAAGCTCCTCGCACGGAAGAACAGCTACGTTCAAGCCTATTCGACTCATCAGCCGTTCTCAGCTTCCGCTTAGCTTCCTCAGCACCGTTGCTGATCAGCAGTTCCCGCCCAACGGACTCTTCGCAGCACGCATAGATGTTTTGGAAGACACTGCAGGGGATAAACAGCAAGGCGTTACGACTCCCAAGGTTCTTATTGCGCAGTACGAGGCGCAAACAACACTGTATGCGATTGAGCGAGTCAAGGACTCAGTATGCAGCATATGCAAGCTTGCCCCATGGTTGAAGGAGAAAGACGTTACCGATCTCTGGGATCCGGTCAATGTTCCTGCCTATCGTTCGTTCTCCAGATCCAGTACGACTCACAATAATGAAGGGTCATGGTGGCGGCATGCCATGGTGGAGACAGAAGCAGTCGAGCGACCAGTGAAGCGCGCACGCATGACGATGTTTCGACGACCAGTAGCGACAGTGAGCCTGGAGCTCGAACCTCAGCAAAATAGTGCTCATAGGACACCACAGCCGTCGGCCGAGGTGGAGGGCTACTTGGCCCCTGAACCACTCCCCCAGCCTGCTCCAGAGGTCCCAACCGCGCAAGAGCAACTCGATTCATTAATACAGCAGTATCTCGATGTGATCTATACATCAAAGACGTCGCTAGCATACTTTGTAAAAGGACCTATAACGCGCATACGGACAACTTTCACTTCGCCTGACCAAGGTGCTCCGCCGACACATGAGCTAGTCACGTTCCTGAGATCGATGTTGTTGAGCCCGAAAGCTAGCGAGAAGAAGTACTACGAGAAGCTGCCTTCCATGATTAAGGCCATGCCTGTCGGCATTGTCTCGGACGAAGAAGCGACCACGAAACTTAACAAGTTCAGGAAGTCCAAGAAAAGACTGAAGCTCAGCCGCGAAGGCGTGTATGCTTCAGAAGATTCTTTTGTGAAAAGATGGTGGAGGTCTGAGATGCCCAACGCCGAGACTGCTGGCCAGGACACGGTTGAGACACGCATCAGGCGAAGGATTGGCGACCTCCGAGTGCGTGAGACGTTGGCACAGCTGATACTCATGCTGGAGATAACTGCGCTTGAATCGTTAGCTACCTACAAAGCGCCTATGGAAGAGGAACCTCCGAAGGGTGACAGCCAGGATCACGATGATGCCATTGCGCGACCAAAGAAGCGCAAGAAGAAACTCGACGATATTGCCTTACAAACGGATCTTCTGCTAGACAAATTGAGCATTTGGCACGCGACAGAAGAGGTTGGTGTCATAGACTTCGATACCAAAGCAACCAAGCAACAGGAAACCCCCGATAGAGATGGAAGGAGCGGGAGTGATCGGCTGCAAAGTTTTTGTGTGGAAGTGATTGTTCCCTTCTACATGAGCCGACTTCCAGAACAAGCTCTGAATATCAACAAGAAGCTCGGTGGGCCTGCAATTGCGTCTTCGAAACGCAAAGCGATGAGGCCGCCGCTCACCTCCAGAAAGTCTGGAGAATCTAAAGAGCCAGAGGTGAAGAAATCCCGTCGATCGCTAGCAAGAATAGCCACCGATACTACCGGCAAGACAGGAAACAGGAGAACGCCATCTTTAGCACGCTCCGCTACAGACACTGCGCTGCTCAGACAGCAAAGCATCAAACGAGAAACAAGCGAAGCACCTCTGTCGGCAATTCCGTTCAAGCGCAGCCCTTCCAGAGCCAGACAAACCATGTCGCAGTTGAGACATCTTCAAGGCCGTGAGATGGATCTGACAGCAACTTCGGCTGCCGCCGCTGCGAAGATGAAGCACAAAGCACGTGTGGAGGACGATCTCAAAGAAGCTATTGCAACGCTCAAAAGGCCAAATCGCGACCTTGCTGCTGGTGCCTATATGGCTGAGATTGAACAGCGTGGTCTTGGGCCAGCAAACCGCTCAAGAAAGCCTACCAATACTGTGCGAAAGGTAGTAAAGGATGTGCAGGTCACTGCTACACCTCGAGCTGGCCGAAGGACCAAGAATGTAGTCGAGCAGACACCAGTCCACTACCATCAGAACCCCTTCGTCAGGTCGTCTGCTACTGAACCAGCCCCACTAAGCGGTCTTTGCATTCCATCCTCTGGCATCCGTCAAGCATCCTCCGTCGTACAAGGTACAATTCAGCGTAGTGCACCGGACCGAGAGCTAGCGCAGCCAGGCATTGCCGAAACACCATCCAAAGCGCCTAACATGAAAGTCTTCACTTCAGGGCGTGCACGCAGGACAATCTTCGCAACTCCTGTCAAGAGCTCGACTCGACTATTCCCAGAAGACCCTCATCCTACTTCGAATGTGTTCGAGACTCCCGTCAAAACTGGAACTAGTCCATCAGCCAGCGTTAGACATACGACACCACCAGACGTTGCAGCTACACCCATCAAAGCGGTGGTATCGAACGCGGACGGTGCGCCGACAGCATTTACAACTCCAGCGAAGCAGGCGGCTGTACCCTCGATATATGATGCTTTGGGCTGGAATGATGATGACGACGACTTTGCCTAATGAGATAACGTTGTTTCGTCGTACCCTTAGCATAGCGAGCATGGAACGGAGTTAGCACAGGCATGTTGCATTTGACGGCGTAAGAATTCTCTACACGAACAGCACGCTCAGTATGATAGGGACGACAGATAGTATGATGACTGTACTCTTTTTTCAATTCGATGGAAGCATGGAGCCAATGCCCTCAATGTTGACATCTACTTTCCAATCTCAAACCTGCCAGCGTGGCACAGTGTCTTAAAAGCTGTCTTATAGTAATCATAGTGATGGCGACATGCGCCCAACTGTGCCGAACAGCACCTATGGAGGTGCAGGGTGCCGCTAGACGTGAGCCTCGAGCAACTCAGGAAATGAGATGACATGATGTCTCATTTCCACGAACCGTTCCTTAACGGCTGCGGCACAACGGACTGTCGAAAATGCAGATCTGACGGTAGTGCATCTCGATAGCTGTGCAGTAGGGCGAACCTTGATGTTTCTCGATTGCAGCTTCGGTTGCCCACCGGTCCAGACGTACTGTAGCTTCCAGTCCCACACAGTGATTTGCGGGCGAGTCATGCAAACTTGAGGTGCCATTTTACAGAGCAGCGGTACCTTGCAGGTTCGCACGGCACAGTCCCATCGAGTTGAGCAGGGCCGCACAATTATGTGCACCACACGGCAACAGTTTCCCGCGCACCCAGAACCTGGGCTGCGTCTGAGGCTCAACATGCGGCGCTGTGTCTGTGAACGTTAGACCTTCCCGATCGCGAAGGTTGTTCCTAGAGACGAATGCCAAAGTCATTGGCTGAGTCTTGCACTCGTGAATTAAACTCCAGTCTGCATATTTTACCGGCGAATCAGCACACCAGGACCGTACGAAGGCTTTCACAATTCGCCGGGTTCGCTGATCCTCCCGGCGCTATCATCCCCTAAACAACGCGTGCAAGAGACCGATGGCCAGTGCAGCCGTGTTCGCAGGCCCTAATGGAGCTGAATTAATGAAGGTCGAACGCGTGTGCCTGGTGTCTCTGTTCTGCTCGAGTCCTGTCTCACACCCAGACATTCCTCTGCGACTCGACGGCGAGGCAGGATCCCGTTGCACAGTGGCCGACAGATCATGTTCAGATCCCCCAGAAAGCAAATATAGCCGAAATCCCTCAGCCGTCGCAGACATGGCTATCGCAGCCAAGCAGCGCCTGCCCTCGAGCCAGCGCAGCCCGACCCTTTCAGATGCAGGCATGATTCTCCCGGGCTCTGAGGCCGACCACGCGCGCAGCACATCGCTCGTCTTCGAGCGCCCGCCGTCCGTGTCTGTCCTATATGATGCATATCAGAGCCCCAAACTAGGCTTCCCGCCGCAGGACCGGCGCCACGCTTCGCAACAAAAGCAGTCGCCTCCGCTCTCAGCACAGTCCTCGCGCTCGACATTGCGCGACATGGGCGACTCTAGGGCTAACGTTAAAGGGTCGCCTTCGCATCCGCGCAACGATGTGCTCCCGTCCTCACCCACCATTGACGCCCATGGGCTCAAGAGCCAGACCGCCGGCACCTGGGAGGAGCAGGAGCAGCGCAGATTCAGTACTGCGAGCTCAATGCTGAGCGAGGACTTTGAGAACTGGCCTGGATTCGACAGCCACGCGAACTTCGACGATAGCGGCGTAGATCTCGAGGAACAGGAAAAGCGCTATAGAGTACCCCGCCACCCTACCAAAGACGGCGACGACATGGACACCGACCAGTGGCTGAACGGGCGCACCAGTGGCAGCGACGAGGATGACATGGACGATCCCCAGTCCTCAGCAGCACTAAGCAGGAGGGCTGAGCTGATTCTGGCCAATGCGAAGAAACGACTCAATGTACGCGACGCTGCACACGACCTGCTGATCGGACAACTGCTGACTGCGACAGGTTATGGAGGGCAATCTTAGGGGAGCGCGAGAGTCGCTGGTTGTGACTCCAACCTACAACAACATCAGGAGTACATCTGAGCTGTCACAGCACATCGCGTCAACACGGGAACGGGACCGGCGACTGTATGCTGGGATAGGCCCTATCCCCCCACGGACATCCTCGTATCATCGCAACTCGTTGCTCTACTCGAACAACACCAACAGCCAGGGCCACTCACGCGGAGCAAGCGAGACGTCCATACCACTGTCCCTCACGCCATCTTACACTTCGAGGATGAGCACCGGCAAGCGCGCATCAAGCGCCATGGGAGCTGCGACTGGCCCGTGGTCTCCAGAGGGATTTGGACATGGACGCTTTCCGATCAAAGAATCGCGCAGCTACGAAGTCATGCGCGACCCGCGGAGTACCTGGAATGCGACCGAGTACCAGACTCTCGGGCGATCGACTTCTATAAGCTCCCGATCGCCAACTGCCTTGGAAACGCTACCAGAAGATGACAATGGGCACACTTTGCAACGATCGGCTTCTGCGACAAGTGAACTTCGCGGTCAGATGAACGACCTGAAGGGCAGGATATCGAGTCTCAGGCAGAGGGCGCAGGAGGATCACATGCGGCGTCGAAGTCTCCAGAGCCTGCGCACACCGAGTCCTTTCACTTCGTCCGAGGTCTGGTATCATGGGAAGGACGGCTACCGAGCTGGCGCATCGCCAACGACCCAACATGTTGGATTGGGCATCAAAGCTGACGCGCAAACGGGCAGATCATCGTATGAAGCTGGTGATTCGCCTACAACGACCTTCTCGCAGAAGGAAGGAGAAAGATTACTTGCTTCTAGGGAGCGTAGCCCCAAGGGACTGGGCATCCAACAAGCTGGCGTCAACCCACCTAGTACGATCGACGAAGTTACCGAAACCTCCGAATCGACGAGCGGCCTTGAGAACTACGACGATGCCCACTTTGTCTCCGTGGACGGCGGAGAGCTGGGACCCAGAGGCGATAGCGTCTACGAGGACGCTGTCTACGAAATGCCCGTGACAGAACGACACGAGGACCGCGTTGACGCATTCGACTACGAGCACTTCTTTCTGCACAGTGCAATGGGAACGTATGGCCTTGAGGGTCGCCGATCCAGCACCGGCTCCAACAGCTCTACCGCCACTACCAGACCGGTGACGGCCGTGCAGTTTAACGATGATCTCAGCAATGCCGAAAAGCGCTTGTCGTTGCATCAAAGGAACCCTAGCGTTGATTCCGTTTCAACTGTCGCAACCTTTGCCACCGCTGCTTCGCACCAGTCTGATGAAGACGACGAGGACAATGAACAAATGGACCAATTTGCCCAGCAAATCATCTCGCACAACCAGAAACTTGCCGCTCAACGCCCATCTCTTACGTCTTTCCGTTCTGACTCGGCCATCAACATGCGACGCGGCAACGGCACCGGCATCTCTCCCACGCAGACGGCGATATCCCGAGGATCGTCCCGCACCTCTTCCTCCTCAGGGTTCCTGGCTAGCGGACTGCAGACGAGCAAGATTTATTCGATTCTTACCGAGAGCTCCGGCACTGAGCCACGTCTCGCCCTCAATGAAGACGAGAAGCAGCTCATCTACAGCCTCGCGGCCAGCTTCCAGAGCGTGTGCGCGAACCTGCAAAACACGTACGGAGAGCAGCACGATCGCAAAGCGTGGCGACGACGCCTCGACGATGCTCGCAAAGTGCTGTCTGGCGAGGAGATGGAAGACGAACAGTCCTTTTGAACGACACACACGCATACGTGTGTATAATGTGTATTAGTACTACTGACCAGCGTTTTAGCGTTGCTTCTTTGTACGATCTAGAGACTATGATCTCACTATACGACATGGACACCGACACAATCTCCTACTGTTTTTCCACGACTACGATGAGCTCCACGCCATAGTACATTCTCGCATTTATTGTAATAGCTTCGGCAGCATTCGTCTCTGGATGTTGCATTTATATCATTTTGATCTGGGCGGATATCTGTTAGACGTTGTATTGATACCCTGTGGACGGTGGAGATGGGCGCTCCGATGTGGGTGGGCTTGTAGTCTAGATTTGGCACATGGTGTATTATAGCTGCCACCTGCGCATTCGAGCGCCAATGACAGCGAGTTTATATGGTCATTCAGCATATGTATGCAGCCATCTGCTCAACACGCTACTTACACGATCTTACCGACAGAGTGGCAAGAAGAGGGCAGCATTTGGGAGAAGAAGGCGTGCGGCGGGCCGTATCCGTATTATTGACTTGCCTCGAAGCTGTTGTGATTGCTCTCTTGACCTCGTTGAGATGCAGTCGTGTATAATCATACACCATCATACACATGTACTCCAGAACTGCATCTGCGTGCGTTGTCGCAGTTCCGCGTTCTCGAAGGCCCTCATCGGGTTGGCAAGCGGCAGCTCTCATGCACGTTCGACTGAGGTGCAGCGCCGATTGTTGCCGCTGCATGTCATTGGGCAAGCGTGATGGTTACGGACTGGCGGTGAGGCTTCGCGGCCCCAGCCACGACGGCCACTTCGTATGTGTGGGCGCGGAGGGCCAATTGGGGGATGCTTTGTGGAGAAGCACTCTCGCTGGCAGCTCATGGCAGATGGGCTAGGCAGAGAAAGGCGGTGTTCGGTGCAGGGCGCAAGGTGTTAGCAGGCATGGCACTCCCGCGGCCTGGTAAATGATCGAGCTTCACCCACCATCCAGCAGCGTTGCAAGGCTCTCATGCAATGCACTCACGGCCGCTAACTTGTTCAGACTTTTCGTGGGCGGATCCTCTATTTCCCTTAATCGCCCGCAGTTCGCATCTGGTCTCCCTGCATTGAAGAGCTGCATCGTTGACATCCCACGCGGCCACGATTCATACATACAGCGCCCCTCCACAGTCTCTAATTACCCCTCAATTCCTCGCCTTCACCCCTCATTTTTGAATATCGCCAGCTGGTCTGGGCGTGAGTGTGACGAGGTGGACGAAACAGCAATTGGACGCCTCTGCCGGCTAGCAGTGTGCAAGGAGCCTGCGCCAAAAGCGACTGGCGTCTCGGGAGAGCTTTCTGGAGGGCAGCTGGGCAGCACATTTCCCGCCCTGTGACCACTCAGGCTGCGCGTATCGACTGCGCTTTGCTCGAGTCTGACGCTCCACGGGCCCTGCGCCCCTGCATCAACTTGCATCGCCCGCTGTTTCCGCGACCCCAGGGCCGCCGTCGACATTCGCTGCGAGCGCGCATCTGAGTTTGGGAGCGCAACGGCGAGTTTCGCGCCATCAAGTTGCGCCCGCGTGCATCGCCAGATTAGCTTCTTGCGCGCTGCCGTGCGCGAGCATTTGCCTGCGTGTACCACCACCGCTGCTCAGGCGCACGCTTTCCGACGAGACCTGCAGACCAAGTCACACCCCGCGATACACATCTGCGAGCCCGCCCGCCCGCCACAGCACCGCACCGCACCGCACCGCCCTCGCCCTTGCCCGTTTCCCACCAGCCGCTCGATTCTTGCGGACCCTGAGCGCGCCCATGTGCCTGTCTACGCCGTGCTCCCTCTGTTTGCGCATCTCGAGATACCCGCATCATGTCCCCGACCACAGCTCCGCGCGCCGCACTGTCGCCGAGACAAAGGACCCGGCCGTCCACGAGGACTGGTTCGGCTGAAGGCTGCAAGAGCCGGGCAGAGGAATCGCGCTGTCCGGAAGCCTGGGAAGCAAGCAGTTGCATGTCTGCAGATATGACGGCGTGGGCGTCTGAGAACGACGAGCCCACTGCCGGTCTGATGGAGGACGTAGTCCATGCGCTAGGGCGGCTGGAATGCCGCAGCGCTGGACAGGACAAAGGGACAAGCAGAGACGCTCTCTCGGTACGGCACGCTTCATTTGGTCGCTCTTTCCCCGGTTCTGGTTACAACATCCCCACCAGACCAACCTGCGCTACTTCTGACAGACGTCACGTCACGTCCGCATCTGCAAAGCTCAGCATCTAACGACAGCCAGTACCGCAATCTTGCGACCCAGCTTTCACGGCTTCTCGCGCCTACACCGAGCTCCACCCCAGACCTCTGGATTGAGTCATCACCACCCAACAATGGAACAGCTCCACCTTCCTACGACGACAGTGTTGCAGACCTGCCCCCAGACTACACATACACCGATGCGCTAGCTACAGCGCACACGCCCGAATACACTCCATTTCCCTCTCTCAACGCTTCCATGTGCTCTGATGTGCCAAACTGTCTGCGTATTAGTTGCAACACGTCACCTGCATCCTCTTTGTTCATAGACGAGAAATCGCTATACGCGGATATTGACTTGGGCTTCAATGACGACGGAGTCAGGGCCCACGCAAAGAAGAAGAAGAATCCGCCTGCGAAAAAGCCCGCGAACACGTCCAATAACACAAACGATGAGCCTACCCCGCCGGAGGAACCCACTCCACCGCCAGAAGAGCCCCCGCCACCGGCTGATGCAGGGGATTCAGGCGGTGGAGACGGCGGCGATGGAGGTGATGGGGACAAAGACAAAGACAAACCCGACGACAGCTGGGGCGATTGGGGCGATGTGTCTACGACGAAGAAGAAGAAAAAGAGCAAAAAACAGGCGCAAGAGGAAGAGGCTGAGCGTTTGAAGAAGGAGGAAGAGGAAGCAACAGCAAAAGCAGCTGAAGAGGAAGCGGAGCGCGTCAAAAAGGAGGAGGAGGAGGCTGCAGCTACCGCCGCCGCGGAGGCTGAAAAGGCTGCAGCCGCAGCCGCAGCCGCTCCAGATCTAAGCTGGGCTAATGATCCACCAGCAGCTACTGATGACTGGGCATTTGGTGCAACTACCACCAAGAAGAAGAAGAAAAAGGGGAAGGTTCGTCGATTCGGCTACGTTGTTGATGACATCTGGCAGGGCGCTAACTAATGCAGGCTGAGCCGTCGCCTCCCCCTCCCGACCCACCAGCCGCGGAGACCTTCAGCGATGTGAACCTCGACGACAGTGCACCCAAAATCGATATGAGTTTTTCGGGTTCAGGAGACAAGCCAGATCTGCTTGGAGGAGGGTGGGGGTCGACTACTTGGGGTGCATCCAAGGGCACGTCAGGGTGGGGCTTCGATTCGACTTCGATTGGCGGCTCTAAAGATGCATCGAACGAGAATCCCTGGGATTCGACAAGTAAGAAGAAGCAAGGCGATGCTTTTGACTTCGGATTCGATGGCGCGTTCAAGAGCCCAACAACCGTAACAGAGCCAGCGGCTGAGGATACCTGGGGATTCGGCAAATCAACGAAAAAGAGTGGCAGTGCTGCTTTGCTCGACGACTCTGTCGCGGAACCTCCAAAGACCGAAGACGACGTCTGGAACTTTACGTTCGGCGACAAGAAGAAAAAGAAGAAGAAGGGGGCTGAGGAGGAGACACCTGCCCCAGAGCCAGTCCCTGGGCCGGTCGTAGAACCAGAACCTCCAGCAGCCCCTGAGCCGCCACCTGTACCCGAAGTTCCAGCAGTCGATCCATTTGCCGGTCTCAGCAAGTCACAGAAGAAGAAGCTCGAGAAGAAGATGAAAGAGGAAGCAGCGGTGAAAGAGAAGGAGGATGCTGAGCGCAAGAAGTCGGAAGAAGAGGAGGCTGAGCGCAAGAAGCTTGAGGAAGAGGAAGCCGAGCTTAAGCGAATGGAGGAGGAAGAAGCAGAAGCTAAACGACTTGAAGAGGAAGAGCTTGAGCGCCAACGTGTCGAGGCAGAGGAAGCTGCTGCCGCCGCCGAAGCCGAGAAAAAGAAGGCCGAGGCTGCTCTAGACGACTGGGGTACTGTCACTGCTACATCTTCGAAGAAGAAGAAGAAGAAGAAGGGTGCCGCAGCTGAAGAGGAAGCCCCGCCTCCGCCTCCGCCCCCTCCTCCTCCACCGCCTGAGCCGGCGCAGGAACCCGAACCCGAACCGATTGTCGTTGAGCCTTCGCCGGTCAAAGAGGAAGAGGACACCTCGGGCGGTGGCTGGGCTGCATCTGTTAGCATTGGCAAGAAAGACAAGAAGAAAAAGAAGAAGGGTGCTGTTGAGGAAGAGCCACCGCCACCACCTCCACCACCACCACCTCCACCTCCACCTGAGCCTGAAGTCATCGCGGATCCTATTGAAGTGGTTTCGCCGCCTGCTGGAGATGACGGCTGGGGCGATGAGTGGGGGTTGCCTTCCACATCAAAGAAAAAGAAGAGCAAGAAAGTCGATGAAGCCTTCGAACTCGATCCTGTTGTTGTGCTTCCTACCGAGGAAGATGCTCTCGAGCCAGATCCAGTCGTTATATTAGAAGAAAAGAAGGAGAAGAGGAAAGAGAAAGAGAGCAGCAGCGACTGGGGCTTCAGCTCGATTTGGGGCGGCGGTAAGAAGGAAAAAAAGAAGAAGAGCAGCAGCAAGACCATCGAGGATCCAGAGCCGGAACCGGTTGTGTTACCTGACGTTCAGGAGCCTGTTGCAGTAGAAGAGCCTGCGGCTGAAGAGGAAGACGACTGGGGTGCGCCGTCGTGGAGCAAGGGCAAGAGGAGCTCGAAGGCTGATGTGCCAGTTGAAGATGTTGGAGACTCGACAGATCCTGTGCAAAAGCCAGACGAAGACGATCCATGGGGCAGCGCAGCCTTCAACATCAGCAAGAAGAGTAAGAAGAGCAAGAAGGGCGTCCTCGGGGCGCCGACACCTGAACCCGAGCTTCCGCCGCCTCTCGAGATTGAAGCTCCTCCGCCGGCAACCGAGGACGATGCTTGGGACTTTGGCACCAGCTCGACTAAGAAAAAGAAGAAGAAAGGTGAGTCTGCTGACGAGCTTACCAAAACTACTTCCATGGACTCTGCAGCCAAATCTGCGACCGAAGACTTGCTTGGGCTTGACGATCCGCCTCCAGAGGCAGAGGAAACGCCTGCTGAGGAGAAGAAGGAGAAAAAGGAGAAAAAGAAAGAACCCAAGTCAACAAGCATGTGGGGTGCCTTCACGTCATCATCGTCCAAGAAAGAGACACCTTCAGAAAAGAAAAGGCGCGAGAAGAAAGAGGCTAAAGAGGCTGAAGAGGCTGCGGAGAAGGCGCGTCTGGAACAAGAGGAAGCCGATCGCATCGCTGCTGAAGCTGCTGAGGCTGAAGCTGCCGCTGCCGCCGCCGCCGCTGCTGCTGAGGAGCAGGCCCGTATTGACGCTGAGGAGCAGGCTCGTATTGACGCTGAGGAAGCTGAGCTTGCCCGCATCGCGACTGAAGAGGAAGAGAGGAAGAAGAAGGAAGCAGAAGCGGACGCGGAAGCGGCTAAGAGCTCTGGCTGGGGCAGCAGTATTTGGGGCTCTTCGAAGAAGAAAGAGACCACAAAGGAGCGCAAAGCCCGCGAGAAGCAGGAGGCAGAAGCGGCTGCAGAGAAGGCTCGTCTTGAGCAAGAAGAGGCCGATCGCGTTGCTGCCGAAGCCGCGGAATCGGCACGGCTTGAGCAAGAGGAGGCAGATCGTGTCGCTCAGGAAGAGAAAGGCAAGCTTCAAGAAGATGCTAAGGCAGCAGCAGAGGCTGCCCTGGCTGCCGACGAAGCTCGGCTCGACGCCGAAGACGCTGCGCGCATGCTCAGAGAAGACTTCGAAGCAACATCTGGGCCACCATCCAAGAAAGAGACCTCGAAGGCTAAGAAAGATCGTGAGGCCAGAGAGAAGAAGCTTAAGAAGCAGATCGAGAAGCTGGAGCAAGAAGCCGCTGACGCTGCTGATGCTGCTGTCAAAGCTCAGCAGGATGCTGACAACCTTGAAGCCGAATGCGTTGCAGCCGGCATCGACACTGCGTTCTTGATGGAGTTCAAGACACCGCCTGAACCTGCTGCTGCAGAGGCACCGCCGTCGCCGCCTGAAGCACCTGCCGAGGAACCTGCGCCTGCTCCGACCACAGATGACGATATCTGGAACGCGGTGAAGGACATTCCTGAGGATGAGCTTCTCGCTGAACTTGGTGAGACAAAGACCACACTGCCTGTGAAGAAGAAGGAGGAGAGTGGTGGATGGGGGAGCGCATGGGGCATTTCACTTCGTAAGACTAAGAAGGAACCTGAACCTGAGGTGGTCCCCAAACCTATCGCAGTCGCTGAACCAGAACCAGAACCAGAATCAGAGCCTGTGGCCGAACCTGAACCTGAACCAGCGCCTGAACCGGTTGTCATGGTTGAGGAGCCTGTTCTGTCTGCCAAAGAGCAGAAGAAGCTCGAAAAGGCTAAGAAAAAGAAGGGTAAGCTTGTCGAACCAGAACCTGAGCCTATCGTTGTCCCAGAGCTTGTTCCTGAGCCGGTCATTGAAGCGGAACCGGAACCTGTCTTCGAGGACGCTCCCGAGCCTCCACCTCCTCCGCCAGTTGAGATCATTGAGGTCGCTCCCAAGAAAGAAAAGAAGAGCAAGAAGTCGAAGCGGTCCAAAGACGAGGATGTGTTCATTGCTATCGAAGAGCCCATCGTTGCGCCTCCACCTGCAGCCAGGAGGTCTCCTATTCCGGGCGGCTTCCCCATGGACGACGACATGCTGATTGACATGTCTGAAGCGCCGCCGCCACCGCCGCCTGTCGAAGATGAAGTGCCACGTGAGCCCGAACCTGAGCCCGAACCTGAGCCCGAGCCAGTCGAGGAGGCCGTCTTCGAACCAGAATCGGTCATTGTTTCTGAAAAGAAGTCCAAGAAGCTCAAGAAGAGTAGCAAGTCCTCGAAGTCGAAGCCTGTGGTTGAGGCTCCACCTCCTCCACCTCCGCCGCCGCCGCCAGCTGAGGAACCCGAGTTTGTTGATGCAGAAGCAGAACAAGCAGACATTGTGGTTCTAGACAGTATACCAGTCGACCGAGCCATGCCACTGGATGATGATTTGTTGGATGTTGAGGAAGCTCCAGCCAGACCCCCCACTCCGCCCATAGACATGGGTCCAGAGCCAGCATTCGAGGAGTCACCAGTATCGTCCAAGAAAGAGCGTGCAAAAGTTGTTCGTAACGGCACATCAGGTTCGTGGGGAATTTGGGGTGCAGCACCAGCGTCCAAGTCAAGACAGAGTCGCAGAGAGTCTCGTGACGATGGTGGAAGAAGTAGTTCCAAGCCAGGCATCACCCGTTCCAAATCGGCGCGCACTTCGTCAACAAGGGACCGGGATGTCATGTCAAAGTCGTCTGGCTCTGATAAGATGTCAAAGACACCGTCTGCTTCGCGGAGCAAGCCTCAACGGGCAAATACAGGATTCGGCTCGCTGTTCGGTGCCTCGCCTTTCGGCACAGCGCCAACGGTGTCACGGTCGAAGTCGCATCGCACCTCTGCGACTCCCAAGATGCTCTCTCGACGCAACTCCGTGGATCGCGACGCTGCAATGATGTCGCCGCCACAGACGGACACAGACATGGTGTACTCATCAAAGGCTGCGAAGGTATTGGGCCGCGAGAAGCCATCGCGCAGGTCGAGCACCAGAGACAAGGGCAAGTCCAGAGGTAAGCATCTCACTAGCAGGTTGGGCGCCATTGGCCAGCCCGCTGACAGCAACGGTTGGACGGAACTAACCGAGAGCTCAGCTGTGCCCGACCCGTACCCTCTTGAAGACGACCTCGTGATGCTCGATGACCCTCCCACACCAGTGCAGGAGCGGCCAGAGACAAAACGCCGCAAGTCAAAGCGCGGCTCTGTGCAGCCTGAGGAGCCCATCACCGCGCCGCCTAGCGCTGACGACCCCGTCATTGTGGATCCGATGGATGTGGAGCCACCCCCGGTTGAGGCTGAGCGCAGGCCCCGTCGCGAGCGCGAACACTCCCGACGCGAACGAGCATCGTCCATGGCGAAAGACGCACTGCCCACGCTGGCTGGCGTTGCTGGCACTGCTGCCGCCGTCAGCGGCCTCAAGAGCATGTTCGCATTTGGACGCAAGAAGAGTGCGCCCACGCCCGACGAGGACCTGCGCGACCGCCGCAGAGCTTATGAGACAGAGGACGAGCGCAGACGGCGCAAGCGGTCGACGATGCGCAGCGCCGATATTGACGAGGAAGAGGCGAAGCGCCTGCGACACGAGCGCCGCACCGTCCGCCGCGAGCGCGAGGAAGCCGAGTACATGGCCTCGGGCGCAAACGGCAACGGCAGCACCGAGTACGATGCCGAGCGCGAGGCACGACGAGCGGAACGCAGAGCCCGCCGCGAGCGAGACGGAGACAAGGGCTCTCGCCGTGCTGACCCGGACGAGGTTGATGCCAAAGCTGAGCGGCGCCGTGAGCGGGAGCGCGAGAACGAGGCCGCCATCCTTGCGCAGAAGAAGGCGCGCCAGATGGCTGAGCTCGAGCGGCGTAACAAGCAGGCCGAAGAGGAGCTGCGGCGTATTGCGGAGAAGGAAGAGCGCAAGCGCATGCGCGCTGAGCGCAAGGGCACCGATGAGCGTGACCGCGACCACCGCTCCTCCCGCCGCAAAGACAGCGTGCGCGAGCCCGCCCGACCGCAGAACGAGCGCCGCCGCTCACACCAAGCCGAGACCGAGGACGAGCGTCGTCGCCGCCACGATGAGCGCCGCGCCGCCCGCCGTGCCTCTGAGCACCCAACACCCGTTAACGGCAACGGCGAGCCCATCGACGACTACTTCGACTCGCGCAATGCCGACGCCGCCGCCGCCGCCGCCTCTAGCCATCGCTCAAAGCACCGCAGCTCGCGCCGCGGCGACGAAGAACAAAACCAGCCCTATCTCAACAAGGGCCCGGACAAGACCTCGTCATGGGTGCAGTCTCTGTCCGACGACAACCCGCTCCCCGTGCCCATTGCCGAGACAATCCTCGACGCCCCGCCGGGCAGCCGCGACGCCGACCTCGTCGACGAAGAAACACCCAGCCAGGACGAAGACATCCGGCTGCGCATTGCCGGCCGCCGAGGCCCGAAGCGCGACAAAGAGCGCGCAGAGCGCCATGCCGACCGCGATCGCGAGCGCGAGCGCGAACGAGACAAGAAGCAACACCGTCGTCGCTCGTATGTTGAAGAGGACGAAGAGCCGCCCCGCTCCTCGAGGCGGGACTCGAGGCGCAAGACCTATGATGCGTACAACGAGGAGCCGGTGAGGACGTGGGATGGGAGGCCTGAGGGGGGGACGCCGAGGGGCGTCAAGAGGGGGAGTTGGTTGAAGAAGATTGCAGGGTTGGGGTGAGTGGTCTGAACTGTTGGGTGTTATCTTGGAAGAGTGTGTTGGAACGGAAGCGCCGGCCTGCCTTCCCCCCCCCCCCCCCCCCCCCCCCCCCCCCCCCCCCCCCCCCCCCCCCCCCCCCCTCAATCTTTCCCTCCTGGGGCGTCGCCTTTTTTTTCTCTCCTTCCCCTC
>JAFISE010000003.1:160988-413320 GCA_022560025.1 Stagonosporopsis chrysanthemi | reverse complement strand
GGGGGGGGGGTGGGCTGGAGCGGTGGGGGTTTATTTTGGGAGGGGGTGTGGGACGGGAGCGCCCGCCCCCCCCCCCCCCCCCCCCCCCCCCCAAATCTCTGACTGCACCACGACCCACTCCGACTATTATTGCATTGCGCGGCGTTGTTTGCTCTTTTATTCCACCGCACAGTACATGACTCGTTTCTTGTCCGGCTTGAGCAGCCGCATCCACATCCACATTCGCGTTCGCATGGCGTAGGCCGGGCCTTTTGTCTTTTGTCGTCAGTTCCTGCCGCCTTCCTATTTTTTCTTCTTCGTTTCTTTTTTCTTTTTTTTCAAACTCGAGCGTTCGGCCATCACAATCCCCATCATGACGTTATGCACGAGCGATCCACGGCGAGCGAGGCCGGTTTGGCCAAGCTTGGTGGAAGCTCGAGATAGATACCCCCTTTATTCATACGACCGTATTGTGGCATGAGACGTATATTTCCGGCCGGTGCAAGAGTGATGGTGCAAGAGTGATGGTGCAAGAGTGATGCTGCTAGAGTGGTGCTGCTAGAGTGATGCTGCTGGAGATGCTGGATGTGGGGTTTTGGGTGTTGGGCAGAACTGCGTCGAGTCGTGTGCACACGCTGTTGGCTGCTTTTTGGTGTGCTTGATGCATGTCTGTCCATTTCTGGCTGCACACTGTTGATCGATTTATGCCCAAGTCATGGCTGTCCACTACACGTGCTCGACCCATGCACACACGTTCTATCGCTTGTTCATGGCGTATTGAAGATGCATTGTGATATTGTTCCAAGCTGCCTGCCCAACCCAGCCCGTACGCCTATCGCCGGCCCAAATGCTGCATGCTGTACCGTCCCTCTGTTCCGTCTTGTATCATCTCATGATGCCGGTGCCAGTACCAGACTGTTTTTCAATACTACTCTCGGGGTACGGCTGTACCCTGGAACCCCTCGCCGCCCACCATGTCTTCATCTTCTTCTTCTTCTTCTTCGTCCTCGTCTAGCTCCTCGTCCTCCTCTTCGAATCCAGTCTCGATCTTCAGCGTTTTCAGCCTGTCCTTCATCGCGTCTCTCTGATCGCCCTGCCATCTCGACAGTGCTGCTGCGGCGTGCACTTTGAAGCCAAACACTCGCGGCTCGTATCTTCGTTGCGACTTGGGTGGGAGCATCGCAGGGTATACCTGGAAAAGGACGTTGTGAAAGGAAGTGCCAAAGTAGGCGCCGTCGATAACGGCGTGTCGTGAGGACTTGGGATTGTAGAGGTCTTCGCAGCGCGAGCAGTACAGCTTGACGGGCGAGGTATTGGCTACGTCGTGCTGGCCCATGGGCAACAGGGGCTGCGACTCGCACATGACGCGCGGGCATTTGCCGAAATCCGACTTCTTGAACTTCTCGAGCTGTATTGCTGGTCAGCAGTTGGCCGGGGCTTGTGCTGCGCAGGTCCATACCATCTTCGCCAGCCCTCTTGTGGTGACAATGTAGCGTGCGTGGACTAGGCCGTATAGATGCCGCGCCGACTTCTCGATCTGTTCCCGCATCTCATCGTCGCAGTCGAAGTCAAAGACATCGGTGACAAGGTCGAGGGCATATTGGTAGTACTGGACCTCGGTGTTCAGGCCGGTGAGGTTGAAGCGGTCGGTGAGGTATTCTTCGTCGATTTCGCAGAAATACTCGTTTCCTCGTGACGATATGAACTGGGCGTACGTTAGCCTGTCTTCTGCCATGATGCTGTTCTGGTCTTGGGCGTCGAGTGTCCGTTGTGACCAGGGCTGTTCCGTACGAGGTTGGGCCATGGTGAGTGGGAACCAGGGGGAAACGACATGGTCAAAGCCGTGGCAATCGGGGTGGTGTGGGCAGCGTCTGCTGGAGGCGCTTGCTGCCGGTGCTCTGGTGGGGAGCAGGCTGCACGTACCCGGTGTTCACGGGGCCGCAGGGGACAACGAATTCGCGTGTGATGCGGCCGCAAGGCCAGCAGCAGGGCAAACAATGACAGCCACAGGTGCACGCGAGTGTGGAAGCAATGGACCTACCCAGTCGCGCCAGTAACTTGTGTAGTCGCTGTCTGTGTCGCTGTTGAAGTCTTCCATGGCGCGCAGAGGCGCTGCGAGCAGCGTGTCGAGGTGCTTGGGTGTCGAGGCGTGCGAGGCGTGCAGGGCGACCGGCGTGTCAGCGTCTGGTGGTCGGCGGGGCTTTTCCCTGGCGCGGGCCGCGGTTGCTGTGAATTGACAATGAGGGCTCAAGTGCGCCTGCCCTGCGCGGGGTCTCGCACCGCACGCCAGCCTGACGTTCGCTTGTCCGCTGTCCGCGCTATCCCAATGCGGATACTAGCGTCGTTCGCTCTCGCAGCCCAGAACAGTTGCTCTGGGCCATTCATGCCTTCGATGCACACGGCAGCCCCAAGACTAACGGCGCCTGTCCTTGTCCTTACCACGGGGGGTACACGCTGCTGACTGCGCTGCATCGCAATTGCTCAAGTATGGCAGATCTGATGCGCCGCTTGACGCTGGCGCCGCTGCCACATCCTCGGCCAGTCTTGCTGCAGTAGCAGCCCCAAGAAAGGCAAACACCAAACAACGTCAAATCAGCAGAATGATATCCAGCTAGCAGCACAGCTGTACCCTGCCGGCGTCCATCCGAACGCACATAGCATTCTGCATGGCGCCTTCAACGTTTGACTGCGCAAACCCACCAGCCACCGCCGCTATCCTTCACTAGCAACCTGATCCGGGTCAAATTGCTGCCGGCGGGCTCACTCCGTCCTCAAATTCTCCGGACGTTGACCCGAATGATCACAATTGACGCTGTAGGTTTACATGCTGTTGGCGATGCGATTTGTACCTGCATTCGACATGTATAACGCAGTTTGACAGGCTGGGGGTCGAACGGCTGGTCATGCCGAACCAAGCTTAAATAGTGATGAGCGGCATTCTAGAGACCATTCACCACCTCCGCCACTATGCTAAGCACGCGACCGCAGCGATCATTCGGTCTGCTTGCCACAAGGACCGCCGCATGCCGTGCCGTTGTCGCATACTTTACAAAACCGCTGCCAGATCACAAACTTTATCACTACCAGCTAACGAATAGCTCCATCCACCTGCAGTAATATGCGGGACTACTCTAACCGTGCTGGTCCGTTCAAGACTATTCACATGGCCCATTCGCGTCATCTGGCATCGACCTGGCGATTAACCGGGATCCGTTGAGGGATCAAGGAGTTTGACCATATACAATGCGTTGGGAGCTTTGCGGCCCTCACCTCGTGCCATTCCGCCTCCGCTTCCGACCCGTACCATGGACGAAGACCTATGCGAAGCCCTCAAAGACGGTTTCATGGTACAGTCCCTTCCGCGCATAGACTCTGCAAGCGAGTCGTCTGACTACGACGAGGACCCTTCGCACCAAGATACCGAAGGCACTGGCTATGCTCTGAAAGCCAATCGCCACTCGACCGATATTGAACATGCCTATGACCTTAGTCCACCGCCGCCCACCAACACGGACAGACGAGCGGAGGCCGTTGCTGAGCGCTTGTTTTCAGTCGAGCATTTGAACGTCATCCTCAAGGATAATGCTCAGCTTCAGCATTTTACCACATTTTTGATGCGCTACCGCGCGCATTGCGTTCCAACCTTGGTGCGGTATCTCGACTCTCAAAAGGTCTTGAGAGCAATACAATATGCCAATGCGCTGGCAGATCAGATCACACAACAGCCAAGCTGGCCGTCAAAAGCAACTGCAGCTTCTTTGGATCCGAGATTCGAGCAGCTCTCTCAACGCTCCCTTGATGAGCTCGTTGCTGAGGCTTTGCCAGCGTATATTACTTGTCTTATAGTAGACGTGGTTACGGAACTACTCAACAAGGAAATCGTTGGTAGAAACACCCCTGTCATGCGCGAGCTAGTGCACGGTCTGGCAGAAGTGTACTGTTTGAGCGATCCTGCGCAAGAAGGCAATCCGATTGTCTTCGCTTCAGAAGGTGAGTGAGACAGCAAGACGAGACAGCAAGACGAGACAGCAAGACGAGACAGTCTCGCTAGTTGACATGCTAACCATGTATCGCAGAGTTCTACAACACAACTCAATATGGCAGTGGATTCGCTATAGGAAAATCTTGTTGCTTCCTCCATGGACCAAAGACTGACAAGCGCGCCATCGAGAGAATGGACAAGGCCATCCAGGAGCACCGCGAACTCACTGAGACCATGTTGCAGTAGTGAGTATTAAGCATGGCATCATCAGTGACTAAGCTCACAACCTACAGCCGGCAAGATGGTAGCCCATTTCTGGCACTTGTAAGCTCGTTGGCCTCCAGTAAATCATGATGCTAATGTTTCAAGGTCATGATTTCACCATTGAGAGACAACCATGGTGCCGTTCGCTATTTTATCGGCGCCCGCATAGATGTGACTCAACTGATTGAAGGCGGCAAGACGATCGACTCGTTCCACCAGCTGCTCACCAGCGACCGCCCCGGGACACCAGTCGTTGACCCCCTGGAAAACAGACCGACGCTCAAAGCCCTTCGAGACTTCGGTGATCTCCTGAGCGACGAGGAAAAGGGGTCGATGAGAGACAGCGACATTATGCGCATCGAATCCAGACCCACTACGCCGCGGCCACCGCAGAGTCCCACCCATCGACGGTTCGTAGGTATCGAAGAGCGTATATCTCAAGACGGCCTGCGCTCTCCTTTCTCCGGACAGGTGCCAGCGGTATACAAAAACGTGAGGCTTCTCTACCCATGAGCTCTTTTCACGGTTGATGCTAATCCATTCAGTACCTCCTCGTCCGACCCTACCCTTCCCTCCGGATAATATTCACCTCGCCTTCCCTCCGCATCCCCGGACTCTGCCAAAGTAAACTTGAAGAACACATTGGCGGGCCCGAACATGTCCGCGATTCGCTCATCGAAGCCCTCGCACAAGGCATCGGCGTCACAGCAAAAATCTCCTGGCTAACACGCACTTCGCGTACAAGCACTCGGCAAGACCTCCGCTCCGCAGACGACGGCGCCAGCATCGTCACTGCCGACTTGGACATGACCGACGGAAAAGCGCGCTGGATACACTGCACGCCGCTGACGGGCTCCGACGGCAAAGTCGGCGTCATCATGATCATCATGGTCGACAAGCAGGACGGCACGCATACCATGTCAAGCGTGAGCGCGTTGTCAACGTTGAATGCCATCGGCGCTCGACTCGTGGGCCCTGTCCCATCACGCGCAAGAGCAAGAAGCCACAACAGCTCCCGCGAGGCCGAACATACTCCTGAGCGGTACCAACCTCGCACCAGCCCTCCGAGTGCCTCGAACAGCGGTCCACCTTCGAGAGGTGGCAGCTTAGATGTGCCACGGATGCGGCCCACGGGCGGGAGCAGACTATACGCGGATTATATGAGGGAGATTAAGGAAGCGCAAAAGAGGACCGATTCGTTCAGTATGCGGTCACGCGAGCACGAGGATCATTCTGCTGGTTTGGGGTCTTTAGCTAAGGCAGTGGCGGTCAAATCTGTTCATGGCAAGGGGAGGCTCAGGAAGACTGGGGCGACTTTGTGAGGATTGTAAGCGAAGCTTCGGGGCGGCGACATTCTCGATTCGACATGATGTATAATCCAATGAGTGCATGTATTGTATGTGTGTATGATAACGAAATGGAATCACGCCTGTTTTGAATTTTGAGCTTGCCTTGGCCCTGTTACTGACACCGCAACCGATGCATTGTAACGAAGGGGCTAGTTATATATATTATTCGAAGAGGTACGGCATGGAGAACAATAATAAAATGCTTCCAACATATCATGGTGATCCTACGCCACAATCTCTGCCTCGACGCCGCGCGTAGACAACTCGCAAACATCTTTTCAACTCTGAACAGTTCAGGTAATCTTGTCCACCATACATAAGACCTAGATAGTCATTGTGCAACAATAATATAGTCGTCCAAGATAGGTTCAGAGATTCAGTCTCAGGTCGACCATACGTAATGTCCCTGGGAGAGTAACCTTAGCCAGCTCGCTACTTGAAGTGGAAGTAACGCCATCCAGCGCCTGTTCCGGCTCAAAGTGGTGGTGTATAATCACGGCGAGAACACGGGATCGGGTGGAAATATCGAGGCGTCAGGTGAGCGACAGGCACCATAAGGCGTCTCGGAGGAATGATTTAATACGAGACATCGCCGACATGTACTTCGAGCAGGCGGCGGACACATACAGGGGTCTGGCGAAGGCAAATAGTGAATGACACTGGTGTTGATGTTAGCATCTCACCATTGCGCCAGTGCGATGTTGTTGAGGTTCTTCGCGTTGGCGAACTTGTCGCCAAATGCATCTTGCCGTTGAGTCACGCCAGCAGCACTCTGCAGGCGGACCGTAAAGTATTGTCTCGCTTGAGAGCTCTGCAAAGTAGAAGGGATATCCTGGGAGCAGACGCGGTATCACCTCGAGTATTTGAACTCAGGCTCAAGCGTGCGTCTTGCTCACCGCTTCTGATGTTCGGGAACTGCACGCTGTGTCACACAGCAGTGTCCGGCGGTTGCAGGGGCGTTGAACACAACGTCTGATCTCCCGCTCCGCGCACCGAAGCGGTTGAGAAGGCGAATCGCCAGAAGAGCGAGGTGGAGATTGCGGCGACACCTTGGGATCTCGTACGTGTAAGCTGCAGGACGCCGTGTGTTCCATTAGGTACGGAGAGCCAGGACCAGGGTACAGGCGTGGGCCAGGTTGCCACGAGAATGTCCAGATATCTGGATAGGATCGTGAGAGTGTGACGGTAACAGCACGATCGAAGTTTGCAGCTGGTCCAGGACTTTGCGCACGTGTAGCGGGCGAGTGTTTGGTTGCGAGCTGTGAAGGTGAGCATCGTCATGGGTGAGCAAGTGGCCCAGGCATATAGTTGTTAGCTCCTGCGAAAGTATGCGTGTAAAAGCGTACGGACGGCCTCGCAATGATTGTCCATGCCCTGTTTTCATTGGTGTGTTGACCTGTAAGCATCTGTCAGACACACCGCAATTGCCAAAGCGGAGGGCTCGGCTTACCGTTCAATATCGCCTTCATCGTCGCAGCCGATACAGTCCTCAGCATCCGATGCGGCCAAGGACAGGCCCAGTGGCAAAAACCGGGGCTCGCAATTGCGCGCATACGTTGAGTAACCAGACGGCAGCCATGCAGCCGGCACGAGAATCGCATGACGGATAACGGCCGCAGGGTTTACTGTCAATATATTCTGCTCGCCATGTCGATCTCCTCAATTGGAGGCTGAAATTGATTGCTACTCAGAGTCTGCCAGGTGCATGAGGGCGTGGTTGCGCGGCATACGCATTGTGCAGGGGAGTGTGCGAGTCGAGAGGTACTGACGCAGGCAGGTACGGCGCTCTTTCTGGTGAGGTAGGAACGCTCAGCCGTGGCAGTCAGACTGCAGGACCGCTACCCTTACGAACAAATGCAAGAACACTTTGGGAAGAAGGAAGCATCATATCAACGCGGTTTCTGCTGGGAAAAAAACTAGATGGACCATTGCTTTTGACGTCTTTCTTTTGCAATATGAAATTATCGTGAACCGACAGTGTACGGCTCCAGGCATTAGCTAACACTGTTGCTTGCTTCTTTGTCGGATCTCGCCAATCGAAGTCAACGTCCTTGCTTCAATGCTTACCAGGTAGATGTGATGATCGTCAAAAACAAACAATTTCTTCCGGATCTCGCGTCCGTATGAGAAACAATGCATACCTTACGACAAGATCGGCCAAATTCGAGGGCTCGCCATATCGCCGTGAAAGTCACTCTGTTCGGCGCGCCAGATAGACGTGGCGATCGACAAAACAAAGCCTGAGGACAGCATGGACGTTGTCTGCATTGCTTTTGCGGGGTTGTGTTGAGAATCATGAACTGAGACAATGGATCGCAATGGTAAAGGACGCTACATGTATGCTTACCTGCGATCCACCGGACGGGATGTACGCCAGAGCGGGCTGTAGGAAGAGCTAGAGCTTAATGTTCGGCATCGAGTCAAGAAGAAGGTTTGACGGTCAGCCACAATGCCCATCTTTCACGCTGGAGGCTCAGATATGGATGATCATTGTGAAAAGTCGAACTTTCGCGTTTCATGACGTATCTAGGTCGTTTGTCATTGGGCAGATCCGACATCCACTCGATCTATGAAATGGCCAAAGCAACTAAAGCAAAAGAGGTCAAGAAAGAAGCGTACACTTGATAGCCGACACAACGTGGACATCGAAACCTGGTTTTAAGGGACGATCTTAGTGGCCAGAGTGTTTCAAGTCTGATCTTTGCAAAAGGTGGGGACGCGGCGCGGCTACGGAAAGCGCGGTCGCTAAAGCTGGGAAGAGCCACGGAATACATCGATGCCGAACAGCAGCCTGAAAGGCAACTAGATCAGCATAGTCAGGAAATCTCGAATCGAGGAACGGGCCTCGGCGTCTACACAGTAGGAGTAAGACGGTGAATTACTGGAAGACGCAGAAGCAAGCGGACACATATAGCCCGCTATCTATCATTTGGTCATGTATGGATATGTACAGTAGTCAGGCAACATCCTTGCTGTGAAACTTAGAGCTTTCGCAGGACCTTCTCAAGCCTGGGATCTGTGGGATCGTTCGGCTTGATGGTCAGCTCGCTCATCTCTCGGTTCGATCCCTTGGAGCCGATCCTTTCATGGCGCCAGGAGGAGGTGCCGCTCTTGATTGAAGAGCTGTCCTTTTTGTGATCGCCATTCAGTCGGTCCGCGATATCTTGCCCAGCCCTAATAAACCAAGGGTCTCGGCCACCTGGTCGCACTAAATGACGTTGTCAGTGTCTGAGCTGTCACTTACAGAGCATGAGACCTACAAGACCAGTATTCCCGAGCATCTGTATCGTCAGGAACGAAGCGGCCACACGATATCAGCTCGGTGAGATAGGCCATAGTGTTGAGCACGGTATAGACCATGAGACCAGCGATGAGTCCATAAGCTGCACTGTAGCTGAATGGAATGAACATGAGCGTGACGAATGCCGGGATGGCATCTCCAATGTACCGCCAGTTGATGCTTACGACTTGACGCATCATCAAGCATCCAACCTGCGTACTTGTCAGAGCATGTAGAGTAGAGAGCGATTGTAGACCTACGATGACAAGTGTACATCCCGTTGCCCACGGAGGGATGGACGCGAAGATAGGAGCAAAGAACATGGAAATAATGAAACAAAGGCCGGTCACAATACCAGTCAGACCGGTCTTACCGCCCTCAGCAATGCCAGCTCCAGATTCGATGTAAGCTGTGACAGGCGAAACCCCGAGGAGCGCGCCTATGGAAATGCAGAAAGCATCCGTACAGTAGGCTAAAGTAGACCGTGGGAAGTCGCCGTCTTCTGGGTCCACAGCACCGCAGAAGCGAGCCATCGAATATAGTGTTGCTGTGCAGTCAATGATGTCCACATAGAGAAATGTGAACAGAGCGAGGACGAATTGGGATGTGTGTTCCCCAATATTCCACTCCAGAGTGTTCAGGGTGTCATGAATGGGGTGAAAGTAGGCGACTCTCTTGAAGTAGTTCCATCGGTCGTCGCCAGCTGGGGTGTGAGGAAAGAAGGTGATGTCTGTGCCTCGTCTGCATTCATGTCAGTCCAGGGACTTAGTACAAGATGTCCATCGACTTACGGCCATGCTGTTATAGACACCAGCAAGATGCCTATAATCATTGCGCTTTTGACCTTGAACATCATCAGATAGGCGGTAACAATGCCTCCGCACGTAAGCCCGACCCACAGCTGAATCGCTGTGTTAGTGCCCTTCCTATCATCAATTTATTCTTGACTCACGGTTGGGGAGGTCATCTTGTGGCTCGTGCAGATACCCATATCATCCTTGTACTCATCAGCACAGCCGGCAATTTGCAGCGGTGTATCTTTGGCTCCACTAATTGCACCGATACCGACACTGTTGCTGAGCCCGATCAAAGCGAGGAACAAGCCTATACCACAAGCTGTCGAAATCTTAAGGCTGGAAGGTATGATCCTTACGAGCCACTGTCGCATTCCAATCAACGACAAGCCGATAAAGATGAAGCCTTCAATAAAGACAGCTGTAAGCGCAAGATTGTAGGGAATGATTCCACTGCCATGGAAGCCAACGACTTGGTAAGCGAAGTACGCGTTCAGGCCCATGCCGGGGGCAAGGGCGACTGGCATATTGGTCATGAATCCGAACAGAACAGAACTAAATCCCGTGATGGCCGCAGTTGCAGTGATCAGTGATCGATTGAGATCTAGAACAGAGTAAGGAACGTGAAGCTGTAGGTCTCGGACCTAAACTGACCTTGAATGCAAACTGCGTATTCGACGTTGTTCATACATCGAGGGTCGTCGACATCGTTGCATACGCAGTTGCCTCCTGTATCAGCCAGGATCGAGGCCTTTGAGTATCAGCATAACTCCTAATATTGTCTAGAGAATACTTACATTCACAGATATGACGTACGCCATTGTAAAGAACGTTGTCAGGCCAGCACGGATCTCGGTGGTGAACCTCGAATTCTTGATCTCTTTCTCCTATGACCATGAGTAGCTGATACATCTCGCGCAAGAGGGCAAACCTTACATGTCCACAGCCCTCTAGTCTGAAGACCCGCCCAAATGTAGATGAACCAATGAAGGCGTTCACCTTGTCAAGGTACAACCGAAACGACCCCATTGCGTGAACGGTGTCTTTTGGGGGAGGAGAGCAAGAGGCTGGGAAGAAGTAAATTGAAGTCCGCAGGCGAGGCAGCGATTCCTGATCAACCGCTACAGTGAGTGCCCTATCACACGTTGCTGGCTGTAAGGAGATTAAATCATAGGAGAGTTCAATGACATTCGTAGACGACAGGGCAGCTCGCGGGCGGACACCGGCTCATACACGGAGGTTACGCCTGGGGTGACTACAAGGCTATAACGCCTGTCAACACTCAATGAAAGTCGCAGGTGGGTCAAGGGTGCAGCAACGGATACCGACATCGACTGTAGCGCTAAGGATCCGTCATTTGCAAACGACAGCACGGTCACTGCGCGACGCGCGCATCTGGGTATTCTACAAGGGATTCCTACCGTGGACTAGCGTTGTGTCGCGGTGGAGATGCTGGAGGTCGAACTGGGATGGGTGAGCTAGCGCTGTACAATTGTGGCTTGCCGAACCGAGTCAGGGGTCACCCAGGTGCCCTAGTTCATTGTCTTCAGGAACAGTCAATGCAGATCAGAGCTCTATTCTGAGTGGTGGGCGACAGATCGTCTCCATGTTCCCGCTCCGCAGTTGCGTCTGTTGCGAAACGAACAGCCCGGCAAACCTTCGAAACCCCCTGCCAGAATTCTGTGCCGTTCATCGGCCTTACCGCGGAGCGCACAACTTGCACCGGTGTGATCTTCGCACATTTGTTTTGCGTTCGTGAATGGTGTGATCCTTGAATTTCGTCAACAGAGACAAACTTTCTGTGCATTCTGACTAGCATGAATGCCCGCCACAGTTGCCTACCTGGCTGATCCGGAAGTCTGATGATATCTGCTCAACTGCCCCATGTCTTGTGACGGCCGCCTGACTGTTGGAACCCCGGGCCAACTGCATTTTACAGAAGGCCAAGACTAGCCACCGAGAACAATGGCGACCTGGAACATGGCGGTTTGCGGCGCATATAAGCTAGCCACCTGTCCCTGTCGTATGACATGGGCGTTTTCCTTTTCTGACAGACGTCTTGTCGGTGCGGGAGTTTAGACACGCGCTTACCACGTGTGGGTCACAACGCCAGTGACATGGGTAGGATCCCGAGGCCTATCACGGTCCAACTCTAGGTCTGCGCGCCGGCGTTCCTGTACAACCGATTGTGCAGAGAGTGGCTCTTCCTCAGCCTGAGCTTGACGGCTCTCGTCGTTCTACTCAGGCCAATGAAGCTACGCCCCAGGCGGCATCCCTTAGCGTGCCTAGCATGGTGAAGGGTCCGTTTGCGTGATTCCCTAGGATGTCTCCTCCCGGTATCCCTGTTTGATGTCTTACCACAACTCATGCCCTGACGTGCGATCGTCATAGTTTATGATACTTCTTCGCTCGTTCTCCCTCGGGCCTGGTGGAGTCTAGCTAGTCACAGTACATGATCTCCCAGGACGATTGACAATGTTTGCGGCCGATCTATCGTGGCAGGTAGGAGAAAGCGTTGGCGCGCGAAGAGACCGGAAGGCTCGAGAACGCTCATCAGGAACGCCATCAGTCAGAACTTCAACAACATCCAGGAGCTCCAGTTCGACCGACCGGCAAGAATGGTGGACATCTGGACTAAACAAGATCAAGGCAAAGACTTCCTCTAGGTCTTCGGTCAAAGGACGACCATCGACGAGTCCGAATTCAAATTCGCAGCCAAGATCGGACCCACCACCACTTCAATCTGTCAGTGAGGCATCAGCACGGGACTTTCCAACATGGGAATTGGAGCTTCCTCGTCATCTAAAAGATGCTCCTCCAAGGCCGACATACACAGTTTCCAAATCGTTATCCCCAACTCTACCATCTGGAGGGTCCATGGATCTTTTTGAATGCGATGTTCCAGAGCTCGAAGGTGATCTCTCTTCCCGATACACGCACTCCATCGTATCTGTATCCTCGCGTGAGTGGAGATGAACCCTTAAGCAAGGTCTTGACAAAGCTGACTTTCATTGCAGGCGACCACCATTGGGAAGTGAGAACGCCTCCGGTCGAAGCGTTGAACGGGGTTGATGAGCGGCATGTGTGTGATCCGTACACCCTTACATCGATTCGAACACGGACGAGTTTTGGGTCTCGTGAACAGCAAGAGCCTTCAGTGATCCCAAGGGCTGACGTACTTGATAGGGCGAAGCGGTTAGTCATCCAAAAAATGTGTTTCAGATATCAAAGCTGATCAGATGCAGGAAATTGGTTCCCCCAATCGAAACTCGAATAGACGCAGAGTTCTGTTTGAAGGAGAAAACCAGTCCAGAGAACACTAAGGAAGATGAACCAAGCTCCAAAAAAATCGCATGTAGACCACTGGATCAATGGGACAGTCTTTCACCGATGATGGTACCGACGATAGTACCGAGAGACTTCCGCAAACCATCGGTATCACAATCGACTCCATCGAGTCAACCGACTCACTCGACTCAGACTGCCGGTGCGCAGAACAACACATTTGTACGGACACGTTTTCAGCGATTCATCCAAAGACTGGAAAGTGCAGGCCCACAGCTTGTCTTGGACAGGCTGAAGGAATCCCTGCAAGACCCGGCGGATTCGGAAGAGGAATTGCTCGAACAACAACTTTGGTTATTAACTGGGTTCCAACTGCAGAGTTTAGGCAAGGCACGGAACGATCCGAAACCGCAGTGTGACACGGGCAAGATCCTGGAACTTTATGGTAACCTCTGTAAGTAGACGCTGCGCTCGAGCTCTGCTGTTGTGTATCGTCTAACAGTGGTGTCAGCTGAGGTTTACCAGTCATCTGCCATGCATCCGGGCCAAACGGTACATTTTCTCACTACTAAACCGCAGCGCTCTCTCTCCCTCCCCAACAATGTGTCTTACCTGACGGTACGAGAATTCGGCACAGTACCTTTGCCATATCCAGAAGACTATTTCTCGCACATACGCGCATCGACTTTGCCGTCTCTGGTCCCTTCTGCAAAGTTACCAGAGCTGTTCCGCGAATGCTACAAGCTGCTCGCCCCGGGTGGCCTATTCGAAATCAGGATTATGGATGCAGCTCCCTTGCGTAGGACGGCCGGTCCTATGATGCGAATGTGGATAGATGACAGATTGTCGGTTAATCTCGAAAAGCTCTTTCGTTGTTCAAAACCGTGCTCGCTGGTCCCCAGCTGGTTGGCGGAGGCCGGATTTGAACTAAGTCCAGAGAATGAAGTAGGACTTGCTCTGCCATGTGCTTTTGACCGCACCTCAGATGATGTCGACAACGAGCTTGCGACCATGATTGGCCAATCTCTTTGGAAAGACACTTGGGGGCCGTTTGTCGAGGATCTTCCCAATGAGCCGAAATGGTGGTGGGAAGAAGAGATCATCGTGCAAGAGTGCCTAAAGCGCAAGACAGTGATGGAGTGTCGTTCCTTGTATGCTTTCAAGAGGTGAGACCTGAGACCTCTATTGTTTAGGCGCTTTGTAAACGATGGCTGGATGAGCTGTGATTTCTAGATACCCTGTCCGCGTTGACATATTTACTTTAAAATTAATATGGATATAGAGAGGAAGCTGTTCAAGCAAATCGTGAACAGTATGTAAGAGTAAGAAAGCACTGCCGTCATCTACAGCCTCAGGGTCTTTCTCCACGATTGCTACAAGGGGGTCCCATGAATGAATGAGAATACGAGCTGCCACACCGAAATCTCCGGAGGTTTCTCAGTGGTCAATACCTATTTCTAACATATTCTATTGGTTCTCATGGGATTGACACCGACACTCGTATTCTCATTCATTCATGGACCCCCCTTGTAGCGTGTTTTCCGGGATTTCCCCGCGCCTGCCTCGAAATCACGAACAAACAACAACAGTACGACACCTTTCTCGAAGCAATCCAAACATGAGACCATGGCAAGGCCTCATATTCGGATTGTCACGGCTTCAGTCGACACACGTTTGAAGGTCTCTAGATGTCTGGATCTCAAGTCCGTGCGACAGCCCCCGTTTCAACGTGCTGCACGATCCAGACGCCTCCTTGCTACGCCATAAAAGTGAGCCTTCTGCAAAGGATCCGGAAATTTTGATCTTTACTCGGCTTTCCCGAAGCCTTGTCAGCTAGCCACACGATTTGCTCCTACTCTTGAGCATACTACGACCCTTACTCAAGGCTACAAACGAGCCCTTTCCTATCGCAATGCTAAGCAAATTCACAACACAGATAGCGCTGCGCAAAGCCGGCCTGGGTGGTGTCAAAATACCAGATCCGTTTGCCGCCAGCGAATCAAGGAGTGCAAAAGGCGCCCCGGATTCTGAGGGAGGGGGGCTGTCAAATCCCTTTGCCAACGTAAAATGGAGCGCACCTAAAGCCTTCGCTTCATGGACAGCTCCGCCCCCAACTCAAAACCCCGTGCAGCCGGTACCGATTGCAGGTGACAGAGCACAGTCTGGTGTGAAGCTGCGATTTCCTGCCGTCGATGGGCGGCCATGCATTCTGCTATTTTTGAGATACTGCGGCTGTCCTTGTACGTAACCCCTGTTTGACCTGTCCTTCAAGACTAACCGAGTGCAGTCACAGAGAAGTTATTTCTTCACCTGCGATCGTTAGCGAACCGACACACCTCGATTCACTTCGTCGTCGTATCACACTGCACGCAGGCCGCCACCAACGAATGGCTAAAGAAATTGGGCGGACCGTGGATGGTTGATATCCTGATAGACCCGCAGAGAGAACTATATGCCCTGTGGGGGCTGGGTATATCGAATTGGGGGCACCTGCTTAACCCGAGGAACGGATACAACCAGTATATGCTTGGTAAGAAAGAAGGCGTCTGGGGACAACAAGTTGGAGAAGGGGGCTGCAGATGGCAGACAGGAGGTGCGTACGCTGTTGACGGACGGGGCATCATCAAATGGTCTCACCCTATGCAGAGTGTAGATGACCAGATACCTCTAGAAGAGGGCATCAAAGAGCTTGGTTTCAATCGATGAGAAGATACCCAATACTAAGCATTTCGACTGTTAATTATGCCGAATATTGGTTGCATACTACTCGAAGGAGACATTGAGGGGCCTTGTTATTTACGTTCGACGTTGAACTCGTTCCAGGGCGTCTTAGGACACGGACCTGGCTTTCCACTACTGGACCTTTTTCGCAGTCACCTCTTCGGCCGGTACGAACCTTTTCCTCACAGCCTTCACCATCTGGCTGAACCAATAAACATTCAAGAAACTCAACGCTGTGTTTCCTACCAAGTAGATTGCTACCAACCACATCGGCAGCTCGGTTATCTCGCAGCTGACGGGCCCACCGTATACTCTTCCACTTGCATTACGTCCACACATGTCGTCATCAAAAAGTGGACTGGTCAATCGAGACGCCGGTGTTGTCAGGGCCTTGTATATGTCCGAGTAAATCATAATCGATTGGTAGGTTCCCCAGACAACACGACACGCGAAGAACGTGAACAGCAGTGCAATGCCGTTGTAAAACTGGAGTTTCGACCCAGTAAGACCCAATTTGTCGCAAAACCAGTGGATGTTCAGGAAGGGTGTCGATAGCTCGTACAGAATGAACGAAAGTCCGTAGTAGTTCCCAAAGGGTTTCTGCGGCTGTGTTAGCGCACTTCGAGCCAGCTGTATCGCAATACGCACAAAACCGATGCAGGTTATAGCCAGAGCCCCAATAGCATGTACCAAAGCACCCATGCCGCAGATGTTGAAATGCTGTAGACAGACTTGGAGATCCCACAAAAAGTAGCCGGCAGCGAAGCCCTGGACCATGCCACTAGCTGGTGTGTAACCCCACAGTCTGCCTTTCCAGTCCATCTCCTTTCTCTCTGGGTCCGAAAAGATCACATACAGAGCAGCGCCGTTGATGAAGAGCGCCTGGACCATGGAGACCCAGTGAACGTCCCAGTTCAAACGGGTGCGCTTGTTGAAGCCTGCATATGTCCTTGGGCACACGATTTTGGATATCGCCGGCGATAGTACGTGTAGAATGAAGTGGTATGCAAGGAAGCCTACCAAAACCTCATGAACGTGGTATGGCATGGTCTTAAGGTCCAGCTTGTCGGCCAGAGGCTGACTGAGCTGAACCAGCATCGTTGGTGGGGGTATTGGGTCCCGCATGGCGTGGAAGGTTGGAGGTAAGAAGGCAGACATGGCGAAAATAAGCTCAAGGCAGCGGCTGGAATGGGGGGAACACTAGCAGCAGCGGTAACCCCATGTTTAATAGATCTCTACACATGTTCAAGGGGCAGCTGCGCCAGCCGTAAGATTTCCTCGTGAGTAGCAGAAACCTGCGCGGAAACGCTCGATGCCGCAGTCACGCCTGATCCATGAGACAGATGGTGCGCTAGGAGGGGTTAGAGGGGCTTGAAGATCGATGCATGTGCTCAGGAACCGGGAAGGGTCCACCGTCGAGTCGGCAAGCGGCATGCGCGAACGCCGCTGCACTCACCGGACCGAGCTTTGTTCAGTCATCACGCTTTGCCAACAACAACGCTGTACCATCGCGTCGCGACTTGCTGCTACTACAAGCATCTTCAGGGTCTTCGCTACATCTCTCAAAGCGCTGTGTAGGTCCATCCGCGCCCTCGAGATGGCGGTGTTGAAGGGCATGCCCTTTCGAGAGACTAACGAAGGCTATCTCAAACAGCGGCCCTGACGACACTCTCGAGGCCAACATATCCTGAAACCAACGACTGAAGACTTCATTCGCCTCACCGTGACCTGAAAGAACCAATCTTGCCGTCACCAGTCACGCGTCGCCGCCTAGCTCACCGCCCAGTCTGCAACTTTCTGCCGTAGCTTTTTGCCGTTGTTGATAGCAACGAGCTCGAAATTTGGAAGCTGTTTTCACCGCAACACCACGCGCCACCGACAACTGCAGACCGCGCGCGCAGTCTTGGAGACTTTCAATCATTTTGGAGTCTTGTCAAGCCTACCGCTAAGACGTGCAGTCACCGCGCTCGCAAGACTCCAGTCTCAAAGCACTCTCCGAGATTGGCGGCAACCTCCACAGTCCAGCATCACAGCCGCAGTCATGACCCACGATATTGATGATAACCCCCTGCCTGAGGCCGACGTTATCACCTCAGATACTCGTGTCAACGAAGAAACTGACGCAGCCAGCAAGAAGCGAAAGAATACACAGGACCCTGACGTAAGTCACACTCGCGCTCGCGCGTAATTGCCGGACAATCTGACACATACAATAGGCGAGCAAGAAGACCAAAGTTCAGGAGAACAGGGCTATCTATGTCGCCAACCTGCCTCGCGACACCAACGAGCACGAGATCGAGACTACGTTCAAGAAGTACGGCATTATTGACCAGGGTGCAGATGGTAATAAGCGTATCAAGATGTACAAGGACGACGAAGGAAACTTCACTGGCGACTGCCTAATTGTATACTTCAAGAAGGACTCGGTCGACATCGCGATCCGCATGATGGACAACTACTTCTTCCGCGTGGAGGACCAATCACAGGGTATGATCCGCGTCAAGGAGGCGGATCTCTCGTACAAGAAGCACAAGGACGGCGACACGATCGCATCGAAGCTGACCCGTAAGGACAAGAAAGCCTCTGAGCGCAACAGGGCAGAGCTGAACCGGTATGTCCAAATTTGCAGAAGCGCAGAACGCGTCACTAATAACCCCAGCAAACTCGCAGAGTGGTCGGACAACGAGGAGGAAGTCGCTGAAACGTTCGCTCCCAAGAAGAACAAGTGGGCTAAGATCTGCATTCTTCGCAACGCATTCACAATTGCTGAGCTGGAGGAAGACGCAGAGGCTATCCTCGACATCAAGGAGGATATGCGCGAGGAGGGCGAGAAGTTCGGCGAAGTTACCAACGTTACGCTGTACGACAAGGAGCAGGACGGTATCATTGCTGTCCGATTTAAGGAGTTTGACAGCGCCGAGCAGTTCCGAGACGCGATCAATGGCAGAATGTATGCCAGAAAGAAGCTTGCCGTCACGCTGGCTGACGACAAGCCGAAATTTAAGAAGAGCGCTGAAGCTGAAGAACCCGACAGCGATGAGGAGGAGCGCAACCTCGACAAGATCGCGAGGCAGAAGTAGGCTTACGCAGACGCACAGCAGATTCATGTGAGCAAGGCCACTGGGGCTCTTACTTTATACCATTCCGAGACTTCACGGCTTGAAAAACGGATTGTAATTTGAGGTAATACTCAATTGAGATCTACTTTTGTCTCCATTACACATTCCACCTTATTATTGTGCTTGAAAAATTGGCAATGTACAAGAAATGCCTGTAGTCAGGCCGCCATGTAGAGGAAAAAGGAGCCAGAACAGCTCGGTGGTATCAGTCATCCGGAACGCCAAAATACACAAACATGCTCCATCGACGCGTCGTGGTCTCGAGGTGCCACAGTCCAATATTGTCAGTCAGACATTGTCCCTTGTGTCACGTTGCTCAGAGCAACAGAGCAGCCACGACGGCGACGATTGCGCCAGCAGCGCCGCTGACAAGCTTGGGTGCAGCGTCTGTGAACTCGACAGGTGGGGAGCTGGTGGTGGAGCTGGGCGAGACAGGGACGGCAGTCGTGGGCGATCCAGTACCGGTAGGCACGGGGGGAACGATGGTGCTGTTATAACCACCGCTGCCCGTGGGGAGAGCGTAGCCGGATGAGGCGCCAGTGCTCAGGTTGATGCTGGAGGTAGGGTAGCCGGCGTCCTCGCTGCCAGGCGAAACCTGGGTGAAGTTGGCGCAAGCCATGCGAGTCTTGTTGGAGAAGTGAACGACGATAGAAAGGTTGCCGAAGTAGGCGACATTGTCCGGGCGGGTAGACGAGTAAAGGTCGAGGTACCTAAACGCTTGTTAGTGTATCACTTGTGCAGACTCGAAAAGACCACTCACTCCTGCGACCACTCTTGTGCAGTGAAGTTGCCGTGCTTGCCGCCCAAGTCACCAGTCTGGCAGGTCTCGGGCTTGCTGGCATCGCAGATGGGGACCTCGCCACGCTTGTAGGGGTCAAGGTGAGCGCCGGTGCCGGTGCAGTTGCCGTCAGCAGGAACGGGCTTCTCGTGGATGTGGTACATGAAGGGACCGCCCTCGGCAGGAAGACCAGAGACCGAGACGGCAAAGTTGACGCCGGTGCCATCCTCTGCAGAGACTGCGGCGAATGATCCGCGAACGGTGTACTTCTCCTGGTCTGGCAGAGTAGCAACGTAGGAAGCACCCGCAGGGTTGGCGCTGACTACGGGAGCAGTGACAACGGCGGGGCTCTGAGCGACGACAGCCGAAGCTGCAGCGATGAGCGAGAGAATCTGGGCGCGCATGTTGAGAGCGAGTGTTGTGTATTGTGCAAAGGACAAGGGACTGCAGAGTGATTTAGCGAATGTGTAAGGTTGTGGTTGAGCGAGAGTGGATCAAGGAATGAAGTACGGGGCTTGAAAGGTGTTCAAATAGACAAAGCCAAAGGCCGCTAGGTGAAAGTGCAAGTGAAGGGGAAGGGGCCGTTCTTACCTGATCTATAGAATTATGACGAATGGATGGTTGGGGAAAGTCAATGCGCTACCACGATTGGACGAACTGCAGAAATATTTCTCGGACGCAAGCGGGGGGAGACGATATTACTGGAGACGGAGTGATCTCACACTCTGGAGCGGGTGCGGCCCTGCTATATACATTGCAGGCGCAGTCATGCGCGAACGAAGCGAAGAGGCTGGAGCTACACAGCTGGAGCTCTGCCACCAGGCCGTGCCACTCTTCCTGAACAAACCTTACCGCAGGGTGCCATAAAGTCCGCGCAGACTACTTTCTCTTGGTGGATGACTCGTTCAGTCCCGAGCCTGTCATTGGGCGCGAGCTGGGAAAGACCGCAATTCAAACCGCCTACGCCAATTCCCTAGATTGGAGGGACGGGGTCGTTGCACGTCGTTCGGCGCCCGAATGTAAGCCTGGCGCGCACGGTTGCAGGGTCGTTTTGAAACGCCCAGACATGTTGGTGGCTGGCGTCCAATCAGCTCCCGTGTGCCGCAGGAACGCAACCAGGCCGTGGCCAATGAAGAGACCTGGGCGCATACAACCTGAGGTGCGGATGCAGAGGGAGGCTGGCGTCCTGTGGGCCACGAGCTGTTAACGCTGCTGTGCTTTCCTCGCCACATGGCTGCAGCTGCTTCACCGCACCGCACAGCACATCGCGGGGACACCCACGATTGCCCTATCGTCCTCCCAAGCGCTGTGGTGCTGTAGACTACTACGGACACTGTGGGCACCGGACTCCCGCATCCAGACGCTAAGCTTCGGCTAAAATGGCTTCCAAAAATACGCAGGCGGCCCGCTGAGCGTTTGGTACACGCACTCCAGTGTTTCTCTAGGACAAAGACAAAACGCAGACAGGTGACAGCAAACAAACCTACGCGTCAATGCCAATGCCAGGACCGTCGCTGTTTCGGATGAAAGACGCAAATAAACAGTACCTTTGCGCAGTCTGAACTCAACAAAATCTGCTTCACGGCTGCTTGCGGCCGTGCAATGCTAAGAACTCAAGTGAGGCACGGGCGGTGGACTGAAATGAGAACGTGAACGAGAGTTCGCAGTGAGACTGACGAGATTGAACTGACAATGAAAGCGTCATCGAAACAGGGGATGCGTATCAATGTGATGCAAAGGCAATCTGCCTACAGTTGTGCCACCGAGAGAGGCAGGAAACCACGCGTAGTATTCTTGGCTGTAGGTCCATCGCAATATCGCAATGTTCGGAACGCGCTGCCGGACGGCCCAGAATCGGCGCGTTTGACTACGTCCACATCAATGAAACTCGTTGCGCACCTTGTAGCTTATCTTCGCCCTACACCAGCCCACAATTGCTGCTGCACCAGTGTCTACCGAGTCCTGGCCCACTGCTTGGACATCCTTATACGCATCAGGTGCCTCTTCGAATACCAAGTCTTTCTCGCCGCAGATCACCCAGGTGCCTTCGGCTTCTCCGGCTCTTGGTCGTAAGATGTTCTGTCCTTTGTATTTTTGAGACATACTTCGCCCGGCGCCATGGGCCAATGACAGCGCATTCTTGAGTCCCCATGAGGTCATTTTGGAGAAACAGGGCTGGAGAATGAGTGTCGGCATTCCTCGAAATCCGGTAACGGGAGAAGAGAAATCGGCAGTTGTATCTCTGGATCGTAGGTAGGTGCAGCGCCTTTGCGGTGAATGAAGACATGCTCTAGGACGCAATTAGCATGGTCGGGTGCCAGGCTGTCTGTGGCCTCAGCCAACCCGGATGTGGACGGTCCTGGTGCTGACGGCGGCCATGCCATGAACATCTTGCGAATCTGTAGCGCTTGCTTGCTTCGCTCAATGCTCGGAGGCCGGAATCTAGGTAAGCCGTCGACGCCTGATGATCCTAGCTGCCACTCTTCGTTACTCGATTCCAGACAGGCCAGAAAACGCAGAGCAATCAGGTCCCGGTTGGCCTTGGCCCATCGAAATGCTTTGGCATGCTCTTTTAGGTATTCGATTGCCTCAGTGCTCCCCTCCGCGAGACTGACGGATGACTTGGCGGTAAACTTTTTGAGCACACTACTACCGTAGCCGCGTGAACCCGAGTGGACCAGTAGTACAACGTCGTCCTGACAGAGACCTTCCGGGGAGATATCAGCAGACTCTTCTACCACCTGGATCTCCGCGAAGTGGTTGCCAGCGCCAATAGTACCTAGTCAGCTGTCCCACTGTTCGCCTGCAGAGCAGCTACCTTCTTGATCTTACAGCCACAATTCCCTATCTTCTTGTGTGCCCCACGGCCCCTCGAGGCCACGCAATTTCTCAGCAACCTTTTTGCCCTTGTCACCGTCGACCTGACTTCTAGGTAAGGTGAGCTTGTACCATGCCATACCGCACCCAATGTCCCGCCAATGAGCGGTGGATGAATCCATCTCTTTGAAGCAAAGACTGCGCCGATAGGGAACTTAGTACCTGGGTGCAGATCAGGTTGGCCTACTGCGTAAGCGATCCCGGGAAGCGTATAAGCGGTGGTGGTGAGTCGTGTTATGGAAAGCGACTCGACTGGAGCGTTGGACGCGAGAATTTTGACGGGACAATCAGGGTTTACATCTTCTGGACGATGCTAAGTAGCTACAAAGTCTATGTGACACACAGGAGCTAATGTGCTCAAACGTGCTCATGAAAATGCGCTTACCATGTACGATCATTCCGTTCCCAGCACCCACATAATCCTCGCCACTAGAAGCAAGCAACACAACGTCGTTTTTGATGTTATTCTGCCAGTCTTGATCGCTGACTAGCTCCAGTCCGGTTTGCTTGACAAACACTCGGGAAGGCTTCCTCAGCTTCAATATCAATTGTGCTGTCCTGAAGATTAATGACTGTAGTGAACTTGAGGCCGCCGAATCTTTCGCAACAGATGCAGGAATCAGCCGCGGAGCATTCTGCGATTGCTTCGCGTTATTCGCAATCGTGAGGCGCGTTGCCGTTTTACGTTCTATTGCTGGAGCAAGATCTACGGGAAATAGTGATGCCCCACAAGCGAAATACGCGGTTGAAGTGTATAAGTCGGCTGCAAGTAGGTGATAAAACAACAGGCTGGGTTCTATTCGTGTGCAGTAAACGGCGCAGGGAGCATTTGTACAGTTTGGTGAGCAAGTAGAGGTTACTGGCGCGGGTCGACTCATCTTCAACCATTCAGCATCATTCTTTCACTGTCTCTCTGATAGTTGCAACTGACGCATATGATTTCGTATCACATCCATAGCTCTAAAGCACGTCTAACACACTGTATCAGCCCTATCAGATCACGTTGGGGTGTAGCTGATCAAAGCCTGGTCTACTGCTGAGATCATCATGTACAGCAATCTTTCGACAAGGAAGCTGGACATTGTAGTTTTGCAGTGTCCAGGTAGTAGACGACCCCCAGTACATCAAGATGTGGAGCTGCATTACGATTCTCCGGTAGTGTCTACACGATGACTTCCTTAAAGTCTGCCAAAGCTCCTCTCTTCCTCGCGGATAAATCTAAATGTTCGTATTGGCTGTATGAGCAGCATGGTCCATCTGCGCGCCTACGTATAATTCCCTTTCGATCTCCGCATTTCGACGCTTATTCTGTTCTTCAAGGAACTGTAACTGTTGCTTATATTTAGCAAGAGACATGCGGTCTTCATAGGACCGGTTCCTTATGGGGTCCCGCCCTGGTGAGTTGTGTCGCCAGTAGTCATCGTCCTGTTCATCGATTGGTATGAAGTTTTGATGTTCACCGGTGGTATGCCGAGTTGACATTGTAGTTCCGGAACTGACCAGAGGTCTCGTCAGCCATCAGTAGCTCCCCTGTAATGGGAGACTTGTCAGGAGACTTTTCGTACGTTTCATAGTAGGCTGGCAGCTCGAAATCGGTGGCTGCATGGTCGAGAATATTGGGGTCAATACCAGGGATTGGTGTTGCTACGTTTCCTTGTCCAGGACCAGCCGGAACCGCGGGGAACTGCCCAGTACTCTGCGGTGCACTTGGAACTTGGTCGTTGATTTCCACCATCTTGTCGCCCTCCACTCGTACCTCTCGATCACGGAGTCGACGCATAAGCTCGAGGAACTGCGAGTTCTGGAACTTCTCACTTGTGTTGTCAGCGACTCTCTCCAAAAGGCGTCCAGCGGTCGCCGCCATTTCGTCGTCGTCGTTTATCTTTGGCTGCTCATCCTGCTGCTTAGGCTGTTGCTCAACCAACTCATTCTGTGGTGTCTTCATGTACCCGGCCTCATCCAGCTCTTGCCATATCCGCTCTTGGCTCATAGGTACTCGAGCACCCAATGGGTATTGGGACATGATCCTCTGGTTGATGGCGGCGATCAGACCATCTGCACGTGTCTTTACCTCCAGTGGTGCTCCTCGGTCTACAATGCGTTGCAGTGAGTCGATGATCCACCGAGCTTCGTTCGCATCTTGTACCAGGTCGCCGTTTCTTTCAAGAGTGCCCATGCTGTCTAAGTACGAAACAGCCTCTTCGGTGCGGCCTAGGCCCATTTCGCTCCAGACTTGGATGGCCGAGTAGACAGCTGCATTTGTGTCAGAGTACATGGCATAGCTATAAGATACTACACACCTGGCCGTGTTTCCCGTATCCGTATAAGAAGAGGATCCTCACTTGGCCGGTCCACGCCCATCACCTCGGGGTTCATTGCGCGAGAGTGCGCTTTCTTCTGCTCTGCTTCTGCCTCGTCGAGTGCATCTTGTTGCGCCTGCGCAAAAGCCTGCTCGAACGCTGCCTCGTCGAATGCTGGCTCCTGCACCGCCTGCTTCCCTTGTACTACCTGCGACATCTGTGCGCTCGGCTGGAACGCCGGTGTTTGCATATAAGATGGGCCTGCATACCCGCTCATGCCATAGTTCGACATGCCGCCAAATCCGCTTTGCTGTTGTGCCAGCGCCGGAGCAGCCGGGGCTTGTTGCCTCATGAAGTCTTGATGCCATGCTGACGCCGAATTCGCTGGTTGAGAGCGCTGTTGCTGAAAGGCTGCCGCAGGCGAATTCGTGATATTCAGTCGCTGAAAGTCTGAGGCCCACTCAGGTGCTTGTGGAGCATGTGCGAACTGTGGGGGAGGTGTTGCGAACTGCGGCGGGAAATGCTGGAAGTCTGGCTGCAGTGGACCCGCGCGACCTTGCTGGAAAGCGTCGAACTCAGAATCCAGTGCTGCATTTGGAGCAGGCGACGATCTGAAACCCTGAGTGCTGTGAGCTTACGTATTTCCTGTAAGACGGCCCAACTGACCTGCGCTGGAGACTGACGACCGACCAGGCGGTCCTGCTGCAGGGTCCGATCAACGGAGGTATGCTTCTGGAAGTTCTGCAGAGCATTTGACGGCCCGCAGAGTGCGTCCGCCATAATATCTAAAGAACAAGGGGTATCACCGCAAAAAACCAAAAGACAAGAAGGTTGAGAGGAAGATGGTCGCAGTGCGCAGTGCGCAGTGCAAATGCGCCAGGGCTGCTAAACATCCCGCGTTCTCTGAAGCCGAGGCTTGGTCGAAAGGCAGCGGGCCAGCAGCCCGTGATGCCGACACCGAGCACGTGTAACGCCTTTCATGTCCCGGGTGCAGTCACGAGACAGCAATGCTGAGCGTGATGTGAGGGCCTGCTGGCAAGATTCGAGCTGCTGAAGTCGCAAGCGAAGGTTGCTCGCTTCTGGCATCGAGCTGATTGCTTCATCAGCGGGTGGCGACTGCTAGTACTGTTACACACGACCGGTGAACAGCTGAGGAGACAGCTGAGATGAGACCTGATCGCACACACGCATGCAAGGACATGATTAATTTCGGAATCCTGCATGCAATACCTGTATGTTGTGAGGACGCCGATTTCACCGGCGCCCAACGCTATCGAATACACAATAAGAAGACTATGAACCCTGTCTGAAGTTGTCCTGAGACATTGAAGGTGTGGAGAATGGTATACGCGTTGTGGAAAGCAAGAAAACAAAACTTCAACTCTGCTAACAAGTCATGATCATAAACGTCTTTATCTGCTGAAAAGCATATCCCCGAGCGTCACGTTCCTAGCAGGACGCGAAACGTCGCTGCGTGACCTTGACCTCGACTTCCTGCGTACAAAAGCGTACTCCTTCTTACCGCGACGGTCGCGACTATCAGCCTCGATAAAGAGGCGATCTCCGTGGTTCGAGCGAAGTCGTCGCGTGTGCTCGAAGAGGATGTCTGTCTCCTTCTGGCTCATCTCGCGAAGTACGATAATGTAGTTGGAGTCCTGTAGCTGTTAGCAAGAAATGTAAACACGGGGTAGGGCTGCTTCGTACGCTGTGGTCGTACTCGTAAGGAATATCGTAGTAATGCAACGTCTCGATATCGAGGTAGTCCCGTCGGATCTTTGCATACGTCGGCTGAGGCGCGATGCGCAGCGGGTTGTGCGGTGTCAAGCCAACTTGCTGCTCCAATTTCTTCTGCTGCTCAGGGTGCACCATGGCCTGGATTTGATTCTCTTGAAAGCCGAACTGGGCCAGTCGTTTGCGCATCGTCTCCTCGAGTTCCTTCTCTTCCTTGTCGCGTTTGGCCTTCTCAGCAGCCTTCTTCTCCTCTTGTTTGCGCATGAAGGCGTCGTACTCCTCCTGGTCCCTCTTCTCTTGTGCCTTCTTTTCAAGCTCAATCTTGAGGAGCAACTCCTCACGCTGCTGCTTCTCTTTCGCCGCGTCGAGAACCTTCTGTCGCTCGTACTCGAAGACAATGCGTTCGCGCTCTGCCTTGGCCTCTGTCTCCTCCTTTGCCTTTCTCTTGTTGTATGCATCGACCGCTGCCTGTTCAGCTGCCCTCGCCTCACGCTCCTGCTTCTCGCGCTTCGCTTGAGCTTCTGCGACAATCCTCTTTGCCTCTTTCTCCCTCTCTTCAGCTGCTTCTTCACGCTTCCGGGCCTCTTTCTCGAACTGTGCCTTCTGCTCTTCGATAAGGCGCTTACGCTTCGCCTCTTCCTCCCTGTGCTCCCTATCTGCCTCCGCTAGAATTCGCTCGCGCTCCTCCTTCTTCTTACGCTGCTCTGCTTCTGCCTTGGCTCTGCTTTCTGCGAGGATCCGGTCTTTCTTTTCCGCTTCATCTCGTAGTTTGAGCTCCCGCGCACGCTCTTCCCTCTCGTGTTTGAGTTCCCAATCCATGCGAAGCCTCTCTTCCTGGCGTTTGATGCGTTCCTCCTCGTCTTCGCGCTCTTGCCTGTCCTTGATGTACTTCAGTTCGAGCTTTCTTCTTGTAATCTCTTCCCGCCTTTGGGCTTCCTCATCGCGCCGTTCGGCCTCGAGCTTTGCCTCGGCCTCTCTCAATTTCTGCTCAGCTACCGACAGCTTCAACTTGTCTTCTAGCGACATCTTCAACCTGTCTTCATAGGCTCGGTCTGGAGAATGACCGTGGTGGTGATGGTATTCGCCTCGGGAATGGGACCGTGCCAGTCGCTCCCGAGTGATTTGCAACCTCAGCTCCTCGACATCGTCCTCAAGTGACCATTCGCCAGGCATCCTTCGCGCCGTACGGCCACGACCGTCGGCGCTGGGCTCTCGGCTTCTTTGGTCGGTCGTAGTGCGTACATTTGGACTGCTTTCGTTGTCCATGCGCGTAGTGTTATAAATCGTCACGTTGGGAGTCACCGCGTGACCTTGAGACTTGGTGCGGTGAAGGCCGCTTGAGTAATGGACCTCAGGAGTCAGATGTTCTGTGGTACGGCGGCCATGGCTCTCACGAATATTCGGTCGGGGTACATAGCGGGTGCCGCCGTAGACGTCCTTTCTATACCACTCATCCTCTTCGGAGTAGTCGTCAAAGTGGCGCGACATCTTGGAGGAGAAGGCTCAGATACAGCGGGTGAGGATTTCGATGTGTAGAAAAGAGGAGATTCGAGATGCTGCAATAAATACTCTCCCGAGCAAACAGTGCTCAAAGGTGTGGGCTCAGGTGTCAGCTGCGAAAGCGGGGCGGCGGTGATGGCTTGCTCCGGGGCGGCACAAGCTGACTGATACGACACACAAATGCAGCAGAAAACAAGGTAACGCAAGTGTGCAGGATAATCTGGACGAAGAGCGGACGCGCGAGGATTTGAATGAAATTAAGCAGCCGTCATTTTGGGGGCCGAAAGCACCACACTGCACGACGATGCAGCTAGTCATCAGGCAGGCAGCTGCGTCTTGGGGCTGAAGCCGGGCACTTGTGCATTGGTCTGGTGCCCGCCAGGCTGCATCTGCAAGCAAGCGGGTGATTGGACACCTGACCGTGTTGACGAATCCTTTGCTTGAAGGCGGCAGCGGCTTGTGGCGTTTGCGATGTGTTTGCAGGTACATGACAACCCCCCAACGCGCCCTTTTGCGCGTCTCGATGGAGGGGTGCAACACTATATTTGTCGCTAATGCCGGGCAGCAACGCGCTTTACCGGGAGGGGCGGTGGGGGCGGTTGTAGAGACTTGGGTATGCTGTCAGCCTCGTTGATCAAAGTTCTCGAACCGAAAGTGGATCCGTTAGTTGCCGTCGCTCTGTCGCTGCCATTCATCGGAGCAAACCTCGTCTCTTCCGAAATAGTGGCAGAGTGGGAGCGCTTCATGAAACACTGTCGCTTGTGTGAGCATCGTGACCATTTGCCCATCTGGACAAGCTTTCATGTGCCTGGCAAAGTCACATCCAATGGGCGGAAGGCAGGGCGGCCCCACAACCTGCACTCCAGCCACATCCCATCAACTCGGCCTCTCGACACCATCAACAGTCGGAAGTGGGCACCAAAAAGAACTCATGGTGCGAAGAATGCAAGGATGGACGAAGCATTGTCAGTAGGATGCGGTTGAGCTTGAAACGAAGTTGCCCGTGTAGACAAAGAAAGAGAGCGCGCGCAGGCGCTAATGGAGTGCACATCTACGTCTCCAGCGTAGCCTGTCGGTGTTGTCATGGATGTACAGTTTTATCATTCCCTGTCCGCATTGAGGCACACTTGACGGACCCTGCCAACAAGCAATCTATCATAATGTGCTGTGGAGGATGGAAGAGCATATTGTACTACCGCATGCTCGCGACATGGCTAGCACCAGCTCGCACTGATGCCTTAATCAGCGCGTCCATCTTGGTTGCGCTTGTGCTATTCAAATCTCTTGTCTCATGGCAATTCAAGTCTACCATGCTCAGTCTTCCGACTGATGTTCAGATCGTTATACTCCAACATGTGACCTTCGGAGCTGACCTCAGCACTGTGTCTTACATGCAAAGAACTTCGGGCTGTAGCAACACTGTTCCTGTACCGCACTGTCTATGTCCACACTTGAGATGAGAGGAAGCATGGTGTTGGTCACTTCCTTGAGGAGGTGGTCCTCCGGTGGCTGCCATCTGCGACAGATACGTTCCTCAACGTTTGAAGACGATCAGTCCCCACGGGAGCCAGTAACTGTGCAGACCAGCCCTTTTTCCCAGGTTAATGATTTCGAGAGAACGATGCACAGAGTTTGATCAAGAGGATACGCCTGGTTGCGATCAAAAAGTCTTTGAAATTCCACATAACCTACCAAACGATCGTCTTTACACTTTTCGGTACGTATGCTCTACAGCATTCTTTCTTGATTCGGTTGTTCGCGACCTTGACTGGCCTATGGTTCCGTCCTATATACAGCTTCTTAGCTGATCGACTGTCGTCTTCGAAGCTTGCTGCACACTTTCAACTTCGCCAGCGGCGGCTTGGTCATCCGTGTACGATGTGGAGCATGGGCATCGAACTCGAACTGAAGCCTGCCAGGAAGTCAATCAACGACAGCCATGAATTTCCTCTACATATCTTTGAATTCAAATTGGGCGAAGCGAAGACATCTCCTGGGTGTTCAGGGGCATGCGGTTATTATCCAGCCTGAAGCGGTTGTCATTGAGTCGCTCATCCCAAAGAGACAAGAACTCCTTAGCCCATGGAACGGACGTACTCTATGACCGGTGTACAGATTCGTCGCCGCCACTGAAGCTAGAAATGCTCAAATTACAAAGCCTCGATCTGGACAACGTCCTTGGGGATTTCTTCTCCCATGTTCGACTTTCGAAACATGATTAGTCTTACACTGGCTAAACGCACCTACGTGAATAGATTCATTGGCGAATTATGCGCAGAAATCGTAAGGAGGGCTAGATCAGAAAGCATTGAATCGGGCGAGCATGCAGATATCGAAGTGTCCAAGTACAGGGAACTTGGCGAACTGTCTATGCTCTGGTACATTCGAATTGATCCGAAAGCTGAGCAATCCTTGGAGTCCTTTGAATGCGTTGTCAGTGAGGTATTTAGGGGATTTGCAAATCTTAGCAATTTCCATTGCACTGCCGAGGCGAATGCACCACCCGTCTTGAGAGACGAATTCCGGCCCATTGGATCTCGACTGAGGAGTTTCGGATGGCACAATGGAGCCAACAATTTAAATTGGACCCACGACTGGCGCAGAGTCATTCTTAATTCCACAGATATCGAACAGCTTGGTATCCAATTGTCCAAGAGTAGCTTGGATCTTGCAGAATGGGCAGATTTTGACTTTAATTACCTGGTGATCATGCCTCTACCATAACGTCACCAAGTTCTCGCGACTGACACAAATCAGACTGACTTCCAAATCGTGCCCACATTGCGTACCGTGCGTTTCCGTTGTGCGCGGTACAGGGAACTACGAGAACGAGCACAAACGCCACAAGCGCCCGATGGAAATCAACTGGGAATTCCAGTATTTCGCAAACGCCGTGTTTCAATACACGGACGTACATGGGAGTTGTCCCGAGTGGATGACTTCGAGGAGAGGTCACCGGACTTCTACCACTTTCCGAGACATTGCTTCCTCAAGGGCTATCAGACGGGTGTCCTTGATCGGAAAGACTGCTGTCGCTGTGCCTGTGCCTGTGCCTGTGCCAGCTCGCGTGTTGTGCCAAACTCAGTCGGTATCTGGTACCCTGGATCTTGATCCCGAATGTGAGTGGATTGGTGCCCAAGCTGCGCGAATACACAAGATATGAATTCGGCTGCGGTCACTGTCATGAAAGACAGTTGTCCAGAATACACGAGCTTTTGGTGGTGCGAGGAACATGGTAGCTGCGCATCTGGGAACTGTTGACGCATGCAAAACATCATATGGGTATTCGCAAGCTATGCATGCTACACGAGTGATGCTGAGAAGACCTACTGGGCATTTTGCCTGAATTTGGGCATACCTTCCTTTTTACCCCATCCCCAGACCTTGCCGTCGAGATCAGGGACCATGAAGATCCATGCAATAGACACGATCCACGCCATGAAGGTGTCCACTACGATGTTGTTTCGCTGGCTGCTGCCCAACGAACCCAGACGTAGTATATCGATCAGCCAATTGGTTGTAGGCATGTAGTCGCCATTCTCGAGTCCCTTCACGGCCGCAGTTGCAGCCTCAATCTCGGTCTGCCTTGGGTCGGACGATTCGAGGAGACGTGTGACAGCGTGCTTGGTCTTTTCTTCGTTCTCAAAGCCAGCCGAGAGTATTGTGCCTGGGATCACAGCGTGGATACTGACGTCGAAAGGCGCTGGTTCTTGTCCTGTGGTGATCTTCGACCGACGTGCTCCATTGTACAGCAAGGCTTCCGAGCGCAGACCGTCTGCCAATGAGCGTAGTGCAGCTTTTGCAGGCGCATACGGTGTGTAGCCCGCCAGGCCTACCAGCGCCGCTCCCGAGGCTGTGACAATGAAGTGTCTTGTGCCTTGCGGTACAGCTTCCTTTCCTTGCGACGAGTATGGCGTGTCAGGGTACCACCAAGCTTTCAAGGTCTTGTGAGCCAAATACGCTGCAGCGAAGTAGTTCAAGTCCATCTGCTTGCGAAGAGTCTCGGTACTGGTTTCGACATAAAGTCCAGGTGTTGAAGCACCAGCAATGGCCCACACAATCTCGGGCATAACGCCGTTGTTCCAGGCCGTGGCTTCGCTCAGGATACGTTCGTTCTCAGTCTCGGAGGTGACGTCGGCAGAGATGAAGTGGAAACGTTGGCTCGAAGGGTTCTTTGCATGCGATCGGGCGTATATCACTGCAGCTTCGAGGTTCTTCGCGGTTCGAGCGACGAGGATGAGATTTGCGCCGCGAGCAGAGAGCAGTTTTGCAACCTCCATACCCATACCTTGAGAGGAGCCTGTGAGGAGGACTGTCTAAGTTGATGCATTAGTAATGCTTGTCTCTGAAAGAAATAAATCTGCTTACCCTTCCTTCCACTGGGAACTGATTCCCCTTCCAGAATGCGAAGCCCATGATGTCCAGGCTGACTATTCCGACGAGTATAAGGACAAAACCAGTTGCGAGAAGAAGCAATTGAGACATTTGCAAGGCAAAATCTCGAAGCTTACACCCGAGGGCGTGAGAAACCTGAATATGGAATCAAGGATTCTGTAAGCACTATAACTTGTCGACAAACGGAGAGCGAATGGTTGCAGGCACTTGGGCATGGAGGGGCGCCTTTCCTGGCTCAGACTAGTGGACCCTAGCGCAAGTGGGTCGTGCTTTCCCGCGGCCATACGAAACTTTTTTGGATCCCATCTTGAACATCGTCAGTCCGGCACCACAAGAACGAACAACAGCAAATATGGCCAAGAAAAGAAAGGCCGGTGGTCGCGCGTATGGCGACTCAAAGACCGCCAAGAAAGACGACTCAAAACTCGCCATTAACTCGTGGGAAGATGTTGCCGATTCGGAAGATGAGTTCCTCATGAACCGCGAAAAGGTCCTGCTCGATGAAGGGCCGGTGGCAAAAAAGATGAGGAAGTACCAGGAGGAGGGTGCGTATTATCTTGTCTATTCTCTCGACCAAGCTGACTGACTGCTGGTAGACAAGTTCCTCGAAAACTCAGAAGAAGAGATCCTCGGCGACAACCTGAGCGACAGCAACGATGACAACGAAGACGATGCCAGCGACGCTGCCGAATCCGAAGAGCAGGAGCCTGAAGATGAGGAAGAGGAAATGGATGAGGCTTGGGGTGCTTCAAGGAAGGATTACTACAATGCAGATGCAATCGAGACTGAACAAGACGCCCTTGACGAAGAGAAGGAAGCACGCAGGTTGCAAAAGAAGCAGCTACAAGGGATGTCAGAAGCAGCATTCGGCTTCGACGAGGACGAGTGGTTTGGTCAGGGTGAGGAAGAGGATGCAGAAGAAGGCGCACGGGTCACAGAGGTACTACCGCAACTGCAGATCACGGACAATATGCCTGAGGAGGAACGTCTCAAGATCATGAAGAAACGATACCCGGAGTTCGAGCACATATCGAGGGAATACCTGCGCCTGCAACCGCTGCACGACGAACTCGCCGCCGCTGCTAAAGCCGCCGAACGCCTACTTAAATCACGCGCCACAAAATCCAGCAAGAGCAGTCTGCTCACTCCGATAGCTGTCACAAAGTACCGAGCATGCGCAGCTTACCTTGCCGCTATGGCTATGTACTTCGCCATTCTGGGCTCGACAGCGAATGAGGATGGCTCATCAGCAATTGCATTGGATCCGAAGGAGCTGCACGAGCATCCAGTCATGGAGAGCTTGCTGAAGACACAAAGACTATGGACCAAAATTGAGAGTCTACCGGTAGCCGATCCTATGGTTGAGACAGACGCAGACGAGCTCTCTGTCATCGACGAGGCCAGCGCGCTGTCAGGCGCAGAGCTTGAGCAGGCACCTAAGAAGAAGACGCAGAAGCTGAAGAAGACTAAGGCAGAGCGCGCTGCAGAGACAGCCCGCGCCGAGGCCAAGGCTCGCCGCGCTGAGAAGCTACTTCAGACTGAGCAAGACCTTGGATCGCTGTCCGCACTCACAGACAAGGCTGCGCTCAAGAAGGCTTCGAAGAAGAAGAAGGCACCTGAGGGCAAGATCAACCTGCTCAACCCCGACGATTCAGACTTCGGCGAGGAGACCGACCTCACTGCACACGAGTTGGCCGAGAAGGCACGCAAGAAGAAGTCGCTGCGCTTCTACACATCACAGATCGCACAGAAGGCCAACAAGCGTGATGCAGCTGGCAAGGACTATGGCGGAGATGCGGACGTGCCGCATCGCGAGCGTCTCAAGGACCGACAAGCTCGCCTGCAGGCGGAGGCTGAGAAGCGCGGTCAGCACGCGGACAAAGGCCCAGGTGTTACCCTTGGCGAAGGTCCAGACAGCTCAGGCGACGAAGCAGAACCTTTCCGCCCAGAAGATAATGACTTTGAAGACGAGGATGGTTACTACGATATGGTTGCTGCCCGCAGCAATTCCAAGAAGCAGGCTAAGTCCGATCGGGCAACTGCATACGCAGAGGCTGCCAAGCAAGGTGCTCAGGTTATCGAAGAGGAGATCATCGGCGATGATGGGCGCAGGCAAATCAGTTACCAGATTGAAAAGAACAAGGGCCTCACGCCGCATCGCAAGAAAAGCGTTAGGAACCCCCGTGTCAAGAAGAAGGAGAAGTACAAGGAGAAGCTCAAGAAGGAGAAAAGCATGCGGCCGGTGTTCGATAAGGCCAAGGCTGCATCTGGACACGCAAATTACGGCGGTGAGCTTACAGGTATCAAGAAAGGAATGGTCAGGAGTCGGAAGCTGTAGTTTTGTTGACATAGAGGCTCATGTTGAAGAATATCATACCCCGAGTACGACGACGAACAGAACCCAAACTACAGTCAGTTTGAGCAAGACCCATGCAAAACTGAAACTGCAGTTGGACCCTTCGCACACGAAGGTGAGCCACATTTAGTGCTTTTCAGGGTTCAATTAGCTGTTATAAAGAGCAGGCGGAACCTCATTATTGGTATGATGCAAAGCAAGGTCTTCCGTATAAACGGCATACAATTTCCACAACTTTACAACAACACATCATTGCATCATGTTGCTCCCGTCCTCACCGTATACACCCATCAAATCTGTTCCAAATCTTAAGACGTCTACTATATCTTCTCCGGTCGCGAGACCGCTACCCATCGAAGCGACAGCCCCCTGGACCTCAACCCCGCCGTGGCTCATTCCCCTCCAGGTGATCTTCCTTTGGCCCTTCAATAGCATCAACGACTTGGAACACCTCCGCAAGCAACTATTCTTTGAGCTTTTGCTGGCACACTTTTTCCGATGGCTACTGCTTGTAGCCTTCTTCTTCTTCTCAATGCGAGTCTGTTGTGAGATCTTGGGTCATTGGTTCGGGTGCCCCACCACCCCTCAATGAGCAGCAGCGATCCACTCGGCCAGAAGCGGGTGACGTCACCGCCAAACACCACGCGCCGCATGACTGGAGCCTACGATCTCGACCTTCCAAACGCGCATTAACTAAGTTAATCTCTCGCCGCCTACCAGGGTCTGTTATCTGCATATATACCCACACCACCTCCCCCGCCGGAGCTCACAATTACCACACAAATTACTTCCTCACACTACGATCACGATTCTACCACGTGTACTACTTCGCCGCTTCACCACATCACCACACATCAACATGCCTCTCGTAGTTCCCGGTCTGCAGTCCGCCGATGGCAAGGGCGCCGAGGAGTGGACCACCAAGCTGATGGGCAAGTCGCTGGGCGAGGCGCACAACGAGACCGTACGTCGCTCCACTCACTCGCACCCCATATCACACGTCGTCGTAGCCTGCCCACTTTACCCATTCCCCTGCCACTGCCAGCTGTGTTGTACAAGGAACGTGTTTGCTAATTAGAGGTCAGACATTCGCGAAGCAGGATCTGCCCAAGGAGCACCGCGTGCTGAAGCCCGATAGCATGAGCACAATGGATTTCAAGCCTGACAGGCTGAACATTCACGTTGGTGACGACGGAACGGTACAGAATGTCCGCTATGGTTAAGCCTTAGGGAGTCGGACGATACCGCTGCTACTGCCTTTACAGAGTGGTGTGGGGGATAAATAATGAGTTATGAAGTCATGGAATGAACACACTTGGTCGTGTTATGAAGATTGTGTCTGCCTGGAAGACAATGCTGGGCGTGAATCCGAAAGTGTTGATGAACACACTTGATATATTGTACATGTTGGCCGTGACCCAAGACCTTAAAAATACCCCTAACTCCTGGTCAATCGTAAACAAGTATACATGCGAAGAATAAGATAACGACGTCAGCCATAGGCAGCCCTGTACCAGCAGCTTTGCTTTTGCGACCCACATCAGAGACGCCGAAAAAGTTACCACTCTGGGGTAAGCTTAATTCGACATCTCCTCTTGACTCGAAAATAAATCAAGAGAACATTGTTGTTTGGTTTCAAACCTTCCTCTTCTTCCCAGGAGCCGCGCTATCCCATCTCACCTGCTCACTGGTGCCGCCCAAGGCGCTCGCCGGGTTCGACTCGCCCAGAGCCTCGATCAGTTTGCTCATCTTCAGCATTGTAGCATTCGTAGCTTCAGGATGCTCGAAAGACAACAGTATACTTGCTCGCATTGACAGAGCTGAGTACCATCGCTTCAACACCATGTCTTCGCTTTTGTGGCTTGCTGCTCCGATGACGAGGCCGATCCAGAGGAGTACGCCAGCCATGTCTTGCCAGCATTCTGACATGTTGGAGTTGTCAAGGAGTGCTTTCAAGTCTTTCAAAAGAACGTCTGGATCGGATTGTGCTGCGATGGGAGTCTGAGAGAAGGAGGCGTCGTTGAATGGATAGGATGTCGATGTTGAAAGTTTCGGACGTGAGAAAGTCGGGTACGGTACCGCTGATGACGATAGTGATGAACGCGATGTTGCGATGGAAGATATGGATGGACGTGACGCCGAAGATGATATGGACAAATTTGAGGTCCTGATCGAAGAGATAGATGACCGGGCCAAATCGAAGCTCGAGTTTGCCACCTCTTCGGGAGCGAGACTACTTGCGTACATGCTTCCAATAGAGTCATGGCGCATAGTGAGGGGCGATACCGGTGAGGCCATAGCAAGGTCCGACTTCGATGCAGGTGGGAAATTGTATGAAGGCCACGAGTGTCTCGATACTGCGTTAGCGCTTTGAGAAAGGGCGCTCGATAGCGATATCCTGTTCATAATTGCATTGGCTTGCAGAATGGCGGTAATACGAATCGCTTCATATCTGTAATCGTTGCGTGTTGCGCTATGAGCCCGGATTATGGGCGGGTACTTCGCGATGATGTCGTTGAAAAGATCTGGGAGCGCCTTTGAGGCTTGTCGGTGGGATCTTGCTGGGTTCAGAAAGATTTCGGTCATTGCGTGAATATCTTCGAGCAGATCCAGTGTCTGCTGCGAACAGGATCTTGATGTTTTGAGGGTTTCGAAGTGAACTCGCGGGCGGTAAATAGGCGACTCCGGAATAGTGGCAGTCAGAGGGTAGGCGGGGTACCTCGTCGAATGAGCCGTGGCGTATTCGAGATAGAGTTCTTCAGGCTTGCTCTCCGATAGTATTGCTGACTCGAGCATTGTCCATGATATCGTAGATGCAAGGTAGCCACCAAGACCTAACTGATTCAAGCCACCACGCTGCTCAAACATGGCCCGGATACCAGAAGCGTGAAACTTCAGTGCAATCTCGCGTCGCCCGATCACTTCTGAGACGATGAGCTGGATCAAAGCAGTGATATTGAGATCGTCAACTTGCTTGTTAGGATACAAGATGTTTCGGTCGATGAGATGCATGACTTCCTGGCGGAGAGCAAGCGTTTCAGGACTCTCTGTGCTTCGCTCGAGGATGGCGTCGAGATGCGCAGAGGCGCAGACCAACGTGCTGAGATACGTGTGCGGCGCGCTGAGAATTGTGGGTATCCACTTCTGGCCCATGGCATATGTGCCAAAGAACCTCGCACACAAAAACTTCATCCGTTCGACAGACACGATTTTGTAGCTCGACTGGAACATCGTCCTGAATGGGTCGATGTTTTGACCTAGCGATACGAAAAGTGGCGGCTGGGCCCGATCGTACGGTAACCTGTCCCCATGGTCGTGTGTTCTTGCAGGAGTTACAATGGGCGATGTCTCGAGAACGAGCATTGAGGAGGGTTGAGCGTCAGATATTGGTGCAGAGCTTTGCATCGTCCCGACCATGCCCTCAATGCCATCTTCGTTCGCAGCCGTTGATCTATCCACATTCTGACTTCCGTTGCTTACATCAGCGCCAGTGGAAATCACAATCGCCTGTCTCTGTTGACTAACTGGGTCTTTTTTTTTCTTAGTATCCTTGTTGGCCAAAAACGCCCTCATCGCTCCCACGCGCACAGTCCTCATATTCTTCTTTGACTTCAGCTCTTGAGGATTGTTGCCGACAACCCAAGATAGGCTGGGGACCGCATTTCCGGCCGTTGTGGGGGCATTGGCGGCTGTCGTGCGTGGGCTGATCGACCTGCGCTGTCGAGGAGCTACAGGACGCTGGTGTCAGTTGATCGATCAAACAATTCAAGAAACAGAAATGTTGCGAGGTTCGGGATGTTGACATGAAGGCACATAGGAAGTTGAACAGAAAGAGTCATTGTATAGCCGAGCTAAAGAAGCAAACAACTGCAGTTTAGGCTTTCTGAACACTGAACACGTCGAAGCCTTGAAATTGGCGTACGCACCGTTTAAAGCAGGGTTCACATTGGGATTCTGTTCTGTACGGGGCACCATGTTCCAAGAAAAGGTCGAATCGGACATACTGGTTAAAGCGGGCGAGAGATAGGTGGACGAGGCGTGCAGCTGCTGATCTGTGTGGAAGAGGGGCACTCCCGTAGCGGCCATGGCCAAGGGGTCAAGACCTGGAGAAGCAATAGTATGATAGTGACGACGATACCATGCCCTTATGCAAGGCTTGTCGCATGGGCTTAGTTGTAGTGTGGATCGGCAAGTTGACTACATAGGGCTGAAGGAAGTGGGTCGCGGGTTTATATGTCTTTTGTATCTGCGAGTTGCACGGGTTTCTGGAAGATCCCTTCCACCATCTTTGTGCCACAGGCGAACGCCAGTAGAACTCGTGCGTCATGCGGCACCCAGCGAAATGCGCAGCACCAAAGAGTACGGTGAAAGGATGTCGTGGAGACAAACGGGCGGGTTGAAGTTTGAGGCAGTGTTGCTAGACGAGGCACAAGTGGTATGGAGGGACCAGGGGTCGCGGACCCTTCTCGCCACGAATCCGCCCACAGCATGTCTATCAGCCATTGTGCAGGCGCCAGCGGCGCAACCAAGCGTCGTTAGCGACACTCTGAAAAGGGATGTAGTGCGAACCCATGGTCTGCTCAGAAGGGCGGAGACGCAGTATCACCGCCGTTGAAAGAGAGCGAGAGGAGGCCGAGCCGGTGCGCTGGCACATTGCCTCAAAACAATTTTGTGGATCTGGTATGCCAGACATGCCCTTTTGCCGTGTCGTTTGCAGCACTTTCAGCACTTTCAGCACTTCCAGCGCTTCGGAATCCTGGCTCCGGGGAACACGTGCGGTGCTGACGCCTCTTTGACTAGATCTCACCGCCGGCCGAACTGTCCACATTGCCAGCTTAGCCCTGTCAGGTCGCATCCGTCGCCCCTACAGCCAATCAGACGAGTCTGGTGTCGTACGTTGCGGCGGTGATGATTGATCAGTGAGGGGCTTGCCGCACAGCTACACCACACCGTCTGCAAGCACTAGACTGGGACAAGGCTACTAGGCAATCTGGTCGTTATGCTAAGAGAAGCGCCGAAGGAGGCGCATTATGCCACACACCATAGCTCGGTCTTCCAGCGGCCGCATAGGGCTATTTGCTCGTCGAGTCTTCACATGAGCCGAGAGCGATACGTTCATAGAGTATTATTCGATGGTATGGTGTGGTATTTGTTGAATGAATGCACATTTGAGTTGACGCCTGCAAGTCAGAAACGCGCTTTTACAATGCTCGCTTTGCCTTGCACACTGTTCGACTACAAAAGAGTTCACACATGACTCTGGGGGATAAGCGAATATTTGTGGCCAGATGTGGTTGCACTTGTGTATCTGGAGATTATTGACGTCTAAGCGGGCTCCCCAAGCCAACGCCAAAATAGTCGGTTGGTTCTTGCGCGATAGTATTCCTGCGGCTTGAAGTTCGTCCACCAGGACTGATGCTGCTTCCTGCCGAGCTTCTGCTCCCGCTGGACCCATCTCGATCTGGACGATAGCCATTTGTGCCGGCTCGACCTCTGGAAGGGATGCTCAGACGTGTCGTTTCGAACGTGAAGTGAGACTCTCCGTAGCCCGGTTCTGCTGACGGCGTCTTTAGTTCAACAAGCTCAAGGGTCCGTTGCAGGGTGGCACCCGATCCATCAAGGGCCATAAGGAAGCGTGCGAGCTCCTTGCACAGTTCCCAGTCCTGATCCTGCTTTGCGCGCTGCAGTAAGCGGACGACCTGGTCGCCAGTGGATCGCAGTTCCTCAAAGGTATGAAGCACTAGTAGATAACCTCCCGCAGTCTTCAAGTTACCCTTCTGAAGAGACTCTTCAAACAATTCTGCTGGTGGTGGTAGGTTCGCGAAGAGTGTTCGCCAAGACCGGACTTCTGTCTTTCGTGTACATTGTACGACGATGTCTAAGTATTGCGGGAACGAACTCAGGAACGACAGCACGCTTGGTAAGAGCGCCTGCTCTGGTGGTGGCTGGGTATCGACTTCCTCGTCGAGGACCTCATGCAGTAAGATTTCGAGAGCGTGCGGAAAATACAGCAAGTGCTGGTAGTGGTGGCTGAGGTGTAAGGCTGCAGGGTGGTTGTACTGCGCTAAATGATACCGCAGCGTTGCGGGAAGGAAGAGATGTGTCTGCACTGCATGTCAGCATGTAGTCCACAAGGAATCCTAGGGATTCGTAGCACGCCAACGTACCCTCGTGCCAAATCGTAGGTAGGCAAAGCTAGTATCCCTGCGCTGTACCAATTCTGACTCAACGCCAAAGACGATTGCTTTATTGAGCAATGCAGATAAAGGATAGAAGTCAATGGGAATCTGAACAGGTGTAGGCAGATCCCTCCCGAGTTCTGGAGAAGCAGACGCCAGTACGTCCTGCATATCGATCCACACTTTCATGTCCTGACCGTCGAAAAACCAAAGAGAGTCTCGTAGATCGTGGCCGTGACCGTGCACACCGTTCATTGTCAATCCTATTGAGGGACTGGGTGGGAGAGAATCCTCGTGAGATTCTAATGCGAAGGCAGGGTGATCACGCATCAATGCGTATGTTTCAACGTTGTGAGCGATGACCCGCATCTCATACTTGAGTTCGCCACCTCCTGTTGTAGTAGGCTGAAGCAGCACAAGCTTCCCATCAACGAGGAAGAGTATTGTGGCAACGGACACGTCTTGAGATGGATCACCGTGATCTAATCAATGTCAGCGTATGCAGCGTTGTGCAAGGTTCCAGGAAACTCACGGATTTGGTCTTCTGGCAATATCCAGCTGAGCGCTCTTACCCTCGTGGGCGCGCGAATGATGCCATGGAGGGCGATCTGGCCAACTTGAATCAGACTGACAGTCGCATTTGAAACACTCATCACGTAGTGATAGAGGATGTTCTCGTATGTGTAGACCAGCAGGGAATCCTCTCCGGACGGTGCGATTAGCACAATTGGGGCTGGGAGCTTCTCCACATGCATGATGTGGCCGTTGTTAAGCGCCGACTCCCTAGAGTAGATTCGAACCTAACAGGTCACCATCAGCGCATCCAAAGCGAGGTTCTGAGAAGAAGCGCCTACCTCATGAGAGCTTTGCGACTCAACAGCCGCAATGAGCACATGCTGGAACCAGCACATGCCGCCACGAACCGTGAACTCGTTCTCTGTGAACGGGTCGTCGAATGTCTTCCAGCGTCCGCTGTTGACGCTGTAGTGTGCGAGCCCTCTTCTGCCAGCAATTGCAACATATCTCCCATCGTTCGAGATCACCACACTTTTGATAGGCCACTGGTCGACCAGGTAATGTGATGGCACCTGCACATGGTGCCATAGAGACAATTCTGCAGATATCGTTGTCAGATCGGGCAGGTCATAACCCCGGTAAATCATGAAGCCCGTGCTTGTCTGCATCAACGATCTCGACACGTTAGCTGACGAGAAACAACCAGTTACAGCACTTCGAGCCATCTCAACGACAAACAGCCGGTTGTCATTATTGCCAAGGATCAATAATTCAGCGCCTCCGCCAATCCAGAAGGCATCCTTAACGCCGAGTAACCAGCCCTCGCCGTTAGTCTCCGAGACGGTTCGGTCTGTCGTAAAGCTGGTGGCACCTGGCTTGCCATATACACTCCACATTGCCCAACCGTTCTCATAGCCAGCGAACAAACAATACCCATCGGGGGAGTATGTTAGAACGTTTAGCTTGCCTGGAGACGAAGTGTTAGGTTGAAGTTTATGAGAAACCGGAATATTGCCAGTGTAGTCTCGAACAGTGTAGACATGTATCTCACCGTTCTTGCAACCTACAGCAAGTAAGGAGAAGCGAGCATTGATCGCCGCTTTCACACCGTGTTGGCCGTCTGTCTCTGGAGTGTGGAAGCCATATCCTCGGAAGAGGTTTGATTGCGCAGTTCCTTCCTGCTTCGGGTCTGACTTTGATCTTTGAACGGCAAATGCTTGTCCTTCTGCGGTAATCCAGCATGAAAGGTTCATAGGTCGGTCATGCGTCATGTCCACCAAAGCAGGTTTGCGTCCAAGCCAGCTCATCTTCGCCAGGACCTCGGTGCTTGTTTGGCTTCCTTGGCTGTCCGGGGCCCATCGTATGCACTGCATCGCAGCAGGCTTTGCAGTAGCCACCACGAGCTCATCGTCGAGAGCCAATGCCTTCACAATCCCAGCATCGACACGTATGACCATGCGAAAGCGAAGACTGAGCTCTCTGAATCCATTGCCTTCTCCAGGTCCAGCATTGGTGTCGTGCTGGCGTTGTATCTTGAATCCAACAGTGCTACTCCTTCTTGAATGCGAACTATGCGTGTCTGTGAATTGTGTCTTGTAGACGCGGGACGAGTGGTCGGTTGCTAGGGAATACGTGATGAGAAATCCGAGTGCGGTCTGTACCACGAAGATTTGAGAGTCAGGGCGGAGTAGGACGTCTGTGTTAGGGCCGTAAGTCTTCAACGATTGCTGCGAGCGCAAGACTGAAGCTAGAATGACGGTGGGCTGCAATGTATTTAGCAACACCCAATAGCGAGAATCGGTCAACAAACCTTTGTCTGCCAGATGGTCAGAGTCGTACGAGTGAGTGTTGCAAATAACTGTCCAGTCCTGGTCACTCGAATAGCAACGATCTCTCCATGCACATCTTCTTCTGCAAACTGCTCGACACCATTTTTTTGCTGCTCTGAACGTTCCTCTTTCACCCCCTCAGACCCTCTCCGCGACGCATCATCGTCGGTCTCGTTTGTGGACTCGGTCTCAGACGCGCTGTCGCTCTGCGAAGCTTGCTCGGTGCCATCGTGAGAGACAGATGTGCGCTCGAGATTCGTGTTCTTAGTGGCCGCGAAGACGGAGGGTGAGGAGATGGGCCAATACGTCATGGCGGTCTACGGGTGATTGATGGCCTCATTTGCGCGTACACATGTCACTCCAGGGTGTAGAATAGTTCACGATGCGCGTGAAGGTGGAGCTCTGCCTCTGCCGTGGCTGTGCGGCGTTCGTTGGAACGCGGAAGGCGCAGCACCGGCCCAAGCTCTTGACCGACGAGACGAGTTGAGCAACCAAACGATCCACGAAGCTTATCTAACGCGGTGCCAGCAAGCATATCCAGCCTTGATGCAATGGTCCTATGCGACAATGATAGGTCAAGGACTAGTTGCTGGTCGGTGGCATATTTACAGCCATGTCGGTAGACATCTGCGCCTGACATAGAAGACCATCTGTGTATAGGATTGCTGCTGGAATCAAGTTAGCAAGCTTGATTAGGAAGTGAGTATCTGATTCAGGCACTGAAGCCAGCGTTATTATTGTTTTTGAAGTTGTGTCTCCATATACTCCCCAATGCATGCCAAGACAATTCGTCCCGAAGCTCGCTCATCCACCAACGATCGTCGTCTGAAGCTCGCACGAGCAAGATCACAACATCCACCCCGTCGTCGCTCCTCAAGACGTGCGAAAATCATTCGACCCTCTTCATCATCAAACACTTGATCCACGAAAAGAAGACACGCGCTGCTCTCTCCCACGATGGCTCTCTTCGGCACGGTGCTCAACAACGTTGGCGCATTGTTCCTCACACATGCGTATGTCCCGCCCAGCACTTCCAGCATCAGTTCGTGAACTCAGAACGACAGCTGCTAACACACCCATCAGTGTCTACTCCGCCCACGAACACACCACAGCCTTCACCAACACCCCACTACCCCTCGACATCACCCTCGAGCTCCTCGTCGGTGTCTTCATGCTCTCCACCGGCATTGTGGCGTCTGCCGATAGGCTTAAGCCAATTCAAATCACGAAATGGGCGGGGCAGATCTCTCGGGAGGGCAGGCACGGAGAGGGCAAGTACACAAGAGAAGGAGAGGAGATCCTGAGCGAGGGAGATCCCTATGCTTTCTTAGGGCTTGATGGCGGGATTGGCGGAAAGGGCGAGGGTCGACGCGGCTTCTGGGATGTCAAGGGCAAGAGAAAGGAGTACGATGAGTGGGCGCGTGGAAAGCAGTAGGTGAAAATTGGGTGCCGGGCCTTCGTGAACTGCACGATCTGGGGGCTAGGAGGTTGCATAATTGGAGCGAACTAGACAGCGTACCGCTGCTCAGGTATGGTTGATGTATATTCAATGTTCATTTTGAGAGCATATAGCTCAAGACTTAGTGTTGTGCAGCTGAACACATACTCCCAGAACGCCAAAGATCCGCTAAAACGCAATACAATGCCTCTTACAATATAACACGATAGCCGTGACCCTCCTCCCGTGTCCCTCACTTCCTACGCGATCCCAGTCATTTTCTCCACGCCGCCAGCCCCACACGCATGAGCCTTGCACGCCCAGCAATCTTCCATCGCCTGCCCAATGGCCTTGACATCAGCACTCCTCCGCCGTCCCCCCGCTTCGGCATCAGCATTGACATCGACCCCACTGACCCACCAAACACTCGCGGCCACAATCTGCATCACAATGGCGACCTCCTTTTCCGTCCGCGGCGCATAGATCAGCACAAACTCGCGGGGCACGAATCTGCGAAACCACCCCCCTTTCGCCAGCGGATGCCGTTCCCCCCAACCATTCTCGAGCATCATCTTTGCATCCGCAGGGTGCAGCGTGAGATGCAGCGAGCCGTCGGAGGGGTGAGCGTGGCAGATTTCGCCGCCGCAGGTGCGGGTGATGGGTAGGGAGGCGAAGAGGCCAGAGCTGTTTTTCTCGAAGCAGCTTGTGCGTTCGAGCAGCCTGTTTGCGGGTTCTTGAGCGTACGCGCGCATGCGCTCAACGAGCTTGCTGTAGATTTTCTCGTCGCTCCGTTGCGTCTGTTGGCGCTGCGGGGCGATGCCTTGTACGAGCGGCCGCTCTCCGGAGCGTGTGGGCAGGGACTCCAGGTAGCCTTTCTGTGGGCGGAAGTGTGGGGGGATGGGTAGTGGGCGGAGAGGGTCGCGGAGGGAGAGGAGACCGAGGGTTTTGACTTTTAAGTAGCCTGTTGGTGTTGATGGCGTGCCTCCAGGACCAAGGGATAGGAACGCTTTGTAGTCGTGGTAAATGTAGACGACTGTCAGGATGGGTAGGGTGAGGACCAGAACAGTAGTCAGGATGTGGAATGTAGCTTCCGAGATGAGAGGCTTGCTGGTGAAATTGAGATCCATGGTTGCGTTGCTGGTCGTACGCAGCAGGTTGAGGATATCGAAGCCAATTGAAGGCTTTTGAGGAGGAACGAGGACAGGCACCAGACCTCTACGTCGCACCGTTTCACTCGCCCAGATCAATGGTCTCGAGGTCCGCGGAGGTTAACACAGCAAGTCCAGCAAACACAACCGTCTTCTATGTTCCTCTCAAACAATTCAATGGCATCGAATTGTACAGTGAGTAGGAATCGGCGAACATTGTCATCCCGACGCCCCCAGCTCCATCACAAGGCTTATGTACCTTCCCCTCAAGCCCACAGCCAAAACACAACCAATGCCCTCCGCAACCCGTGGACGTCAAAGGGTCGTCGCGCAGGTACCACGTGCGATGCCTATCCGGACCTAGCCCGATCGCTGATTCGCTCGCATGAGCACCCTGTGACGCAGATCCGCGAGCGCGAGTGGAGTACCCGTCTTACGCGGAGGCACGCCGCAACGCAGTGCAGAATCACAGTTCCGTCACAATGCGTTTTTTTGCCGAATGGCCAATCGTTGATGCGGAGGTGCTGAGGGATTCTCGGGATGGTTCTGGGTCGGCTGTGCTGATCTGCCCGCGGACGTGGAGGCGGTCAACGGACATCGTGGGCTTCGTATCGAATGGCAATCGAGGCATTGAGGGCGTCCGGAAGGAGCTGGTCGGAGGTGATGGCATGTCTACTGTTGTCAATTGAAATGTCATGCTGCGAATCATGGGGTTCCACGACACGGGGCATGCATTCGATGGACGTAAGGCGGCGACGTATCTGTCGTGGCAGGTTGTCACGCGCGCAGTTAAGTACCTAAGCCTCAAGCTGGATGTGAGTCTGCATGTTTTCTTCCTCTTCGGTCTCTTGGCTGTCGGTGCCGGTTTGGATGCCTGCTGAGCAGTCAGTCGATTGGCACGTTGGTTTTGCAAAGTCACCTGAGCAGCCATTCTTCGAACATGTATTGGTCCTGTGCAAGTATTTGCTTGAATCCCATGTCATTGGGCTGAATCCTGACATTAACTTGAATTCAAACATTGGATGCCATATCACCCGAAGACTCTGTTTTTATCTTGGATGAGTGTTCAAGCGTTACCATTCGCTTCATTGGCTTCGGAGCGGCTCGAGTCTATGCGCATGCAGGACGTCGCCCTTTACTAACTACAAGCATAGCGCGACTCCAAAAGACCACCATTGGTTCCTTCCGTGTCCCTATCCACGGCCTCGAAGCCAGCTCCATACTCATTCAGCACTGTCTTAAGATGCTTTGGCATAGAACGCTTTGCTCTCCTACTTCAAGTCCAGGACCCCAGCCAGCGTACATACAAATCGCTGACCCCCAATCTGACGGAATAATTCTCCCTTCTGCATGTCTTTGAGGCGATTAGCTTCGTGAGTATTGAGGATCTGAACAAACTTACCCTTCACACCCTTGGGTACATCTCCTTGGAGGACGTTCCAGAGGTTCTCGAGTGCGCTGACGATGCCTGCCTCGCTCGAACTGCCCGAGATGTAGGCCCAGGGACTGCCTTTGTCGCTACCTTCGACGGGATCTTTCAGGTAGACGATTACGCGGGCGTCAAAATGACCGTCGTCCTTCTTGACGAAGACGATATCGATCTTGTTGTAATGAGGAAACAGAAAGTATGCCCACGCTTGGGCTTTCGGAATGTTAATAAACGCTCATTGGCCATGTTATTAGACTCACAGATGCAGAGCTCCTTGAGACTCATGACCGTGTTGATCTGGTCGTGACGAAGGCCGTACATCTTGATGTTGTGTGCCTAGTGTTCGTCGAGCAAGCTACTGGGGAAATGAAACAAGTAAGCTGGAGGCGCGCGCTTTTATAGGGTGCGGAGACACAGGATCTAAATCTGCGGGTCCGTTTGGGAAACTAGTGTTGCGGAGGTGAAAGCAGCTTCTAGGCAGCATCACCGGCAAACGCACCGTAAGCACTGAGGGAGTTCATCACTATGTAAAGATCCGGCAAGTGGTAGTACGTAAGGTTTGAAGAGAATATGTACATGACAACGGTAGTGGTGGCCAATTAATCGGAGATATGCTTCACTCTGAATATGTGGAGGGAAGTATGGGGACCTCACTGCTGCGAGGATAGCAATCAACGACTTGAGCTGTTTATTCAAAGTACCAATTCCATTCTTTCATTCTTTCCAGCTTTGCGTGTCATACAGTAGTCCTCTACTGTGTTCTCGCCCTCAAAGATGCCACATGTATCTTCAGGTCGTCGCCACCACCTTACTCGCAGGAGTTGGAGACTCAATTCTTATGTGCATGATTGCTGCTCACGGAGTTAAGTGCTTTAGTGCCAGCGCATCGGCTAAACAACAGGGAACTTATTATGTTGGACCGATCACCTCTTACATACTGCCTCGCCTCTGCCCTTCCAAAAAGCCTATGTAGTGCGCCTGCGAACGTTCACCATTCGTTCACGCTTAATCAAGCAAACCCTACATCTCAACTTCTCCCACCGTCATGATGGCCATAACAACGTTTTTCGACGACCTCTACGTGTTCCCTGTAGGCAGAACCATATATCAGACCAGAAGATGACCACGAAAACAATTCCCAATCCAACGGGGCTTTACAATCTCCAGAACCCACTACGGCGCCGGTTCTGATGCCCAGTGTTCTGAGCTGCTCCGCAAGCAACGTCGCCAGCGGGCGTGCAAGAAGGTTTTTTTTGAGCTCGAACGATGCGGAACAGCCTGACGCTTTCGCCAAAGCACTGGATCCGATTCGCCTCGATGCGCGCTCAGACCGCGCCACCTTGGATGGACTGACGCTGCAAGACGTCCGACAGCGCTATCTGGACGGACGTGGGGAGTCCAGCCCATGAATCCAGAGAACCGCCTGTAGCGCCTCTTCCTGCTGGCAAGATGCTCAGGTGCCGCAGGAGCCTGAACTCGGCGTGCTGCGGCGGAATACGATGCTGTTGCTGCTGTGCACTCCCGGTACGGACAGCAGCGGTACTTTTGGCTGGACCACCATGCCGGCCTCGGCGGTGCTGGATTTGTATCTCAAGAGCTGGACGGGGGTTTTAGTTCCGTCGGATTGTTGACCGGACTCCTGATGGGCTGGTGGGCCTTTCTGGGACCCGCTGGATAATTAATCAAGTCTAGATATTTGTCTAGCTTGTCAGAGTCATCTCAAAGCACCCCCCGCCCCTATGCGCAGCAACGACCAACTCCTCACTGGCAATGGGCGCGAGCGGGCGTTTCGATTGCACGTCCTGGGTTCTTTCGAGGCGTTGCTTACTCAGTGGATAGGCCATTGCTTCGTGGGCCTTGTTGGATGCATATAGAGTTCGTTCACGGCGGCCAGGATGGAGGGGGTTGATCGTTGTGGCGAATAAGAATGTGGTCGGGGTGGGGAAATGCTAACACGATGGGGGGAGTAAGCAATTTGGTAATCCTGACAAGTAGGTGTGAGTCGTTTGGGGAAGAAACGGCGTTATGGCGTTGATGTGACCGCGGCGTCAAGTCAACGCAGGGAGTTGTCACGTCTTATCTTCACTGGTGTCTCCGGCTACGCCCACACAAAACACAACAGACCACCAGTACGTCACGCCATCTCCAAGAATCGCAGAGTATCCTGCATTGTCTGTCAACCGCGCGCCCGAGGCTGGCAACACGCACCCATCGCTCACCCAAACAGGCTATTCGCAGCACGCTCCTTGGCCCTCTCTTCAACCCCCTCAATAAACCTCCTCGGCATCCCATGGCCCACAAGCTCCCCACTAACCTCCAGATAGCGGCCAGAAAACACCCGCCACAGCTCCTTATCCCGCGGCCCACTCGCCGTCGGACGCGGATAGTACGGATCGTTCCAGTAAAACCCGTCGACGAGCTGCTTCACCCCGGGCTCACCCGCGGCAAACGGCTCGCACAGATTAAAGTCCAGCAGCCAGAGGGCCAGGGCGCAGCGGTCGCGGTCGTTGTTCCATGCGAACAGCGCGCCGGCGGCGTCTTTGTCTACGCCCGCGAGGTCCTGCACCGTGGGTGCGCCGGCGACGGCGGGCGAGCGCCCAAGCACAAACTCGACGTCGTTTGCGTCGAGGCCCGCGCGCCAGTGGAGGATGGCGAGGGCCTGCGCCATGAGTGTGGCGAAGTGGGCGGTGTCGAGGTGGAGGTGCTCCAGCTCGTTGGCGTGGAGGGGGAGGTTGCGCAGGTGGAATCTGTGTGCTGCGGGAGGGGGGGGCGGTGTCGTTTCTGCGTCCGAGGTAGAGACGGACGAGGCAGTGTTTGTTGTGTGGGGCGCGGAGGAAGGCTGGCTTGGTGGCTTGGATCGCCTTTGGTGCGAAGGTGTCGACGAGCGCGGACCGCAATGGGTCGGGCAGTGGGTGGATGCGCTCCGAGATCAGTCCATAGTCAGGGACGTGTACGCCTCCAGGGAACCGCGCTGCGTTGGTGTCCCAAAACGTCCTGCTTTGCGAGTCCACCCATGCTCGGAGTGCGGGGACATGGATTTCAGATCGAAGCGCACTCGGTACGCTACGAAGAGCCTCAGAGACCCGGAGATGGTTCCTGAAGTCGTTATAGAGGCTGTCAGACCTCTTGGCGGAGTTGGGTAGCTTGATGACCATCGATGTGCCACTCAGCGCGTAGACCGTGCCTGTCTGTCCGGCGCCAATGCACGGGAATGTCTGAGAAGACCCATTGTCTACCTCGGCGGAAGCAGAGTCAGGGGAGCATGCCGACCGTGTAGACAGCATGTGCCTGAGGATGTGTTCTGGCTTAGCTGTGCTGAGCTCTGCGGCGCCCAGGACATGCATGTCTGTGTTCCGTCTTTGCAAGATCTCGTTGCGCAGAACATCTGTGATGGAGGCCGGGGATGCTGCAGAATCATCGGGAGTCATCTCCTTGCGAAAGTAGAACATGTTGAATGCCTCCAGGATCGGGCACGAGAGTTTGATATGGCGGTCAGCAGGGCGTGGATCCAGTGACTGGAAGTATGAGTAGGCAAACGCGTGGGTAGCAAGCAAAGTAGCCACCTTATAGTCTGCGCAAAGAAAGGCCGAATCCATGGTCAGTGAAGGTGGGACCCACGGTTCCATCCTACCCTGTGCCCTCGCACCCAACCACAACCCGCCAACGATGGACGCAAACAACCAGGCAGGCTTGCTTGAGAGCATCACACTCGCGAAAGAGCTCAAGGAGTTGATCATCGGTTCGCGATCCCTCTTACCGCTCTTTGCAGCATCTCACTCACTGACTGACTGAGTACTCTAGGCCAAGCTCGCGCCATGTACGGCTCAGAGTATCCAGCGCACACCTTTGATGTTGTGATCTCCAAGCAAGACAACTTCTGCCTTACTGTGTATGATGCGCGCCTCATTGTTTACACAGGAGAGGAGCCTGCGCGTGACACCAAATGGACGCTGCTGGCATGCAATTACCATCATGGTCCTCGCTCCTGTGGGAGCGCTGTCGAAGCTCTGTCGCAGCTGCTGGAGAGCTTGTATGAGAAGCTTGGCATGGCGTCTATGGGCAATAAGAAGGGCGTTGTGTTTCAGGGCGGATGCTGAGCGGTTGAGATTTGGTGGCGTGCACCGGCGGCACAGGGAATTGCGAGGCCTCAGTAGTGCTTCGAAGACATCTTCCTCGCGGCTATCTCAGTGTGCTCAGTAGCTAGACAGCCCCAGAATGTCAAGACACCCTCGCTCGGAGAACCTGGGTCTGACACCACCACCTCTTGTGATACCCTCTCCTGCCCCATGACCAGCACACAGCATCCCCCGCGCCGTCACCGCCAGCCCGCCAGACGAATGCACAAGCGTACTCACAACCGGCACCGCGTCCCCCCCATCCACCTCAAACACCTCATCCGCCTCCACCGCACCCTCCCTCGCATACGGATCGCGCCACACCCTCACCCTGCCATCGCTCCCGCCCGCCCACACCTCGTGCGCCCCGCTCTCCACACCGTACGGCGACGCGCCCGCACTCCACACATCAAACCCCATCTTCTGCCTCGAGCTCGCGCGGCGGCCCGCACAGTGCCCCAGCGCGAACGCAAAGCTGCGCGCGTCGTAGATGAGCAGGACGTCCGACGCGCGCTCGGCGACGTACAGGTAGCGTCCGCAAGGGCTCCACTTGAGGCTGGACACGCCGGCACCCGCGACGCCGGCCGGCAGCGCAAAGTGCGTCACCTCGGCGCCGGCGGCGGCGTCGTAGATGCCCACGTAGCGGGTGCGGGCGCCGGCGGCGAGGAGACTGCCGGTGCTGGAGGCGGAGGCGGGCGCGACGGCGAGCGCGGAGACGACGCCTTTGAAGCCGCGACCGCCGCCTTTGAGGGTGCTGCGCGCGGAGGGGATGGTGGCGATGCGGTGAATGGGGTCGGCGGCGTGGGCAAGGTCGAAGAGCGAGATGCTGTTGTGGGTGCCGGCGAAGAAGTGGGTGCCGGCGGGCGCGTAGGCGAGGCTGAGGGGCGCGGTGACGGCTTCGGTGAGGTGGTTGATGAGCTTGTAGGAGGTGAGCGGGGTGTGGATGTTGACGGGGGAGGTGTGCGTGGGGGAGTCGCTGGCCGGGGCGGACATGTCCCAGAGGGCGTTGTGCAGCGTGATGTATCTGTCGCGCCGGCTGACGAGGGCGTGCGTGCTGCTGGGGTCTTGCAGGTTGAAGAGCGGGTTGGCTGCGAATGCCCAGATGGGGTCTGCTGAGCTGAACTGGGCGTACGGTGTCAAGGGCTGGGTCGACGTTGTTCCGAGTATGTCGGGGCTGATGGGGTAGACGGAGAAGGTGCGGCTGTAGTCGGAGGTGAAGATACACGTTCCATCCGGGGAGAGCTGTGCTTCTTGCAAGCAGCTCGTGGACGCGGTTGGAACTGTGTGCGTCAAGGTGCCAGAGCTGCTAGTGTTGGTGTCTGATGCAGAGTCGCTCCCCTCGCTCGATGCTGAGGGTGTTGGAGTTGCCGGCCGGTTGTCATCGAGGAGTTCATCATCCTTGCTTGGTGGGCTTGCAGCGCGTCCATCTCCCTCCTCATCATTGACCACGCCATGTCCCTCAACTAGCTCTTGTGTTGCATGTGCAGCAACTTCACCGCAACTCTCCGCTTCAAGCTGCCCGTCTCGCTCCGTCTCTTGCCTTTGGTCAACAACACCCGTGCTCGCCAGACACCGCACCCTCAACCGCGACGTGCTCATTATGCTCACTCAGCTGCCATCCATCCGTATCAGCTTCTCCGATCTCGTCCTCTGACCAATCAAGACTATGGCGGTTTGGAAATCTCACAAGTCGCGTGCAGTGCCGCGGTAGGTACAGTACCTAGGGCCGACGCACAGGCCCCCCAAAAAGTCCCCAAGTCCATTCGCCGACTGACGTCGGTCCTGTCGCGAGCTGCAGTCACCTCCCCTCCACCATGAGCGTCCTCGAGCCCCAGCGCGCACAGCCATGGATTGAGTCGCCGTACGTGCGGTCGCTGTTGGTAAGCTCTTCCTCCCTGCTGTGTTGGACCGAGCCTGCAACGATTGCGCGAGCTCGTGGGGCGCGTTGTTGTGCAGCGCACAGCTCCGACGTCGCATCAGCTTCGCCCCAGCTTCGACCTGCAATTGCGCGCCCACAACCCCCTTCTCCTCTACCCACAACCCCCTTCTCTTCTACCTATAACCCCCTTCTCCTCTAACCACAACCCCCTTCTCCTCTACCCATAACCCCCCCCCCCCCCCCCCTTCTCCCCCCCCCCCCCCCCCCCCCACCCCCCCCCCCCCCCCCCCCCCCCCCACCCCCCCCCCCCCCCCCCCCTCTCATCCTCCACATGCTAACCCACCCTCCCCCCACAGGCCGGCGGCCTCGCAGGCACCACAGTCGACATGTCGCTCTTCCCGCTGGACACGTTAAAAACGCGGCTCCAATCCTCTGCGGGCTTCGCGGCCTCGGGCGGCTTCAGTGGCATGTATAAAGGGGTTGGCAGCGCGTTCTGGGGCTCCGCGCCAGGCGCCGCCCTCTTCTTCATCACGTACGACGGCGTGAAGCGCGCGTTTGCCTCGAGCGCCGCCACAACCACGGCCCGCAACGCCCAGGGGCAAGAATACCTGCTCCCTGCAGCCCCGCCCGGCGCAGGCGTCCACATGCTGGCGGCCAGCCTCGCCGAGGTCGCGGCGTGCGCGGTGCGCGTCCCAACCGAGGTGGTCAAGCAGCGCGCGCAGGCGGGCCAGCACCCGAGCAGCATCGCGGCGCTGCGGGCGATCCTGGGCCAGCGGGGCGCGCGCGGCACGGCGCACGTGTGGCGCGAGCTGTACCGCGGGTGGAGCATCACGATTGTGCGCGAGATCCCGTTTACCGTGATCCAGTTCCCGCTGTGGGAGGCGCTGAAGCGGGCGCGGCAGGCGGCGACGGGGCGGTCGCAGGTCAGCGGCCTGGAAGGCGGGTTGCTGGGCAGCGTCGCGGGCGCAGTGGCCGCGGGCGTCACGACGCCGCTCGACGTGCTCAAGACGCGCATGATGCTTGCGCGCGACAAGATGCCCATGCTGGCTATGCTGCGTGTTATCTTACGGGAGAGCGGGCCGCGGGCGTTTTTCGCGGGCATAGGGCCCAGGATCGGGTGGATCAGTGTCGGCGGCGCCATTTTCCTGGGGAGCTACCAGTGGGCGAGCAATGTGCTGGGTGGCGAGGGGGAGGCGTGAGTGTACACCATGCGGGAAGGCGGGGAAGGCGGGTCAGGGAGGAGAGAGACAGTACATAGACATGACATAGAGGCGATGCGGCGGTGTTGTACGATACGTGCGATGCGACGCGACGCGACGCTATGCAAAACGTCGAGAGCGATTACACTACACTACATATCCACATGCACATCTACATCCACATCCACATCCAAACAGCCCTCTTAGTATAAACAGCACAGCACAGCCCAGTCCAGTCCAGTCCGATACCACACACCACATGCCCTATATACAATTCCGCACCCACCGTCAAACCCCCCCCTCACCTCTCCCCTGCCCCCTCCTGGCTCCTCGCCGCCTCACTGCTCGGCTTGCCCTCACTCGCACTACTGCTGGCGGGCCCCGTACTGACGCCGCCCTGGTGGACGGCAAACGGCAGGCCCGAGTGGCGGGGCATCTCTTGAATCTCCTTGCGGCCGTTGGCCTTGTAGTGCAAGAGCACGTCGCCGCCGCCGCGCCAGACGTGTGCGCGCATGGATGCGAGTGTCATTTTGGGGTCGATGAGCTGTGGTGGGGTTGGTTAGCGGGAGATGGATAGGGGGGGAGGAAGTCACAGAGGGGGGAAAAGCAGAGATGGAGGGAAAAAGGCGGAGAGATAGAGAGCGTACCTGGCCGTTGCAGTAGAGCTCCAGATACTCGTGGGGCTTTAGGGCGGAGCCGTCGGCATCTGCCTGCTCGGCTTCCTCCTTGGTCGGCGGCGGCTCGATGCGTTCAGCGATGTAGCCGAGGATTTTGCGCGCGCGCAGCATGCGGTTGGCGTTGAGGCGGTTGTTGCTGGCATAGAGTTAGCTGGGGAGGGGGGGGGGGGACGACCAGGTGAGAGATGGAGGGGACGTACCCGTCTGTGGAGATGGCGGGGAGCAGGTTCTGGTACGGCTCGAGGACGAAGGAGACCTTGACGATGTCCTTGGGCGGGAGCGAGTTCTGCGGTGGTTGTTAGTCGAGACGTCAGAATCGAATGCGGAGCGCGAGAACGGGCACGTACGCGGAGCAACACCTCGCCCAGCCACATGGGCGCCGCCTTCTCGATGAGATCGGCCTGCAGCCCCAGCGTGCCGACCTTGCCCTCGAACAGGTCCGCGACGCCGCCCGACCCGGGGCGGTCTTCCTGGATGAGGATCGTCGTCATGGCCGGCGGCTTCAGCACGGGGGTGTCGTTGGGCAAGCTGGGCGCAATCGCCGACACCAGCTCGGTCAGGTTCGTGCCCAGGGCTTCCTCGTAGCCATGCCGTATGCGCTGGACGGAGCCGAAGAAGTTGTCTTCGAAGATCTTCTCGTTGGTCTTGGTCGAGCGCGAGTCGCTGTCCTCTGCCTTCTCGTCGACGACGGGCTTGGGCGCCTCGGCGGCGATGGGGGTGCCGGTGGCGAACATTTTCTTGCTGAAGCCCATGTTGAACTTCTTGCCGAACATGCCCTTGCCTTTCTTGGTGGGAGTGTCTTCTGCGGTCGGCGACGACACCGTCTCTTCTTTCGCCTCGGCGCCTTCTGCGGGCTTGCCGTTGCCGTTGCCGTTGCCGTTGCCGTTGCCATTGCCATTTCCATTACTATTGCCGTTGGCTGATGTTGTTTGCCCGAAATAGTCCTGACTGTCTTGCGTCGAGCTCCGCTGTGACTTGGTGGGCTCAAGCGAGTTGCCCTCTTCGTTGGTCGGTGTCAGATATGCATTGCCTTGCGACCCTGACCCTCGCCCTGCAGGGTGGGATGGTAGTTGCGGAGTCGCCAAGCCGATGCCCATTCCAGGTGTGTGCGGGAACTGGATGCCATTGCCCTTGAGTGTAGAGCCCGAGGTGGGCCCCGAAGGGTTCCAGCCATTGATGTTGACGGACGGCATCTCGATATTCGTGGGTCGTGTCTCAGCCTGGGCCTGAGCCTGAGCCTCCTGCTGCTTCTCTTGCAGCAGTTGAGCGCGGTAGATTTCGTCGCGCTTGATCTCTTCGTCGATGAGGTTGGAGAAGAGGTAGCGCAGAACCCACTTGCCCAGGTTGATTCTGTGGTCGTCGCGGAACTCAATCTGCTCTTCCAGCTGCAGGTCGTCGGCGTACATCTCAGCGTCGAAGCAGTAGTTCTCCTCGAGCACGCAGGTCAAGGTCCCGATGCGTGTGTCGACGGCGCACCAATGAGCGACGCTCTCCTGGGTGTTGACCTCGGGCAGGACGTCCTCCATGTGCCTCTTGCCAAACGACTTGATCGGGGCGCACTGGATCAGATCCCACAACATGCACTCTCCGGCCGTGTCCATGGTCAAGACTCTTCTGCGGTCGTTGAGGAGGTGGTGCTTCATGAGACCGTTCTGTCCTTCGATGCAGAAGTCTGGTGCGCTTCTCGCCGGTACGATGCCTCCATGCTCTGTCGCTGTGAGGGCGTCTGCTGGTTTCCGGGCGCTGGCTAGGGTGGACGCATCTGCGTCCTTGGTGGACAGCTGAGGGTAGGGCGCGGTGTTGGACATGCGCAGGAGAGCCCTTCCGGGGATCTTTGGTGCGGCACCGTTTGCGGGTGGGCTGGAGGCGGGCGGCGAGGGGTAGCGTGTGCGAGCGGTGGCGACGCTGTTTCTGTGCCACTTGTAAGACTCGGGCAGCTCGACCTCGGCACTGGTGTCGACGTCGCTCCACCGGTTGATGCTGGAGCTGGAGGTGGCGGTCCAGAGGTAGTCGCCGGCACTGACGACGCGGGCGACGCCCTCGTGCTCCTGGCAGACGGCGACGGACAGGCCCTCGTCCCACTCGGCGCAGTTGCGCACGTCGGTCTTTGCGACGGTGCCGGAGCGGTCGGACGAGTAGAAGACGGAGAGGCGGGGGTCCTCGGAGAACAGCGACCACACGCTGTCGTTGTGCATGGTGAGGGTGTACATGCAGCGGCCGGCCGTCATGGACCAGACCTTGACCGTCTGGTCGGACGAGGCCGTCAGGATGGTCTCGCCGTCGTGGGCGACGAGGATGTCGCGCACGTTGTCCGTGTGGCCGACGAACTTGGTGATGCGCTTGCCGGTGCGCGAGTCCCAGACGCGCACGACGCTCTCGGGCCCGCCGCTGGCGATGAGGGCCGGGGTGGCGGCGAGGGCGTAGACGGAGCCCTTGGCCGAGGTGTTGTCCTCCTCGCCGACGTCAATCTCCAGGCGCCGGCCGCCGCCATTGAGGTCCCACAGGCTGATCTTGCGGTCGAGCCCGCCCGAGGCGACCCACGGCTCCGCGAGGCCCGGCGAGGCCACGCGCTTGACGTAGTCGGTGTGCAGGCCGATGGTGGCGGGCGGCTGCGACTCGTGGGCGGCGGGGCGCCAGACCTTGACGGTGATGTCGGACGAGGCGGAGACGAGGGCGCTGCCGTGGTGGGCGAGGGCGAGGTCGTTGACCCAGTGCGTGTGGGCCTGCACCTGGGCGCGGAACTGCGTGGGCGGCGGCTTGTAGTCGGCGGCGTGGTGGTCGGCAAAGGGGTCGCGCTCGTCGTCGTCGGCGGCGGCGGCGCTGCTCAGGTCGAGCCCCAGGTCCCAGGCGCAGATGACGCCGTCGCGGCCGCCCGAGTAGCTGCGGCACTGCGTTAGCCGGGGTGCGCGCGCGCGACAGACGGGAACCTACAGCGTCGAGCTCTGGGGGTCGACGGCGAGCCCATTGACTCCGAGCCGGTGGCCGCCCGCCGAGTTGGCCAGCGGCAGCACTGTGTGTGTCAGCAGGAGGCCCTTCACCAGCCGCGCAGGCCGCGCAGGCCGCGCAGGACACGCAGGATATGCAAGACGTGCAAGACGTGCAAGACGTGCAAGGGCCGGGGCACCCACCATAGCTGATGCGCTTGCGCGCGCTTCTTGCCATACCCTGCGCTTAGTTGCGTCGCAACATGGGAGGGTGGCAGGCAGGTGACAGAGTGACAGAGTGACCGAGGAACAGAGGATAGAGGACAGGGGACAGGGGACACAGGATACAGGATAGCGGACACCGGCCAGGGCCAAGGCAGGGCGAGGTCGAGGTCGCGGGCGCCGGACGGGTCATGGCCAAGGCCCTCGCCCGTCGCAAGCTGCACCTCCGCCGCCCGCTAGCCCACGGGATCGCTAGGTACCTACGGTAGACGACATGGCGTGGGGACAGCAGCAGAACGCTCGCAGATCCCCAACGGCCGCTTGGCCGTGCTGCGTCCTGGCACGCCCGGGCACTACGTCATGGCCGCCCAGACACCACAGCACAGCACAGCGCAGCGCAGCACAGCGCGCCACAGCACAGCGCGGCACACAGAACGCGTGGGTTGCCGAGGGCGGCCTCGACAGCGCACACCGTTCACCCGGCTCCATGGCTTGCGCGGTGGGGTCGTCCGCCGCGTGCCCCCCAAACATGCCGAGTGCGCCACGCTGGGGCCTGGCCGGCCCCTTTGGGTTAGTCCCTGGCTGGCCTGAAGGCTGAAGCATCCCAGCCTCGTGCTTGCTCCATGGACGTGCTGTGGAGGGCATTGTAGGGCTTCTATTCACGTGCGCAAGACTTTACCTGCGCAAGACTTCACCTACAGTATGTTTTGAGTCACTCAGTTTTGGTCGTGCAAAGTCTTCATTTTGGTGCTGCTCCAAACGCCGTCCATGCGCCCTCTGTGCTTTGGTATATCATCCACCACACACTGTCTACATACACACCCCTACTCTCTAGTTCCACAGCCGTATCGTGCCGTCTGCGCCCGCACTCACGCACCACGGCTCGCGCGGGTGCCATTCGACCCCCATGACGCCCAGTCGCTGCTTGACCTTGTGCCCGCGCAGCACCTTGAGTGGCACAATCGTCGCATTCTCCATCAGATCGCCCACCACCTTGCCGTGGAATATCTGCAGGCTGCCGTCGTCGCTGGCGTCGGCAAACAGCGGGTACCCGCCCTTGTGGTACGCCACCGCCCGGATCGCCGCCTGGTGGAACCGCAGCGTCTTGTACGGCTTGGTCGACAGCTCGAGGTCGTGCCACAGCAGCCGCTTGTCGTACGTGCCCACCAGCAGGTTGTCGCCGCCGGGATGCACGTCAATGGATGAGATCCATTTCGCTCCAGGCTGCAGGATCTTGACCAGTTCTTGCTTGGCCAGGTCGTAGCTGCGGATCGTGTTGCGCGTTGCCACGAAGAAGATGGCCTTGCTGGGGTGGAACTGCGCCGTCTGCGCGATGCCCTTGAGCCGGCGGAAGGGGAGCTGCGTCAGGTGCTTGGAGATGGTGTGGATCGCGACCGAGCTGGACTGGCCGCGCGGCGACACGGTCGTGAAGTAGTCGCCGCGGCGGTGCCAGCTGAGTGTCTTGATGGCGCTGCGCACTTCGACCTGGATGAGCACGCCCTTGTTCTCCAGCTTCTTCTCCGGTCGCGACCATACGCCTGGCGGTGTTTTGGGTGCATCGCCGGCGGTAATGGCTGTGTTCTTGGAGGATGCGTAACCCCATCCTGCATCCAAAATGTCCCGCGAATGCTGCTCTACGTCGGGGGACAAAATCTGGAAGGGAACAATTAGATAGACGTGCTCGCCAGATGCGGCGGCGAGGATCGACGCCTCCTTCACCGGCCGCCATGACACAGCGTCAACCGCCTCCTCAGACGAGAGACGTGCGTTCCAGACTTGACGGCCAGTGAGTATCTCCCAGATGCGCACGTAGCCGTCGTCACCACCAGATGCGACAAAAATCCCCTGTGGGTCGACAGACACAGTACGCACGCGGCCTTCCTGCCCGCGGAAAATAGCGGCGCAGGTTGTGGGGAACGGCTTGAGCTCTTCAGGGTCAGGCAGCTTGGGAAGCAGCGATTCCGGGTCGATGTTGAGCCTGTTCCTCCTGATACGGGGCGCGAGGTAGAGATCCAGACTGCGCTCAAAGCGTTCCTTCACAAAGGTCTCGTACCCAGGGACCTTGCGCAACGCTTCGTAGTTCTTAGGCAAAAACTCCCTCTCCCTGTCCTCCTCATCCTGTTCCAGCCAGGCGTCCTCTTCTGCCTTATCCGGAAGGTACTCGGGAGGCGGGTGGTACGATGCTTCATAGCCTGGCGGAGGCAGCTTGGGCGCGGCAATGTGCATCGAGTTTGCGTCTCGTGGCTTCTCATCGGCCCAGACGTCGAAGTTGAACTGGTCCTCCTCTTCCTCGTCCTCAGGCGCCTTGTACGGCGCAATGCGGCCTTCCCTGATGGCCTTGACAATCTTCATCACGCGCTTCGCCTCGTGCTTGGACGGGATGAAGCGGCGCTTTGGCTCGGGGGCAGCACTCAGAGGCATAATCTCCTGGTTCACGCCAGAGAAGTAGGCAATCATCTCTGGATACGGGTCGTAGCCCTCCTCGATGACCTCATTTCGTGTGACCTTCTTCAGCACATCCAGCTCTTCCTCGGACAGCTGCAGCGGCTTGCCAGTGGTGGGGTCGGTCAGACCAGTCCAGCCCTTGGGGATGTCGATGCTGTCCAGCAGAGCGTCCAAAGCCTCGCCCTTTGCGGGGCGCATGATCTTCTTGCCGTTGATGTCGTAGCCAATGTGCGGGTACTCGTCGTAGTACTTGAGGTCGATGTTGCCGATCGTGTTGGTCTGCTCGGCGTCCGAGTCGTCGGACTCGTACACGGGGTTGATCTCCTGGTAGATGTAGCGTGTGTTGCCGTTGGCGTCGGTCTGGACTGTGTAGTTGGGCTTGAGGTCCTCGTCGTCGTCGTCGAGCTCGCCGCCCGTCGCAGCATCCAGGTCCATCTCGTGTGTCTGCTGTCCGGGCTTTCGCTTCAACGGCCCGTCTGCAGTCTTGAGCTTGCGCATCTGCTCTCGAATCTCGTCCGCGTCCTCGTCCTCGTCCTCTTCGTCCTCCTCGTCCTCGTCAGACAGGCCCTCGATTATGCTGCTGGCGTCGGTGTCGTCGTCGTCCTCCTCCTCCAGCTCGTCACTTGCATCCGAGTCGTCTTCGGAGTGCGACAAAATGCCCTCGAGCAGGCCGTCGCCCAATTCATTCTCGGAATCACTCTCCGGCGGCGGCGCCTCCTTTGCGACGACCTTTCTCTTGCGCGGATTGACAGACATTGTGGCGGCGAAAGCTGTTGCTTGGGCGGACTTGGCTTCAGTCTTCGAAATTTTTGGACTGCACGCCAGAAGTTTAAGAAGTTTATGTGGGGCGGCGCTAGCAGAGCAGGGATGGCGACCAGCGGCTGCCTGGAGCCGCAGTATCCCCGGCGTGCGTCAAAACCTCCACTGCAGCCACGCCCTCACCTGCACACTCGCCCACCGACACGCCGACGCCGACACACGCCGACACACGCCGACACCCCAATCCGCCTCACCGCACACTGCGACACGGACCCCGGGACGCACCACACTCATAAGACAGAAAGTACTGCGCCTCGAGCCGCCATGGCGACGCGCCACGCTGATTCATCAAGGTACGACCGCGGTCGCTACTCTCCGCCCCGCCGCGACCGCTCGCGGTCCCCCGCACGACGAGACCGGGAGCGAGACCGGTCACGCGACCGCTACGGGGACCGCTATGCGGGCAGCAGCAGGCGTGACGACCGCCCTCGCGACAGGGAGCGAGAGAGGGAGCGAGACCGCGGCGGGCGTGGCAGCCGCGATGACCGTAGAGACCGCCGCCGCACACGCTCGCCCGCAGGCCGGAGAGACAGGTCACGAGACCGCCGCGACGACCGCTACAGGCGCGATGACAGGAGCCGCAGCCGCAACCGCGCCGACAGAGACCGCGACGACAGGCCGCGCCGCTCGACGTCACGTCGCCCGGGCTCGTCGACGGCCACCCCCGCCACAGAGAGCCGACGCGGCGACCGCCCAGGCTCCGTCGCCCGCGACGACAAGAAAGACCCCGAGGAAGACAAGATGGCGGCACGTGCAGCCAAGCTTGCCGAGTGGAAGAAGCGCAATGCGGAGCGTCTCACCAAAGAGAAAGGCGGCGACACTCCCAGTGCTGTGGCCTCGCCTACCATCACTGCGCCGCCGACGCCCACTGTTGCTGCCACGCCACCTCCAAGCGGAAACACTGCAGAGCCGGCCAAGGCCAAAGCACCCGCAAAGAGCGCTGCCGAGAAACTCAAGCAGAAGCAGCCCGAAAAGTCGACCTTCAAGCTCGATGAATCGGCAGCAGCACGACCTCTGGCGGCCAAGCCTGCAGGCAAGCCAGTCACCACCAGTAAGCAGCTTCAACCCGACTGGCTACCGGACCACCTGCTAACTCGCGCAGAACCAGCATTCGCACAACAAGGCAAGGCTAACAGTAACATCGGCGCCTTTGGGCTAAAGACCAAAAACGCGCTAGATGAAGCAGAAACCACAAAAAAGGCCTTCCTTGATGATGACACGGACACGGGCAAGCGCAAATTCCAAGCACTTCCTGCCTTTGCCCCGATCGACGACGCCGATATCCTGCCCGACGCTGAGGAAGAGGACGGCGCTGCCCTGGACGACATGGGTAGTGATGACGACGAGAACAATGCTCAGCTTCAGGCTCAGCTCGAAAAGCGTCGCGCTGAGCTGGCAGCGACAGAAGAGGACACCACCATGGCGGAGCCTCAAGCTCCAGCTGCCGAAGAGGCCACAGACAAGATGGAGGTTGACGAAAACGCAGGCGCCGAAGAAGACGACGTCGACCCTCTCGATGCCTTCATGGCCGGCCTTACCGAGCCAGCCCCAAGTCGAGCAGCCCCTCAAGGCACAGCCATGTTCAACGACGACCTCGAACCCGAGCGGACTTCTGTTGAAGCTGAAGACATGCTTGCTATGCAGTCACACAAGAAAAAGAAGAGGGAGGCCCCAGTCATCGACCACGACAAAGTTGAGTACGAGCCGTTCCGTAAGAACTTCTACACTGAGCCGTCTGAGGTCACTGCCATGACACCGGAAGAGGTTGCCGACCTTCGACACGAAATGGACGGCATCAAGGTCAAGCCAGACGACGTTCCTCGTCCTGTCACCAAGTGGGCGCAGATGGGTTTGCTCCAAGCCACCATGGACGTCTTCCAAAAGGTGCGCTATGACAGGCCTACTGCCATTCAAGCACAAGCCATCCCGATCGCCGAATCAGGTCGTGATCTTATCGGCGTCGCCAAGACAGGTTCTGGTAAGACTCTCGGCTTTGGTATCCCTATGATTCGCCACATCTTAGATCAACGCCCGCTCAAGTCATCCGACGGCCCCATCGGATTGATCATGGCCCCGACACGAGAGCTTTCGTTGCAGATCAAGAACGAGCTGAAGCCCTTCCTCAAGGCTTCCGGCCTCAAGATCGAGTGTGCCTATGGCGGAGAGCCCATTTCTGACAACATTGCTATGATTAAGCGAGGCGGCATCCACGTCCTGTGCGCCACCCCCGGACGTCTCATTGATCTGCTTCAGAGTAATTCGGGTCGCGTGCTAAGCTTCAGGCGTATAACGTATGTCATTCTTGACGAGGCTGACCGTATGTTCGACATGGGCTTCGAGCCACAAGTTATGAAGATTCTTGCAACTGTGCGCCCTGATCGTCAGACCATTCTCTTCTCAGCCACATTTCCCAAGAACATGGCTGCTCTGGCTCGAAAGGCGCTCCATAAGCCCGCCGAGGTCATCATTGGCGGTCGCAGCAAGGTCGCGCCTGAAATTACACAGATAATCTCGCTCGTAGAACCGTCGTACGAGAAGAAGATCAACAAGCTGCTTCTACACCTTGGCCAGTTGTTCGCCGAAGATGAGAACGCACAGGTACTCGTTTTCACTGAGAAACAAGAGACTGCTGAGGATCTCTTATCAAAATTGTTCAAGGCTAAGTACCTATCCGTCAACACTATCCATGGTGCCAAGGATCAGACTGATCGCAACGAAGCCATCAACGACTTCAAGCAGGGCGTTCTTTCCGTCCTCATTGCTACCTCTGTTGCTGCTCGTGGTCTTGATGTGCCAGGTCTGGCCATGGTCTTCAACTTCGACTGTCCGACTCACTTGGAGGATTACGTCCACCGCTGCGGTCGTACTGGTCGAGCAGGTAACAAGGGTACAGCAATTACGCTACTGGAGAACCCAGGTCAGGAGCGCTTCGCCGTTCACATTGTGAAGGCGCTCAAGGAGAGTAGCACAGAAGTGCCTGAGGGAGTACAAAAGATGGCAGAGACTTTCCTCGAGAAAGCCAAAGCCGGCACAGAGAAGTTCTTCGGCGGCTTCGGCGGAAAGGGTCTGGACCGCCTCGACGCCGCACGCGCGCTCGAGAAGAAACGCGAGAAGCGCGCCCACAAGGTCGAAGGCGAGGAAGACTCAGAGGAAGAGCCCGAACTGCCCGCCCTCAAGCAGCCCGAAGTCGCTGGCCCTGGCATCGTCAAGGCTGCTGACCCAACGGCCGCGAAGTCAGAGGAAGAGCAGCCCTCGTGGATGAAGCTGCTGAACTCTAAGATTGTAGTGCAAAAGACCGAGCGCCCAGACGCCGCCAGCTCTGGAAAGCCGATGAGCGCCAAAGAACGTGCCCTCGCGGCCGCAAACAAGGTCGACGGCCGCCTCAGCAAGAAGGGCATGATTCACGCCGGCCAGCCCATCGATAACAAGGGTCCGGACGCGGGTCTCTACCACAGCACCATCGAGATCAACGACTTCCCGCAGAAAGCACGCTGGGCCGTCACGAACCGCACCAACGTTGCCAAGATCCTCGACCAGACTGGTGTCAGTATCACGACCAAGGGCAACTTCTACGCGCCGGGCAAAGAGCCAACCGAGACGGAACTGCCAAAGCTGTACATCCTCGTCGAGGGCGATACCGAGAACGTCGTCACGCAGGCCATGATGGAGCTCACCCGCCTCCTGCGCGAGGGCACCATCGCAGCCGAAGACGCCTCCTCTGTCCGCGCGCCTACCGGTCGCTACAGCGTTGTCTGAGCACGTCACACATCGCGTGCTCCATCTTCACATCGAGAGCACTCTGCATAGCTGGCGTTTGTTTAAGGCTACGATACGGAAAAGGTGCAGCTGGGATCATTTATCACTTGCAATATGGATATGACATGTCACCAACTTGGGCACACAGTAAGCACACCCCCCCCCCCCCCCCCCCCCCCCCCCCCCCCCCCCCCCCAAACCCCCCCCCCCCCCCCCCCCCCCCCCCCCCCCCCCCATGAGCGATACCTTTGATCGCGACAACCCAGTCCCAGGTCCGAAGCGCGCTCTCGCGTCGCCGAAAAGACGTCGAATCATCCAGCTCTCCTGCCTGCCCGGTCTGGCTCGCACGCAAAGTGAATTGCTCATGGGGTATGTGCGGTGTACTGTGTTACCCCGGAACACTTAGTATTTCACACGAATACATGCTTCATTAGAACGCGTTCTGCTTGTGCGTCGTGATTGTTGGTGACTCGTCGACAATTGTGTAGTTTGGATTCTTGCTTCTCGGTTCATCTACACAACGTTCCCGCCCTGACTAGTACCCCATCCTTGGTTCTCAGCCGCATAGGCTCGTATCCTTGTGCCAAGCAGGCGTGGCAATTATGCACGACTGCAGCTCAGACAAGTGGTCCATGCGATTGCGTGGCCGATCTCGTAGCGCCGTCTTCCTCCGCGACATGTCGAAGGGGCGTCGACGAATGGCATGGACGGTCCTCGAAGTCCTGCATCCTTGCCACCTCTCCAGCCCTGTTGTAGCCCAATTCCTCTTGAGTGTGCAGCATGTGGAAACCCCTCCCTGATTGACCGTGGAAACGCGCGTGCGCTTCATGTGATGGTCGATTTGCCAGTCGACGTGACCTGTGAACTCGTCACTGGGCTGGCGCCAAGTGCCCTTGACCGGGATGAGATCATGGCGCTTACCCCTTGCTTGAACAGCCTCAACCACTGCGGAATCTTCATCTGTGCGGTTTCAATGCGGACAGCGAGGCCCGAGCGAGAGGCACAAGTTCTCCACCAACTTGTGCTCGTGTTCACCAAATTATCGGGATGTTGTCGCTATTAATACGCCCTGCAGCAAGTATTGTCTTCCTTCAAATCTGCAATAATGGTACGGTACGCATGTAGTCCTGTAACACAACATGTGCTCGCGTTTCAGGGTCGAAATAGGTATCGCTCGAATGAGGCATGCACATCGCCACCACGGCGCACGTGGCTCAAATAAAGAAACCCCTTGCTGTTGGTTCAGGGTCAACGAAGTCCACGAGCGGTAGCCCTGAAGGATTTGTGGAAGACCTCATGGGCAGCCGGAGAGCTCAGCCCTAGGTGCAGATCATATGCAGGTGCTCAACATGGCACGTTGCAGCCTGACTTTCGTCTGGGCGTTGTGTTCGAGATCGCAGACGTGCAGAATAGACCGCCCATAGACCGCGTTTTTCCATCAGCTCAGGCGCTGGAGATACCCTTGCTGAATCAATCTCTCCACGTCACCGTGGCGCACGTAAAATTGACTATTCTTCGTCAAGGTGATCGACCTGCCAATTGATCAGCCTTGCTGCGTTGACATAGTTGCAAAAAAAAAACCACGAAGGTCGGTAAAGCTTACCCGTATTCTGTTTGAATCTCGCCAGCATCTTTCAATACCCGAACATCGATGAAAAGATCTCTGGGGGGCTCTAAGCTCCCAGTAAGGTCGATGTCTGTCCACTGGCCTTTGTAGGCAGCCAGCAAGTCACTGTACTGTCGCACATACTCCTCCTCTTCAGGCGATAGACTGCTCTCCGCACCAAGTGCGCTACCTTCCACGGCGTTGCTTCCGTTGACCTTCTGTGCCTGCTGTTCGAGTACGTCTACGCCATTCCAGCAGTACTCCTCTAGCTTGTCGCTGCGAACCTTGTGATACGCGAGCAGACATCTCTTGTTACGCCGCATACATAGATGGTTGACAAGCAAAGCGCATGCTGTTTCGGGGGACGAGGCTGGGTTGAAGGAACCGGAGTAAGGAGCGAGCAGTGAAGCCACATCCTTGTCTAGATCTCTTACTTCGCGCACGACGGACCTGATGAGTTCTGATTGGTAAGGTGGCAGATGTGGAAGTGCGAGCGTCCGTTTGGCGTTCTGGACCTGCATCGATGTATCAGCGAGCTGCGCTACGTGTACACAGAGGAGTTGTTAAGAAAGCCTGTAGCCCAAGCGATCTTCCATAAAATACACCAAGAGACCTTAGCGGCTCAGGTACGGTGTACAATGCGCTGCACGTTATACGGTGACATAGCAAAGAGTAGAGTTCGAGGTTAGGTTAGACGTAAGTAAGCATACTCACCAGCTTGTTGGCGGTTTCGCCGTACATTGTAGCTGAAACGAAGACTATATGGTATCGTGAATTGAACCACGAACTACAACATGCGAGGTCGAAGCGTTGTGTTGCAATGCCTCAATTGTTGTCGTGACGTGACCCCGCTAGAGTCTGGAGAGGAAGTCGCGTCCGCGACGCGAGTGATGTAAGTGGGGCAGGCCGCTCGAGTCTTTCAGCCGCGCCTTCTCCTCCGAACAACCACAATCGCCAACGTCGTCTCTATCAGGTCAAGCTGACACCTGTGAGTCTCATCTCAAAATTTCAATGAGCGCGAAGCAATATGCGAGAAGATTTTGTTGAAACAGGGCATTCTAGCCAGTCGGAGCCGAACATCTATAGGAACTAATACTACAGAACGACAACTGGCGCCACCAATGCGTATAGTTGTTGATCAGGATCCACCAACGCCGTGCTGAACCAGAATCCAACTGAGGGTATCCATCACTTAAAACAGAAACATGCGTATACGGTCGTGTCTATCCGAAAACATTATCATCATCATCCCCTACCCGCACCATCAGATCAGTGCTCGCCTACCCACTTGTCAAACTCCGATTCCTGGTCGAGTGATGACATAGTTGGATCAGACTGCCACGTCGAGTTGTAGCTGTCATGGGCGTGCTCAATCTCTAGTAGCCTGTCGAGTTCCTGCTGGCCGTACTTCTCGTCATCCATGGCCGAGTAGCCGCTACGATAGTCATGGTGGAGAGCGGTAGGCTCAACTCCAGAGCGATGGCCACCATCGTACGCCAAAAGGAGCGGGTCGACCTGACCGTCGCCAAAAGGCGTTGTGACTTGAGGCTGCAGCTGGCTCATCAGATCGCTCGCATTTCCACCAGGCAGGCCCAGCAGCTGGTTCGACGAGAACTGCAAACCCGATGCCGATGCCGGTGCCGGTGCCGCCGAGGGGACACCGACACGACGTATGCGGAGATCTTCGCTGTAGTGCGCACCCATATGTACGTTCGGGTATATGGCGGTTTGGTAGTACTGATTGTACACGTCGTGGTGCATGGGCATGGGCATTGGTCGACCTTCGTTGGTCATCTCCCATGACGACCTCATCATACCGTTTGTGTTGTGCCCGAACCCCCGATCCAAGTACTCTGGAAGGCCAAGGTTGGGTGGGTAGCTGGTCGAACGCTGGAATCGCTTCGCCTGCCTCGATCGCCTGCCACCCTCAGGGGCCCATTCAGCATCTTCGAGATCACTTGGCTCTTCGTCCGACCATTCATCCTTGCGCTTCCGAGGAGGAGCGGCTGCTTTGCTCGGAGAAAATTTGTACGATGGGTGTGCGTTCTGATGGTTGATACGTTCGATCTTTGCGTACTCATTGAAACGGTCGCGCACCTCTGGCGGCTCTAAAGGCCAGCTCTCTCCTGCGACCGAGGACACCACTTGGTGGTTGTTCTGTAAGCACCACGCTTTTGCTCGCTCAGCATATGCTGATCGGTACAGCATGAACGAGTTCATCGGCCGGGTGATATATCCATTCCTTTTCTCGGCTTCCTTGCGCCTGACGTCTGCCGATCGGTTGACCCATGCCTCCATGTCCTTGACTGGGATGTGATGAAGAGTCTCCGTCAACATGCTCAACGCGGCGGTGAGCTTGGGTGTTTTCGCTTTCTCGCCTTTGGCAGCCTTCGCCTTCCTCGCCTTTGGTGTTGGCTTCGGTTGAGGACTGTCATATCTCCGAGGGGGGCTTGCGGTTTCCTTTGATCGCACGCTGCGAGACGATCGTGTCGTGTGGTCGTCACCGTTAGTAGACCTGGGAGTCGGTGGCGAGAACACTCCTTGACTGCTCTGCTTCACGTTAGTTGACAAATATAGTATCGTGGATGACTAAGCGTACCGGGCGACCGTTGTTGTGGCTGTCGTAGTAATAATCCGGAGCACCATAACCGTCCTTGGGTCTAGTCAGCATCGTTGCTCGAACAGGGGCACTGTTGCACCTACATATTGGATTCCTAGACCGACTCCGTCACCAGCATGGTTGCCAGCGTGTGACGTACGCGTAGGGATCCCTTCGTGACCGACCATCCCAGGAGCGCCATAGCTCGCCTCATCGTAAGGGTACCCGCGATCTGCGTTGTATTGCGCAACTCGATGAAGGCCCGAATGGAAGTCTCCTACAAGTGTCGGCGGGGTAGGCGGATGTCGCTGGACTAGAGTATCTCCTCTCATGGCTGCCTTAAGTCCTAGTGCGCGGCTGGGCCAAGACTGAACGTTAGGCTCAGGACACAGAGTACTGGGAATCAACGCCTCGTCGATATTGGGCTCAGAGCGGGACCGATAACTGAAGTAACGCAGCGCAAAAGCAGCAGTAAGTCTGCGAGGACGAAAAGATTTCGGGTCTACCTGCTGAGACGAATTGTGACTGAGACAGTGCGAGGTGCGCAGCTGAACAGCTCAGAAAAAGCACGGATAAGCTGAAAGTGTGTCTGGAATGAACTGGACTCATGTTAGTTCTGGCTGGCATAAGTGGTATGCATATGTATAGTTTGCTCTCGCAAGCATACATCAGACACAACCGGGATCTCACCTCTTGCGGATACCTGCTGTTCACCGGCTTAAATAACTACGAATGCGCACGCACACTTCGTTTGGTCTGCTCTTCGATGATGACTTGCACGCAGACAACTGGGTTGTCTAAGGTTTGGTGTTTTGGTTCGGCCCTTTGTCGGTGAAGGGTCGCTGGGGGATGCGTGAAGGCAAGTCTACTATATGCAATTCTTTGTCCAGTGTTCAGGTACCGGAAGGTATTTGTAGCGGGTACTAAGCTTCGAGGTCAACTGCCCACAGTATAGAGGACTTTGCTCAGTCGACTGAGAACGGACAAAGGATTGCCGGATTGGTATTGGCGTCACAGGCTTGCCACGTTGGGAACCTTGCGCTGCTTTTAGGTGGAGATACCACTGGCGATCGAGTGTTCATAAGGGTGCGACACTTGGACCAGACACCCACTCGTTTCGAAGTCAAAAGCACCTATCGCAGGTGGCTTGCAATCGAAAACGGCCGCCAGCCCTTCCACAGCTACAGCCATGGCTTGCAGCTAAACCCCACTCTGCCCGCCCTGTCCCAATGGCCTTCTATTTTCTTGGTGCGAGCAAGGTTGACCAGCAGCGGCTTGCAGCAGTCATGTGCATCCACCGCCCACGTAGTAAGCCACATGTTTTTCGGTACTCTGAGCCGTCGCCGCGATTTCTTGGGGTAGGGATGAACGCCTCCAGGCTCAAGACCTCATTCCTCGCCAATCAACGTGCACAAGCCTGGATTACATCCTTGTACCAAGTCACCAATAACGAGCCTTGTCCGCGGCCACTTTTCCAGAGATGTTAATTTGGGAACTATTCGATGGCGATGACCGAATCGAACTAACCGGCAGCGGTTGGTTGCAGTCGTGCACATCAGCTTCGTAAGACCACACTGCTTGGCAGGGCTGCCCATGACAACCCCTACAGCACATCGCCTTCCTCAGGTACAAGCGAAAGTTTTACTCGGAGATTATTGGTCTCCAATGGCAAGCTGCGCAGACAGTGGAAAGTGTTTGCGATTGCAATGCTGCTACTGTCAGCGCAACGGAGCCAGATACCACAGAAGGCGTGACAATTGCAAGCAGCCAGCATGCGCTACGATTTAGTGGCCATTTGACTCAGTCTGATCATACGGAAAATCTCGTTAGTTTTCTCCGATCACAGCTCTGGATCTGGTCCGGCCTTGTAGCTTGACTTAGCAAGGACTTCGGCAAGCCCGTCGCGGTAGACTAGAGACTGGCGATGTCTTGCTGCAGGCCCAAGGAGCCGTCAGACGTCAGAGCTAACCTTCTGCCCGACGCATGCAGCACAACTCGGTTGCTGCCGACGAAATGTTTCAACTCGCGCGCTGGTCTCTGTCCGGTTTGTGGAATGCACGCCAGGACCACTTTGTCACGACAACCAGACACGGACTCCATCGTGTGTAACCAAGTTTAACCCATTATCCAAGGCGACGATTGGTTGGGTCGACAAAAACACAGCATTGTGTACATGCTTCCCCTTGCACTGGTTATTCTGAGTCTTTCAACAAGGGGCTTGCAGATTTTGGCGTGGGAAGCACGTTGACCGGACGCCTCAAACTGATGACAAACGCCTGGCATGCGGCTCTTTCCTGATACCTCAGGATCCTTACAACCTTTCGCCTGGGAAGCCTAGGCTGGACGAAGCTTACGCGGGACAAGCGTGAGGGCTCATGTAGCCCCATGAAGTCGCAGGGGCACACCATCTGAACGTCGACGACAATGTCTTGTTTGCACATTTGGTGGCATCGCAGTGTCGCCCTACAGAGCCAGACTCTGATGGCAGCTCATCCGTCGTTCGCCCTTGCCTTGGTAGCACAGATCTTGATGCCAATAACCCAGTACCATGATACCTTTCAAGAGCTAAACACCAACAGTTTGTGTGAGCTTTCTCGCTATTTTTTGCTTCTCATGACCGGCAACATAATCTCCCGCGCCTCTTTCAGATGCTTACTGTCAGCTTGGCAACAAGATAGGCGAGATCGATCTCGTCGCCACGACGCTGGCTCTTTCCGCGTTATGCGCAAAGGAGTCACTGTTAATTCCGAGCAGTTGCGCGGAGGGCAGGGAAGGGTTAGACGAGTACTCCACATCGGCGACTCTCTCAACCATGGAACGGCGACCTAGCTCGGGTATGCCGTGTGTCGATGTCACAGGGTCAACGTCAGCATCACCACCGTCATAGACCACAGCTAAGGCACGCATCTTGCAACGAGACATATGCTGAAAGATTAACGCATGTGAGCAGGCAACCAAATGTGAATTCTTGAGCATCGGGTACAACTATACACAGCTACATGCAAATAACCTCGTCATCGCCTTTGCGTCGCGGTACGCTACGCGGAGGGCGCGCAGTAGCACAACGGTCCACTTCGGACCGTGCGACTCTCCCGCCGTTACGAGACGAGTCTGCCAAAATTGAAGGGAACTATGGGCTCCATAGTTTATGCACGAATGATCTGATGCTGAGGGGTAACTCTTGCTTTCGCGAATCTCCAGGGCGTCTAACAAGACTGCGTAGTGACCTTGGCAAACGCAACGATACAGCTGGTCTGATGTCCTGGGCGAGGTGACTAGGGCTTACGACGGCCGTGGTATTTGGAAGATAACGATCGAACCGCGGTGGTGTCGCAATCCCTGACTAAATTGGCAAAGCGCACCCGCGCTACCGATTGCTGGTAGCTTCCAGTCTGGTTATCCTATGATATGGCAGATGAAAGCAGCTCTGTCGCAGACTGTGGTTGCAGGAATGCAATTGGGCTGCTATGTCAACGATCAGAAGTTGACGTGAACCATTGAGGCTCAGTGTCGTGTCGATCACTACCTCATGTCTTGAGACTGTGTCGTACTTCCTCCTGCTGATCTTTTCCTCGCCAATAGTTGGCCAATGGGCTTGTTTCCACAGAGAGGCCGCACAACGATTCAAGCAATCGTTCCATAGCATTTCGATCTCCGCGAGGATTCTGTGTCCATGCGTGTCATCCCTTCGTGCATGCCACTAGCTCTGTCCTGGCGTTGACGCAAGCCTCCCTCAAGAGCCTCAACCCCACACCATCAAGCTTAGCTCCTTACCCTCCACGAAATGGCTTGAGGTTCTATTCAATTTCATTGTCTGTCCACATGGCATACGCCTTCCGTGCCCCGTATCTCCAGAAATTCCCGTGTAAAGCAGCACTATGAGGTCTAATCCGCAATCAGCTAGTTACATTACCTCACCCACGCGGTAGGGTCACGCGGCATTGTCCAAATCCAGCAGTCCTGCGACATGGCCGGAAACATCTCGTTCTCAGATGCCTTTGATGTGGTATCGGCCCTTTTGCTTGCGGCGCATATACATAGCTTGCGTCCCTCGAGCGGCCAAAAGGGCCATGAAACATCAACTCTGGACGCATACGGGCATGTCTTGGCAGAAGACCGAGTATCAGAGATCAACAGGAGCACGTGAACGGCAAAATACGACAAAGAACCCAGACCCTTGGGAAGGAGATGGTCATGCGAAGGGAGGACAAGGGATGGCCCGGGCGCAGAGGGGCTATGTTCGGGACGTTGGCGTTTCAAGAGAAGAGGTTCTTTGTTCTGCGGGAGAGGCGTCCGATGCGGCTGAGCAGAGGATGGTGCGACAAGAGAACAATGGACAAGGAGACTGGCCGGAGCACTGAGACCGGTATGAACAATGAGTACTACAGTTGTTCCTGAGCGTGAGGCTGCAAACGCACGAAATCCTGGCCTCGACAGACTTCGACCATCACCAGTACGACTTATCGGTACAACCTTCATTAACAGATCGAGCCGTCATGAACGAGCATGGAATAGAATCAAACCTATGCGCATCGTTTCCAGCACGGTCTTTTTCCGGCGCTGCCTTCACAGGTCTACAGAGAGATGCGCTGGATGACGACATACCCGTAACGAGTGTTGCACTGAGAGCCAACATGCAGTCATCGCAGGTTCTGGACAATGTCGACTGCAAATACGGCAACGGCAACGAGACAGCTTCTGCAACTGCGTTCACAACGAAACCCCTCGACAACAGGGATCTTCCGGTAGCAGAAGATTGCGGTTCTGAAGCACCCAAAAAGGCATCTGAGGAGCCTCAAATCGAGGAATTAGAGATTCAACAAGCTCAAGACGTTCGAGCTGATAGCTCCAACATATTCTCTACCAAGGCAGTGCGTAACGACTACGCTTCGCCTAAAGCTCGTCCACTACCTCGTTGTGAGTCAAGCTACTCCAATCCAACCAAAGCGTCTTTAGCCTGGCAGACGGAGAAACCAAAGATGTCACCATCAAGATTCCCTCCATGGAAGCCTACTGGATCTCCGTCAGCATCGCGGCCAGGTAGTGCGCATGATAACGACAATCACGGTCCTTGTAACAGATCCATCGCTCGTTCGATTTCAAAACACAGCCGTGATGAGTTCCTTTTCCCAAACCTAAAGGAGGGTGATTCAACAGTCCCTGAGGTTGGTCGGCTACAGGACGAGCCTAGGTCCGAGGTGGTCGCGCCGGACAGTATGGAACACGTTTCGAGCAGTGTTTATTCTCAATCCGATGTTGGCGATAGAGCTCAGGGGATTGCTTCAGCAAAACAGCGCACAGAAAAGGATCAGGAGGCGCCTGGACAACACAGTCATACAAAAGATGTTGCACTGTCAAGTGATGAACACCTATTCTTGCAGACCAAAGGGGACAAAGATCACAAAAATCTTTGCAGAGAATTGGATGAGATGAGACGCGACTTGAACTTCCTTTTCGATGCATGGCTCAAGGCGTGTAGAGCCATGTCCGTAGGCTCAAACGCTGTAGAAGACCTCCAACTCTGTATCGCTCAGTCGACAGTCAATGCCAAAATCAGAGCTACCGCTCGTAAGGAATTGACAAGCAATAGGCTCTGTCAAAGAGTCACCGATATGCAAGAGAACATTCGACTTCTGAGAACGGATTGTGACCGCAAGGATGAATTGATCGCATTCTACAAAGTGCAGCCAATAGCGGACCATGATAGCGGCATGGCAAGTGTAGGTCCAGAGCAGAGTTCTGTTAATTGGCAAACCGTGTACGAGAAAGAACATCAACGTTTCGCTTCGCTCAAGGAACAGCACCGGCGGCTCAAAGTTGAGGCCGAGCGCATGTATCAGCCAGACCTTGAAATAAGGTACAAAGAAATTCAAGCTAGCCTCGTCAACGCTCGAGATCAAATTGAAATTCTAACTGAAGATCGGGCCACATACGAGAAAGAGACTCTATTTTGGAAGCACGAAGCTGAGCAGCTTCAGGAACGATTCGTACATCGATCGGCATGTTTTGATGAACAGGCTGAGATAGATAAGCAAGAGCTGTTACGTGCATCAAAGGACTACCGTGATAAGATTGAGGATAGCGCTCACTGGGACAAGGAAGGTCTCCTCATAAGATACGAGCAACTCGAGCGTGAGCAGATCGCGTTGACAGAAGAGCTGGATCATATGAAGCGCAGTAACGCTAGCCAGCGAAGTCATATAGAAGAGCTGACCAGGAGAGATCAAAAAAGCCAAGCGGAGACAGAGATTCTCCGCGAACCTCGCTCCGAATTCGGCCGCGCTGCTGAGGGGGAGGAAACCCATGGACGTGCATTGGAGATCATCGCTGAACTCCGTGAAAGGAGGAAGAGATTGGATAATGAAGAAGACGCAAGAGAAGCTCTCAAAGAGAAGTTGCGCAAGATGAGATACCAAAGCATTGGGCTACCGACTGCATTGGAGACAGGACGTGAATCCTGGTTGGCAAGATGGAGAGCAGATGACCACTTCGGTAAGTTGACGGAGGAGGAAAGAAACGTTTTCATGACCCTTGATGGAACGTGAAGTGGCTCGTCTCTTTCGCAATGTCATTTCCGTCGTCATGGCAGGTTAGGAGTCTGGGATGGTGTCCAAGCTAGGACAGAGTATTATCACGAAAGGCAATCTAGACCTTGAGGCTGTCAATAAAAGCAAATCTTTTAGATCATGGTTTTCTAATATTGATACATAGTTACTATAGAGTTGCGTGCTGGGTAGGTATGTTGGCTGTGAATGCTGCGCATGGCTCTCCCTGATTTCGTAAAGAACCCATGGTCCATACCCCAAAATCCGTCTCTGACAAAAAGAGTGCAGTGCAGTAGTCGACACATTTGGATGTGAAGATTGGTCGTGGTGAATGATTCAAAGGGAAGGGCCGCTCGAATCATGGTTCCTTGGGCAGAGGGATCGACACTAGGTCGAGAATATCTATTAGGCGACATGTTTACGCTGATACAGACGTTGTTCAGAAGATGTACAATGGATATCGTTATACCAACCTTGTACATGGTCTCATCAATATACTCTACCCTTGTGACGGAGTTTGACGGACGCACTTCGGGCGAGCACAGGGAAATTCGTGGCCCATAACGTTATGCTTATGTGGAGCGAAAAGGGAAAAGTGCATTCGTCAGGCGTGGGATTACAATTTTAGCCTACGAGTTCAATATAGCGAGGACTATCAGATTTTATGGTTAAAGATTGTTCTCCGCATGATCCGGGCCGTTCCCAGTTAGGTTATCATCGTGGAGACTTCTGTTGCAAAGGCCAGACCTGCCACTACTTTGATTACCAACTACGGATCTAGGTTTTATTGCCAGGAATAGCGTAACTTTAAACATCATCATCTCGTAAGGTCGATATAGGACAGAGATTGAATGCCTTTCCGTGTGTTTAAATAGATGGCATGTTTGGTGTTGCAAGTAATCACCACCGACTTGACCCGCAGCTTTCCTTCTTCTTTATAAATCATCATATGAACAAGCTCTCAATGTCTCTCTTATCAGCTTCCTCTGACAGTCTGAGAGAGCGTATGGAAATTACTGTAAGAGCCTTCCTGGCAGCCTTTAAAGAGGGCAGACACCAGGACAATTCCTCACTTGTCAATCGCGATGTTACGCAAGATTGTACTCAACACATGCTTCCTACATTCATCTACGAAGCCTTTGGTCTACCAGCAGACTTTTCCTTTCATACAACTTAGTTTCAGGAGACGTACGCAAAGGACCTCAAAGTTCTGAAGTTCAGGAACAACATCATGGAGAATCTGGTTATTGATAACAGAGGCCCGCCGGGTCGCCTTCATATCGACTGCAGAAGTGCACCCAAATTAAGGAGGATAGCGGTATGCTTGCGAGTAAGCTTGGATCATGTGTCTCAATGAGGACGGCTCCAAAGTCAAGAGAGTCATTGAGTTTTGCGACAAGGACATGATCTTGAAGATGGCAAACACAGGTGCACAGTCTTGTCTCCAGAAGTCGGAGCCTGGATTGAATCAAGGAGGTTTTCATTTCGGATGTAGCTGCCAAAATCAATGTGTTACTGCATCTTCAGGTTCGCCCGTGACTGTATTGAGGGCTGTGCGAATGCAGTTCCATAGTTCGGAACTAAACTGTACGAACGATTGCCAAACACAATGGTTCCATCCACCGAAGAGCTCGTATGAACCAATCAGCTTATGGAATGTGGCCACGTATTTCTGATTTCTGCTATCTTATCCTTGAACTATCAAAGGTATTCAGAAGCGCACAATGGTGTGACCACCATACAATTGAGTTGCGCATAGCTGAGACGCTGGTACGCTCTGGGTCTTCTGTTCTCCCGATTAGGACACTTTGAAAATTACTTATATTATACATTAAGGTCTAATCCACTCCACACACAACAGCTGTTGCTTACACAAAACTAACTAAGGCCACAGTAGCCATTCTTCTGCGCCCTAACATAGACGTTTCTCCACTGTGTGGTTCCCAAACCGTAGTTGTCGCGTCTGAAGTATCCCATGCTAGTCCTTGGGTACAAGACCACTTTGCCAGATTGCCAACTACCACTTGCTGGAGCCTGCTGAGGCTGAGCCGTATTCCTCCAGCATGAGTTCATTTGCAGTCCGACCTGAGACCCTTCTAGCGCCTGGAAGTACGATGGGTCTTTTGAGACATTGCCACCCGCCGGGGTTTGTCTCCAGCCAAGCGTCGCGAGGTAGCCTCGCGAATCACCAACCTCCAAAAAGTATGACTGTCCTTGTGTATTTTCTTGGTAATACTCAAAGGAGATCTCATAGACAGTGTAAGGGACAGTCGGGAACCAGAGCATGGTCGAAATACCATAGCTGGGGTTTGTGCCGCTGAGGGTCTGTGTAAATAAATTCGCCTGAGCCGTAGTTCTCGTGTCGGCTGGTCGACTGACACTATTGACTTGAGTTTTTGTAAGGTCGAGTGGCTGCTCGGTAACCAGGCGGCCAGTCCAGACCCAAGATGCTGCAGACGCGGTGTTGAGTTGGTTCTTCATATAACAAGTACCAGACGAGTACGATACGTCGATGCAGCCTGTCGTTGAGTCGCAAGTGTCCATGCAAGCTTCAAAAGTGGACGTTTGGAGCGATGAGAGATCACCTCCGAAGTAATCAGTGCCGCAAATGATGGTGTATGATCCTCCATTTTTGGCAGTGTACTTATGCCCGTCGTCTTTGTTATTGTCGCAGGAAAGGCCAGGGACATACGGTTGAGCATTGACCAGAGTGGCTGTCCACACATGCGCGGCATCCGTGGCGGTGGCAGAGGTGTGCTTAAGGTAGCACGCTCCGTTAATGTAGCTAGAAATCATCTGATGAGCATTGCTTCTTGCAGAAACTGCTACATCGCACTTACGATACATCCATACACTGGCTAGTTGTCGCGCAAGTTTCAATGCAAGCCTCAAAGGTGTTGGTGATGGTGGCAGTGAGGTCGTTGCCGTAGTAGTCCTTCCCGCAAACAATCTTAAAGTCGCCCTTTGACGTTTTATACGTTGTGCCGTCGCTTGAGTTGACTGAACTGCACGTCAAGCCTTTCTTGACAGATGCCCTCTTAGCAGACCAGACGCCAGCATTAGATTGTGCGGCCGTTAACTCGCTCTTGAGGTAGCATGTAGTGCCACCATATGCAATCGAAACACACTGCGCATTAGAGCTGCAAGCCTCCAAACACCCCTCGAAAGAGTCTGTCTGGAGTGAGCTAAGGTCACCGCCATAGTAGTCCACCCCGCAGATGACTTGAAAAATGTTGTTCGCGTCTTCATTGTTAGCCGGTGACCAAATGAAGGTTGTGCCCTGAGCTTTGTCAAGACAGGACGGGGCATCGGCTCGTGAATTGAGACTTTGTGGTAGAGCCGCACCATGCACCAAAGCCGCCGCGGCCACAACAGACACAGCAAAAGAAAGCATAGCCATGATGAACTCAAGCTTGAAAGAGTGACAAGTGGTGGGATCGAACAAAAAAAGAGAGGACGAGACTTGAACAATCTCTGGAGGTGATTTCATCAAGAAGCGGTATTAATCTAGATTTTGTATTGAACTGAATTGCTCTTCGCTTTCCCGACTTGTCATGCTCATAGGCCATGGCAAGAAGGTTTCGTACTCATTTCGGCGTACGCGAAGAACAGCTCACCCATGGTGCGCCACGGCACCTACGATTTGGAGGCTGAAGACCGGCTACGTGCTAGTACGCATTGTGTAGAGGTAAGGTGCAGTTGATGGTCCGAGTGTTGACTAACGCAGTGAAAATGGCGAGTGGATTATCAAGAAGTAGATCCCGATTCAGGGAGCCAAGGCTTGATCGGGCAACCCCTGTCTTGCTAAGCGAACCTCACAGAATGCCCTCAACATGAACAATGAGTGAGTGGAGGCACTGATCTCCGTATGTTTTTGATATTTGATCCCTATGCTCCTTGGAAAGGCAAGAATATCCAGGTGGTCGGGCCAAATGAAAACTGCTACGCGGTCGCTTTCTAGGCTCTTTAAAGCGGTAGAGAAGATAGCTTCGCTGATCGCTTCAAGCAAAGGCACAAGTCCATCTTCAGCAGCATTCACCTGGACAATTGTTAGCGCTATTGAATAAGCTTCATGTCTTACCAGCGAGTCCCCGTCCTGCTATGCTTTTTTTCATTTTCAATTTTTTTAATCATTCTTTTGGCCGACAGACGAAGTGCTGACTCGATGTAAGAGCTGGGCTGCAGCGGTCGGTTCTGTCGTAAGGCCGTCGATCATACCGGAGATCAAATACATATGAATATCGCCGGAAACCCTTTGTGTCCTCGCAAAGTGTGCAGCGTAGAAACTAATCCATAGTGTTGTCATCCGAGTTCGAACGCTTGCCTGAACGAGGCAGGCGACGGTTCCAACAACAACTGGTAGATGAGTGACTCGGCGTACCTGCGCGACGCGCAAGGAGCAACAAGGAGTGCTTCCGCAATGTTATGACGATGCAAGAAGCTTGCGATGGTCCACCATGGATGGTTGCGTCAAGAGCAATCCGGTCTTGGCAGTGAGAACAGACACCGATGGGAGGGTTTAAGGATAAGCTGTCTTAGGGGCCGATTCTTACTCGTACCTACTCGCTCTTTGGCCATTCCTACATACTCTTTGATTACTCTCCATTCTCGGCCCCCTTCGCCGCCTTCGCCGCCTTCCACTTTTGCGCATTGGCCATGAGCTTGGCCAGTTTTGCAGCGCTTTCGTCGTCCGCAGGGAAGATATAGTCGACATACTCCTCGAAGCTGTCGTCGTCGAGCTTTCTCCTCTTCTTGACCTTACGCGGCATTTGTTTGTTAATCTTATCCTGATCTTCTGGATTGCCATGAATCGCTTCGAAGCTCTTCCAGGCATTCAGTAACGCCACTCTGTCCTCCTTCAGGTCTTTGTCCTTCATGCGCTTGTGCGCACGCTCGAATATAGCGCGTGCTCGTGCCTTCGCTGCGTCACTGACTGGTTTGTCATCGTCTTCATTCTCCTCAGCCTCCGAGTCTGGAATGCCAATCTCGAGCTGTGCCCAAGATGTCCAGACCTTGACATGGTCTGTCTTCTCAAGGAGGCGCTCGTAAAGAGCACGTGTGCGCTCATACTCGCCCTCGCCCTCCTCAAAGTCGATGTATGCTTTCCACAGTAGCTCGGGCATATCGAGTTGCGGCTCTTCGACAGCGAGTTCGAAAATGGCGCGCGCGCGGTCGAGATCGTCGAGGCCGCGCTCGAGTTCAGCAAATTTGATCCATGTTTGTGTATTGGAGCCATTGAACTCGATGTACTTCGTGTAGAGCTGTCGACATCGTGTGAATTCGAAAAGCTTCATCTCGAGCTCAATGTAGCCTTTGAAAAGCTTGTCCTTGGGACACATGCCAATCGCTTGGCCAAGGAGCTTGCGTGCAGCTGTAAGTTGAGATTGACGAATTTCGAAATGGGCGAACATCAACCACAGCTTGGCAAAGGTGAAACGCTTGTGCGGTATCAATCGTACACATTCCTGGTAGATCTGCCGTGTGCGCGCAATGTCTTTGGTGACAGATTCTTCGTAGACCGCATACTGTAAATGCGTTAGCAAGGACCATGTAGTGCAATGTGCAGGGTTGACTTACGAATAGCCAAAGATATATGTATCTCCTCCAGTGGCGCTTCTCTTGTGTGGGCGGTATTTGCGCAATGGCTCGTTCGTAGACATCTCGCACTCGATCTGTGTTGCCTGAAGTTTCTTCCAGGCGTGCAAAATCGATCCAGGCATCGTAATTCTTAGGGTTCTCCTTGATCTGCTCCTCGTAGTGCACTCTTCTCTTCGATAGCACAACGTCTTCAATACCATCTCGGTCGCCATATTGCTTCTCGAATGTGGTGAAGGCTTTGTGAAGGTTGACCGACTTCGAGCGTGGCATACGGTCCAGCGCAAACTTATAGATAGCTCTTGCCCGCTCTGTCTCCTTCAATCTGGCTTCGAATTTGGCATAGGACATGAAAAGCTTCTCGTCCATGAAATCATCACCCAAAGTTTCTACTGCCGTGCCATATACATCCCGTACGAGATCGCTGGTACCGTTCTCTTCCTCAAATTTAGCCCACTTGATCCAGTTCTTAGGCTCAGGGTGGACGACAGTGAAGCGTTCGAAGATGGCCCTGGCGCGCTCGAATTCTCCGTGTCTTTTCTCCAGTTTGATGTATGACGACCATGCAGACTCCTCTGGCTCCCATGACATCCAGCGCTCGAAAACAGAACGAGCGCCGTCGATGTTGCCGAGAGTCTCTTCCATGTACACATATTTGTACCAGAGCTTGTCGACACGCGGAAGGAGAGTGACAGCGCGATCGAGGACATTGCGTGCGTGGTTGATATTGCGATGCTTCATCTCAGACTCGATATAACGCAGCCACAATGCGACCGATGTGCTGTCAACATCGAGCGCACGCTCAAAAATGGATCGCGCACGCCTGAACTCCTTCTGTTCGAGTTCCCAGGAAGCATAGCGCATCCAATTATTCATGTTGATCCTGTTGCGGCGCACGTAGTCCTCGAACTCCTTCCTCTTGCGCCCCTGAAACTCGTGCAGCTCCTCCATATCCGCAAAGCGCTGTGTCGGCGCCTTGAGCTTCTCATCTTGGCGGTCGACTGCTTCTCGCAGCAACTGTTCGGCGCTGATTTGTATGGGCGCAGCCGCCTTATTCTTGACGCGGGGTGGGCCTCGTGCCTCCATGATTGCGGGTATCGGCGAGGAGTCTGAGGAACCACAAGGGGGGTTTGTCGCGCTGCCCAGCTGGCGGGAGCTGATAGCGTCACGCGTGAATCGAGTGAAGTCGGTGTTGAGGATTGTCTCCCCGACGATGCATGGAAATTCAGAGGCAGCAGCGCACGTGCCCACGCTAGCAGCTCTCCCGCGGTGATTTCTTAGCTATGATGCGCGCCCTCTCACTTTCCTGCCATCCACCAATTTGACAATTTACGACGACGGCAATGGCGACACTTGAGCAGGAACTGCTAGCGGATTTCGCCGATTCGGGCGACGAAGATGTTGCGGATCTGGGCAATGACTTCGCTGGCGGCGACTTTGGCTCACCAGAGCCAGAAAATGGCGAAGACGAGGAAATGGTAGACGAAGAGGCGGAGTATGCAGTAAAAGACGACAAGAAGAAGAACAAGGGGCCTGCGGACATAAGAAATGCGCAAACTCTCATGGCCAACCTGCAGCCGGTTCTACAACAAATCGATGAAGTTAAGGACAAGATGGAAGAAGTGATGGATGGCGAGTCAATCGAAGACAACCCAGAATACCAGCTTCTGAAAGAGGCGAATGAGTTCTCGACACAGATCGACGGCGAGATCCAGGCGGTGCATAAATTCATTCGCGACAACTACTCTCTACGCTTTCCCTACCTCGAAGAGCTCGTCAAGAACCCAGTTGATTACGCGAAAACAGTTGCCATCCTGGGGAACCGCCCCCTCGACGATATCAAGACTACTGCGCAGGACGCAGACAACATAGTGGGAGCGCCGTTGAAGAGCATCTTGGACGCGCCATCTCTCATGGTCATCACTGTTGAAGCTACGAGGGCTTCTGGTCGCGAACTTCACGAAGCCGAACTCGCAACCGTCATGGCCGCTTGCAAACTTTTACTCAGTCTTGACAAGTCGAAGCACATCCTTACCGAATATGTCCAGTCAAGAATGAGCGTTTTTGCGCCAAATCTAACGGAACTTATTGGGTCCTTGACTGCGGCACAGCTTATAAATTACGCGGGAGGTCTTGCTGGCCTGGCAAAGACACCAGCTTGCAACATTGCCCCTCTGGGATCGAACAAAGCATCAGGTCTGGGGCTGGCTACCAACATCGGAATCAGACATCAAGGTTTCCTCTATCACAGTCCTATCCTCGAACAAATCCGAACAGACCTTAAGAAACAGGGCTTGCGTATCGTCTCCGCCAAAGTCATACTGGCTGCACGAGTTGACATGGTCCACCAGTCGCCTGACGGTTCCACTGGACGCCAGCTCAAAGAAGAATGCGAACGACGACTCGATAAGCTGACCGAGATCCCTGCAAACAAGGGCGTGCGTGCCCTGCCCGCGCCCGATGATAAGCCTGCGCGCAAGCGTGGTGGACGAAGGGCTCGCAAGGCTAAGGAAGCAACAGCCATGACTGAGATTAGGAAGGCCCAAAATAGGATGGCATTTGGTAAAGAAGAGAAAGAAGTAGGGTACGGCGACTCCACGAAGGGTATGGGCATGATCGGTGCCACCGACACAGGCCGTCTGCGGGCACAGCAAATTGATACCAAGACAAGAGCGAAGCTGTCTAAGAAAAATCCAGGCTGGGGTGGCGACACGACACTCGGCGCTGCTTCATCTCTCAAGGGCTTTGGCGCTGGTGGCACAGCTACAAGCTTGCGTGCTCAGGGCTTGAGGACTGGTGGTGTCGGCCTTCAAGGCTCGGGCATGAGTTCCGTTGCTTTCACGCCTGTGCAAGGACTGGAACTCGTTGATCCGCGAGCGCGCGAAGAGGCCAATAGGAAGAGGAAGGCTGATGAAGATCGCTGGTTCAAGGGTGGTTCGTTCACACAGCTTGGTGGGAAGACAGACGCAGCTGGCTTCAAGGTCCCAGCACTGCCATTCAAGAAGCCCAAGACGGAGCAGTAATCAGGCGTTCGTAAGCGTCTGCTGGTTGACGATGAAACATCGTAGGCACGGAAAGCATTGTATGGGTTATTGCATCACATGGCGTTCAGGATATTAGGATGGTTGATACCAGGGCCTTGGGATTGCCCACCTCCATGCCGCTTTTCTGCAAGAGATCCGAAATTTCAATAGTACCTCAAAGGCTCTCTCTACAACCATAAAGATTCTTTTGCATGACACCCCAGTCCATCCCGTTTCTCAGCACAGTGTGGTGTCTTTCGTGCTAGGAACAACAAGATATGGAGTATGCAGCGCACATCGCCCATTTGCACGACCTCTTTTACGCGGTTCACACTCCTCGTTGAACCAGCGAATGGTATAGAGCCAGGCCTTAGACTGCGGTGGTTACCGGTTATTAAACAAACTTCTCTCTGATGACTGACACCAGCAAGGGAAACAGGTGTGGCGAAATGAAGTACGTTATGGGGACCTGCTGAGACAGGATGGTGTCTTGTTATGGATTACCAATAGCTGCCGTCATGCTAGGTGAATACAGCGAATAGAAATTGACAGGTGTGAGTGACGCTGCAGGCCATGATCGTAGTTTTCTTCAGTCGCGATGTGAGAAAACAAGTATTTTATTGGCTAGTCTGCAGACATGCAATGCTGTTCATCGACTGCGCAATAGTGTTGAGTTTTTGTCTTCAAAAGCTCGTGTTCCAGCATTCAACTTTTGGCTTCTTCCGCTGCTCGTGCGGGACTCTTCCCCTCTCTCTGTGACTCGGGATGTTCTGGTCGTCTCGTCTGCTCTCATACATGATATATCCTCTCAGGTATTCTTCTCTCTGTTCGAGGGCACAGACAAGCCTCTTCCTGAATTCCTGAACCTGGCCTTGATTTAGCGCACACAAAGTGTCCTTTGGCTTTCGACTCGAGCAACGTAGCGTTGCTTTCTTCGACTCTGAAGAGTCGCACTATCCAACCACCTCGCACGCCTATTACGCGGCACCTTCCTGGTGCTGTCCGACTGCGACTTGAACATCAAGCAATCGTCAGGCGTCACGGGTCAGAATAGCAAGTGTGTCTGCGTGGTTTCGTGGGAGAGCCTCCAGATCGTCATGAAGGACCTGCCAGGGTACCATGAGCTCCTCTGCCTGCAAATCCCCGGCCTCCACCTCTCGCTGGACCTCGAGGCTCGCGAATGGGCTTCTCTTGCAGGCCTGGTGTACTGGGACGACTGCCTGGACGACTACCACCGTCATCTTTTCGTTGAATGTGGAGTGAACCTGGCTTAGGAGCATACAACGGTTCGTATAGTTGTCGCCCACCTGGCGCTGCCACTCGTGCAGGCGACTGCTCGTTACTGGACCGAGGCTGGCTGTCTCGCGCACCACGGCCCCGTCCTTTCCCTCGTGTGGGTTTGCTTGGCGAGTTGCTGCGCGACTCCTCTGAAGCGGCTGGCGAGCCGAAGATACGCTCTCGCGCCTCAGCGTATTTACGCTCCTTCTCGGCACGCTCCCTTGCAGCACGCGCCTTTCTTTCTTCGAAGTCTGCTGCTGCTTTCTTGCGCCTTTCCTCTTCGCTGTCTTCGTCGTCTTCAAGGCTCAACCCCGCCATACCGCCATTTCGAGAGAGCACCTGAGGCGTAGGTTTGCGCGCGAGTACGGTAACGGCAGGCTTGAAAGTCGGCTGGATAGGTGGGTCGCGTGCTTGAAGGAAAATAGGCTGAGGGTTTTCGCTGACCACAGTCAATATCGTGCGAGCTCAAGAGAAACAGGTGGGGTAGACGAACGCGGACTCCCACAACTCGCGGTTGAATTGAGCGTGCTGTGCTCTTCGCTCGGCTTTAGACAGTTTGGCAGGCTTCTCAGGCTCTGTTTTTACTTCTTCTTCTTCTTCTTTCTGTTGTAGGTCAGTGTATGTAAGTATACGCAAGAAGTAGAATTATACATCTGCAAGTGATTCCCAGTCATCGTCCCAAGCGTCAGCGAGTGCGCCTTTCTTTGCGGACATTGGATCAGTCTATAGAGGTCTAAGGCTTGAATAAGCAGCTCCTTGAATAAATCCAAGGGTTTCGGTCACGAACTTGCACACGCGCGAGGGGTTTGAAGAAATGCGGAGCCTTGGACGCATGAGGCGCGGGCGCTAGTTCCGCTTAACACGGGAAGGGAAGTGGGCCGCGGCTTTCTGGAGCTATGTCATACACCTGCTGCCTCGAGCCTCGCGCAAACGACACCAACCACTCTTTCACCGCTGCCCCAAACTAAGACGCATACAAACGGACGAAGCATACAACATGTCGGGTGAGTATGAAGCTCTTGCTTCTACTGTCTTCCAGCAACATGTCGAAACGCGTGCGTCTGCTGACCCCAGATTCAGACCAAGATTCGACAATGCACTCCTCCCCAGACATGGCGGCAGACGACGACGAAATGTTCCCTGATGAGGCGCTTCCCTCCACGCCGCGTAACCCAGCTTCGCACGTCTTGAACGCCGGCTCCGAGCTCTCTCCACCCAACTCACAAGGCCCCGCCAACCTGCCCCGCGGCGACAGCTTCGCAGCGACCATTGCCTCCAATGTGAACGAGAACGGTAAGCGGCCTCTGTCGCTGAACCCTGCTGCGACCTCGAATGAAGCTGGAACCACACATACAGACCCTGAGACTGGATATCAGTGGTCGAAGGGCGAGGACCAGCCAGGGTTTGAATGGAAGAACCAGCGGGCAAGGGAAGAGGAGATGAGGGCATTGGATCAGATCATTGACAAAGGGTCGCAAGTAAAGAGTAAGCGTGCCAAACCAAGGCCTATTACCAAGATACTGACTGTCGTAGCTCGCTATGGCGACCCTCTGGACGAGAGTGTCCCAGCCAAAGCCAAGCGCTGAAGCAGCAACACCGCCGTCAAGAACAGCCACCGAACAGCAAACAGTGGCAATACTAGCAGAACCACTCCGCACAAATGTTGCTACACACAACAGCATAGGGTCGCGAGTTGGAGAGGTTGGGTTATGGCGTGTCACGTATCGGGATACCAGAGAAAGCTTAGCACTGGAGTCTGAAGACGGGTTCTAAGCCCAGCGCAGGGGATATACATGAGCCTATGAATCAACGAATACCACAACTGGTTCAAAATGCTTGTGACATTGAACGCGTGCAGAGTGTCCTCGAACTGCTTCATCTAGACCAGTCACTATTCCATGGCCCAACCAGAACGCCGATTTATGCATGCTCGTCCACGCTCGTACCCTAATCACTGTCTTCCGCCATCTCCTCGTCGTTGTCCTTCTGCTCTCTCTCCTCTAGAGGATCCTCTTTCAAGTCATCCTCAGGCGCCTCGTCCTCCACAATCTCATCATCCTCTGCCTCTTCGTCATCTACATCCTGCGTCTCGTCCACGCCCTCCTCCTCACTAGCCTCAGCCTCACCATCCAATCTCGCCTTTTTAGCTCTAGGCCCCTCATCCTCAGCCGAAGGCGCCGCACTCATGAAACTCATCCCCCCATTTGTCAGCTCCGAAGCTCCATCTGGATCATTCTTTGCTTTCTTCTCCTCGCGGATCTTCTTGCGATACGTATTGCGCTTGTCGGCCTGTATGGATGTGAACTTGTTCACTTCGGCCTCGAGGCGCGGAAGCATAAATTCGAATTCGAGCTCCTTCATTGCGGCGAAGACGTCGTGTGGCATTACGGATTTGCGACCGCTGCGCAGTGCTTCTTCGGCGGCGCTGCGGGCAGTCAGTTTGCGCTGCAAGGTTGGATCGTATGGTGCGAAGAGAAGGGAGACTCACGCAGATGTCAGATAGTTGACGAATACCGTCGCGCCTTTTGACATGGCCAGCAGCGCATCTTTGTGGATCTGGGTGTTGGGCGGTAGCACGCCTTTCGCAAGGCGCTGCACAATCGATTTTGGGAGGTTGAGATCCTCAACGCTCAGCGTGTCGTCATCTCGTGGCTTGGGCGGTTTGGGCTCCTTATAGATCTTCTGCGGTATTGGTGACGGCGGTGATGTTTCGGCAGGCTCGTCGACTGGTGTGGATGCTGCGACTTCTGGTTCTGTATCTTCGGCTGCAAGCGCAGGTGGATTACTTCTACGGGGTGGCATTGCGCGTATGCGTAGGTGTGTGTGTGGGCAGGAGCGGGGGTGTCACCAGCGCGGGTTTGTGGTTGGAGGGGTCATATGTGAAGGTATGTTGGTGAGGGTGTCGGTGCGCCGACGATTGCTAGGCTCTGACGCGTGAAAGTCGCGTCGTGGGCACTTGGCGGCCCAATGGTGTCGCGAAGTCGCGTGCAATCGGGCAATAGGCGGCTCTTCTTCACTAGAGGTGTAAAGACTCATTGCAGTGAAGACCTGGATAGCAATTATCAAGTTGCTGCAGAAATCTCATCGTCGTCCTGTAGGTTGCACGAAACCATTCATCTATACGTCCGTCACCGCAGTGGTCACATGGAGCATGTTTGACGTAAAAGGTCTCAGATGTAAAAGGCATACTCGGTGGGAGCCTGTATGCATGCTAAACATGAGCCTCTAGCATCCTCTCATGAGATGCAGTATCGATCTGCTCTCAATCGATACCTAGCCACGTGCTCCAAGCTCGCGACCCACTGCCACGAAAAGCGGGTCGCAACTTCTCCACACTCCACGGCCGAGCTGCGCTTCAATGTCAACCGACTCAGTATCCAAGAACATGGCTTGTCCGACCTCATCGCGCTCGTCACGAGCTTGTTGGCGGAGGGCTGCCAAGCTAACATGAGCGGCGGACTCTCTTTTCCACCGGTTTGTTCTCTGGCGAGTCGGTCCGCGTGGGCACCTTGAGCGCCAGCCAAGGCGGTGCTGGAAAACGCATCAATGCAATCCTGTCAGAAGCGAGGCGTAGCCTGGGCACCCTTTGCGGCCGGCGGATTATCTATGGCCGTGTGCTGCCGCTTTGTGAGCACAATCATGAAAACAGTCACTCAGCTTGCAGATGTGGACAACAACTGCTGCCGCCCACGTTGATCAACCTCAAAGACGAACACCCATGGACCGGAGGTGACTTGTGACACTCGCCGATACTGTTCGTTGCTCAAATCCAACAGTACAAGTTGACATCAGCCTTATCGCACAATCGCGGGGTGAATCTGGGGTTAGCTAGGTACTGGTGGCTTCGCTCCAGACCACAGCCAAGGAACTTGGCTCCTCCCTAAATCGCACGTCTTTGGCGAAAGATTATAGCTGGCATGCGGCCCACTGACTCGGCTCAGCTAGTAAGAGCGACTCAGGCGGCGCGTCAATCCGTCGTTGCGAGCGTCTGCCAGCAGACCGCCCAATTCATGGTTGTGCGCAGTCGCAATGCTTTTCAGCGCAGTATCAAGAGTACCAGGTCATGCATGCTCGAGGAGATGTTTCCTAATCTATTCCTTATATTTCAACGTCTATCAAGGGGGTCAATCACAAGTGAAGAACAAAGCAAGCAAAGGCGAATCTCCAAAAAGTGCGCGTTTGCTCAGCCTCTCTTCCGTGTTTAGTGCCTACCGATTGTTCCGTATCACTTCTCTCGCTGCATGCCTAGCAATCCTGCATTACTTGGCGCTGCCTACTTCCCCGGCGAACGGTCTCTCCATCCCGATTAGGACCAAATGCCGCGTGCCTGAAAGCACGACGAATCACTGGAGAACCCCAGATTCCATATATCCTAGGCCGGACCCTGCGCTGCTGATCTTCTACCTAGCGAACCTCCAACATGGCCGTACCAACATTGCGCGTTCTGATCGATGGTGATGGTGATAGGGTGTATCGTCGTGGCGAGAAAGTCACTGGGAGGGTGGCTTTTATTGCGGAAGAGCAGGAGCATATTGAATCCTTCAAACTTGTCTTCGCTGGCAGCTGCGTAACGAAAACGACAAGGCGTGCCCACGACTCCAATACAAGGAACGAGTTTGAGGAGAGGATACGCTTCTTTCATCAAGAGCGAGAGGTGGTACCTCGATCAACTCTCAATCCAAACAAGTACTCGTGGTCCTTCGAGTTCACATTTCCGGACGCAACGCAACAATCGTACAAACGACTCACACGTGGTGCCCACTACTTGAGAGAGCCACATCCATTGCCGCCCTCGTTTCAATTGAAGACCAGTGTGCCTGGAGGCGCGGCCCAAATATCCTATTACATCCAAGCACGACTTGTTATGACGGGATCCAAGGACGTAAGAAAGGTGAAGCAGATGCTGGCCTACCGCCCAATCTCTTATCAGAGCCTGCCCCGGGAACCCAATCTGACAACTGGTGTCCTTTACGGTCAGACATGGAAACCTTCTAGGAAGAGCGACCCCCGCTCGACAGTTGATAAGGTTTTGCGACGGTCAACAGACAAGCCACCAAGCATCGTGCCTACGATATCCTATCCCGAAAAGATTGCTCCAGGACAACACATCCCACTCTCTATTTCTTTGCTAAACACACGGGATCGTATGAATGAGGCACAAGCCGAATGCACCATCGACTCCCTGTGCGTCACAATTTCAACCTACTCAACCACAATGTGCGGCCACACACTCACGCAACCCGAAGATGTTGTCTCCAAGCACGTAAATTGCATCACAAGATCCGACATGAACAAACCACTCCCTTTTAACAAAACCCGCGCTCTGACCTCCAACTTCCGCCTCGTCAACGATGCAGAGTGCGTTCCGACATTCAAAACCTACACCATCACGCGCCGATACATGCTCGGCGTCGTCGTTGGCCTGAAGTATGGTGACCAGGCTTTCACAGTGCGGCACAGTGCACCCCTCGAGATTCTGCCTCGTCCGCCACGATCATCGATGCCGACGCCACTGGAAGCCGGAGAAGAGGTTGAGCCGCTACCCATGTACACGCCGCGTGAGCCTTCGAGGGAGTTTGCTCCGGATTATGAGAGTGTATATGCGCTATCGAGGACGTCTTCTACTACGGGCTCGCTCGCTCGGTACTCCACGATTGGCTCGAGTGTTGCTTCGGCAGGCTCGAGTATTGCGTCCGGCAGCTCGATGCCACCCACGGTGCCATCCACGCCAGTGTCTGAGGCTGGGGAGCCGGAGTATGTACAACGGGGTGTTGTAGCAGCTTAGAGGCTGTGAGCTCAGTGTGATTACGGGATGAATCACTTTGAAAGCATGCGTACTTGGGCGTCTAGATGTGGCGTTACAGGAGTGATAGATAGTGGAACCTCCATTGTAGTCTACGTGTTGCTCCTTTAAGATGAGGAGAGCCCACATAACCAGCTATATATAAGTAAGATTGTTCGATATGCGTACAGCGGGTCTGTTCGTCCCTACAGCTCTTTTGAGCCTGCGTATACTCTCCGCCCATGCGGAACCTATATGCCATACCTACTACCCGTTAAGCTCGAGAGAATCCTCCCGTACCGATCTTCTCCGGCTGCAGGCGGCGCTGGAAGGCGACGTGGTAGAATTCTGTGGTGAAACTCTTAACATCAAAAGTAAAGATACTCTCGTTCACAAGGGTGATAGAGTCACTCTCCAGATCACTGGAGGAGTTTTGCAGAGCGTCGAAGAGTGCACCGAGTCTTTCGCTGCTATCATTGATCAATGCCATGTAGACCAGAGTCTTCGTGGCGGAGAACTTCAGGTTGAGGATGGGATAACATACAAGATCGACCGAGACGATTATGAAAAACGCCACGATGTCTTGAACAAGACTCCCATCAAGGGAAGAGATTTTTTGGATGATAAAGATGGCGTGGATGACCTCTTGGGCATTATGGGGCCCAAAGGGCTCAAAAGCCGAGCAGTAACGAAAAAGCCAGCTAGGCCGAACAAACCTCCAACAATTAAGTCAAGCCCAACGCCGTTACCTATTAAAAAACCTGGGCCGACACCAAATCCCACGCCAACTCCGAAGCCAACGCTATTGAGGCCAAATCCGTCCTCGCCATCTAAAGCCACTCCTACCAAAAGCTGCAAGCAGATCTACGAGTTGGCATTGCAAGATGTAGTGGCAGAATCACTGGAACTACAACAGAATGAAGCGCTTTCGGGTGGTGCAGCATCAATGGCCAGACACGACTTGTATGTTGGCAGCATTACAAGCCGTCGCAGCATGATAGACTTGGAAGAACGCACATCAAAGGACGGGTTGGGGTGTGGAGTTGCAACGTTCAGTGCATTGGATTATCCAGAGCCTGCTAAGATGGTACGTATACGATGTTACCTTGTGGGTGATTTTGCTGATATCCCTGCTTCTATGTAGCCTGCCAATGCAAAGTTCTACCACTTTACTGATCCTACAGCTTGCGACGCCTTGGCCTTTGCAGGAGAAAATAAAGAGGCCAGGGGTTTGAAGCGTGCAAACTATCAGGTTGAGCATGTCCTAGAATAGCAGGTTGTGACTAAATTCTTTGATTGGGTCGAGATCAGGAAAGCAGACGAAAGGTTTAATAACCCGGATTTAACAAAGACTTCAAAAGTCCGGTTCTGCCAATATTGGAAGGCGACTTGGGAAGGTGCGAATTCCCCGGTGTTCAAGCTGAAGCCAGACGATAAGAAAGAATTGAACGCAATGGACCATCTGAAATATGCATACCCAGGCAAAGGAAATTTTGAGGAAGAATTTGTGTGGCTACACACGGCTGTAAACTCGCCAGCCAAAGCTCAGGTAAAACTCTTCTGCATCATTCACGTCATAGAACGATATTCTGACAACGAGCTTGAACATAGATATGGACAGCTAAGAGTACTGGTGCAATATATGGCGATAAAACATCGAAGAAGATCGGCGGCAAGGGCAAGCCCGATAGGATCTCCACAGGAATGACCGACCTTATTGTTGGCACTAAAAAGACAAGTAAGGTACCACAAGCACGACCTACTGTTGACAGTGCCAGACAAGCATACTTCAAGCTCAAGTGGATATTAGGAGCACGCATGTATATCAAGAATCCAGAAATCAAAGCCATCTTCAAGAAGCAGAAGGAGCGCATCGGCGATGTGCTCGATGCACTAGACGCTGCAATGGAGAAGCTGTAGTCAGGTTAGTCTGCAAGTTCAGTTCTTTGCCTCTGGTCGCGCACTGATTCAGTGACTCGAAAGCTTATGTCTGGTATCTTCTCAAAATCCTGCATATACAAGCATTTGCTCTAACTATGCACATTCTGTACAGAGGCTTTCAGAATTTCTGGACCTACCGTTGATTCAAAATGTGCGCACTTTCTCTCATGTTCCTGCCTCCACCGCAACTCTGGGCCTCAGTCCTTCGTCCCAGTCAACAAAGGTCTGGTGCTGATAATCTGGCATGCACTTCACTTTCTCCGGTGGCTGCGCCTCCCACTCAATTTTCTTTTCGTCCCTTTCGTTCGCGACATGTCTCGCCACATAACCTTTGAGCGCCTTGATCTTCTTCGCCGCCTCGTCGCTGTACTCCACATTCACACTCGGCACGACCGCAATCTTGCCGTATCCCTTTGCCCACATATCCTTCGCAAATAGTTTAGGCTCGCCCTGGAAGCATTCCCCTGGTCCACGTGCCCTGAACTTGATGGATCCCCCCAACAGTGGCTTTGCAGTGAATGCGGTGACGCCGTTCCAGCACGCGAACACCTGAAAGGGTTCAGCTGCGGCAAGTCGTGCATGTGCTTTATTGTCGTTCCAGAAGAGATTCCAGGCGAAGTCCCAGCTCCCATCTTCGGGAATTCTAAAGAATGTATCGCCCGTCATACCGCGCGCAATCCAAATATCGTAGAAGGTCGGGTTTAGGCCAACGTATGTCCAGTCCATGGCACATGTCTGATCGGCGCCTTGAAATTTGCGCTGATGGATTAGCTCTAGAATATCCTCCATGCAAAGCGCGATGTCGTTAAGAAAGATGATGGTGGTGTCTGGGTCGTAATGCGCTGGGTAAGTGAGAAGGTCCTGCAAGGCGAGGTTCCGTAGGTCTGCGAGGGCTTCGATGCGACCTCCTCCTGGGGCCGTGGGATTGATGTCGCTTGCCTGAAAGAAGTACTTCACACCAAGGGTTTGTAAGCTGGGGCGAAGCTCGTTCAGGACTTAAAAGGTGCCATCACTGGATCGGCCTTCAACAATGGAAAGCACGCAGTTCTCTGGACCGAGAAACGTGATCGTTTCTAGGATCGAACCTAACAATCGTGAAAGTAGTTTGACGCATTGGTGTAGATCGAGCGCGAAAAAGAACTTGGGATGCTGTGAGGCTTCAGAGTGATCCGGTGCGCGTCCTAGGTAAGCATAACGGTGGACATCCGGCTGTGGACACTCTAGACGAGCGAAATTTGGATCTGATGAGTTCAAGATGGCTTGAATATATGCTGGTGCTTGCGCGAGCAGAGTGCTATTTTCTTTGCTCGGCAGACCAGTTGAAGTAGTGGTGGGCGGCAAAGTGGTAGTGTGCACGGCGCCCGATCCCTCTGATAACAATAAGCTCTTGGATTCATTCAAGGAAACTAGAAAAAGTGGACTACCGACCCTTTGAAGGATGATTGAGGTTCTTTGCGTCACTAATGGATTTTGTCCATGTGACACGGTCGCTGTACTGGATAAACCCGAATCCAAGGACGAGAAGGAGGATAGCTGCAAGTAAGGGGATGGCTTTGAAAAGCGACTGCAAGCTTCTTAAGCTAGCCATAAGGGAAGACAAGTCCCTCGATTGTTAGGAAAACGTTTGTTGCGTGAAGGTTCTCACAAAGAACCGCCTACAGGACCTCGAAGGAGTTCAAGCTGACGGCACCTGCATATACGATCGACTGTGCCGCTTGCTAATAACTTCGATGCGGAGCTGCACGGACGCGTACTATGAGCACACACATTTGACCCACCTGTTATCTCCAAACATAATATCAATAAATCCGGAGATTAAGCGAGCGCGTAGAGTACGTATCACGCAGCCCTGTTTGCCAACAGTGCACAGGCGTTACAAGATCGATGGAACGCTGCACAAAGATTCTGTTCATGTACAATATGTGCTAGGTCTGGGAGACTGCGGCATAGTTGTGGAAATTAACAACTGCACAGATGGTGTATTATCATAGGGTTCCCCACTCTGTCACCCAGCTCTGAACACTACCATCATTTGTCCTACGCTCATTCATGCCCCTTGAGATGCTCAATATTGCAAGTCTTTTCATTTTGAGCATAGCGACAGCTTCGTGTGCAACAACGTGTGGATACAAGGACGGCGACCCCCAAGGTGCTCGAACAGCACAGCCTGGCTATGGATGCCGCGTGGATACTGCCAATGGATTATGGGGATTTTGTCCAACAACTGTAAGATCAGCGCAGGATTGTGGTCTAGCTGGTGTGTGTGTGGACAGTCATTCGTGCACTGAGGGCTGTGGCCGCCTGTCTGATCGAGCGGACATCACCACATTCTCATGGTCAGTCATAAATTCCATAGCCTATCAGATGACGGAAGTGTTTTTAAAACCAAGAATTAGTAGCGAACGCTCACAGTTTTGTTCCACTGTGCTGTTGATCAATGGCCCTGATCAATCCTACGAGTACATTGCATGCGGAGCAGAAGCTCGAACCGATAGGCTTTTCCCAGCTCCAAACATTGCGGTGGAAACAACGACATCATCGAGTACGACCTCTCTATCCACTAGCTCGTCGAACAGCCTAGTCTTGCGACCAACAGTCACAGTTGTCGAAACATCTTCTGTTTCTCTGTCAAGCTCTAGCTCCGCTGCGGATCCCTTAACTACAACTTCCACATCAAACCCGATCTTTGCTTCTTCTAAGCCAGAGCCGATGAACATTGGGGCTATAGTGGGAGGAGTCATTGGGGTCCTCGTTGTCATCTGCTTGACAATCCTTGGAACCGTGCTCATACGACGGAAGCATGGAGATAGAGGACAGGCGGTGGCGCCTCCAGGTCACGCTAACCACGGCTGGAACGAATTTGTAGACGATTCCACGCTACATACGCGCAACTCGGGAGGTGACAAGCAGATTTATCACTGGGGCGGCAATCACGGTCCGGTCGAGATGTACAGTGGACATCATGTCAACATGGAGCCCATTGAGCTCTCGCGACAGGTGCAATACATAGATACTCCAAAGGGAACTAGATGAGAATCATGACCGGGAAAATTCGATTAGGTTTTATTGAGGCAGAGCATTTGGAACTTAAGCATGAGGCCTCGACATATGGTGTACTACACTGAACAAAAGCTGATTGATAAGCCGGTACAGGAAAAATTATACTCACCTGTGCCCTTCTAGCGGGTTCTGAAGCAGCTTCATGTATGCGCCAGAGCTACATACTCGAGCCGAGTGACATATTAGGTCGAATCAGTGCAAGCTGAGGTGGATTAGACCGGGAAGTGGAAAGGTAGGAAATGGCTTTATTGATGCATTTGTACCAACAGAATAGTTGAATCAAAGCTGCGAGTTCTAGGGACAAAATAATACAGATTTTCCTAGATGGCATCTGCCCCGGGGTCCAAAAGTTGAGGGTTATTTCCCCAATTTTGGCCCGTATCTTGATGCTGTGCGAAAACTGGTGGTCGGTACTGTGGTACCTAGTGCTGACTCCACACAGCATATAAAAGCACGTTCTAATAACAGTACTGCTTTTGGAAAATGTCTTGTTATTTCATGCTGAAGATAAACACGAACGAAGATTTCATCACCTCTGCCAATTTGGCAGACTACGTTTTTGTCGTTGCTCCATAGGACACGTACCACTTTGTATCGATAGTATTGAAGATGTTCGAAATGCTGTCATTCTGAACTTAAGAAAACAAAACTATGTGATGTTGATACTTTCACTCAAACATCATGTCAAGCCTTCCATAACGCCGTCTCCAACCTCGATCAGCAGGAAACAGCCTTTCCATCAGCGTTGAGATACGTAGAAAGGCTGATTGTGCTTCCACATTTAACACCCTGCGCAAAGGTCTTGGTATTGATCTGCGCTCCTGCGGGATTTGTGTGCGTGTTGTCATTCGGAAAGTACGTCTTAGCCTTGATAGAGCCTAGAGCCTGGAACGCAGCGACCGAGTACTTGGTGTGATCGACATACTGAACACCAGCTTTTTGCGCCACCTCCTTTGCAGTATCGGCAAATGGCCAGCTGGCCTGCAGTGTCTCGCCTTTCCAGTAGTTCCTCGGAACCATGCCCGAAATTATGGGAACTGCTTGCTTAGCCTCAACGTCGGCGATCATCTTGCGGAGATACCAGCCGAAGGTATGGACCGTCTCTTTTGCGCCTGTTGAGGTGGTGACTACAACGGTCTCTTCGCCACTGCCGGGGAGGGTACCGCGATCTTTGGTGTCGGTAGTTGGGTCGACATCGTCGTTGTGGCCCATTTCAATGATTACGAAGTCGCCGGCATTTGTCGAGGCAAGCAGTGATGTCCACTTTCCCTCGTTGATGAATGACCTTGTAGATCGGCCATTTACTGCGAGGTTGCTCACGCTGATGGTCAGGTAATTCTTGAGGTAATAGCCCCAGCTATAGCAGGTAGTCAGCAATGATGGTCATATTGATATTCTGTGCTCAAATACCCTTGAAGAACCGAACCTTCAGCATAGTTTGCCGTTGTGCTATCAGAGCAGATTAGAACCTTAGGTGTTGCTGCAGCTGCAGCTGCAGGGGCGGCTGACACCGCAGCAATGATAGTGGAAAGTAGTGCGAGGGTTTTCATGGTGAAAACGTAATTGTTGGATAGCACAAAGTATTACTGCCTTCGCTAATCTTTGAGAACCTGGGTACAGAGAGACCGACGAGCTTGTGGCTCGTTCTTATACATGGTTTACACGATCGGGCGAAGGGATCCCTGTTGGAGCTCATCTTCTCCTTTTTCAATGACAAGTGTGATGTACATAGAAAATAGATTAATGGTGTCAAGGCGGCGCGATGTTTGAGGGTTGGCATCGACGCCAGGAGTAACGTGCAAAGCAGGTGTGGATACGGCACTTTCGAGGTCGAAAGATCCACCAATCAAAGGAGAGTGCAGATCGTGGGTGTTTCAGAGACATCCACAAATGAAATGCTGCGACCGTGTTCGGCCTGATGGAAGCACCTTTAAGACGCAGAGATGGGAGAACAGGAGAAGCTTTCCTTGACCATATGGAGATTGGCGGCGCTGCAGCGAATCGCCATTTGCTTGGGCCCGTGATGGGAGATGGACCTTCGTGTTTGCTGTCATTGGTGGAAGCTGTGTATGAAACACGAAATGATTGCCTCTTTCGGAAACAGTGTGGGGGATACGAGCACTAGCTCAGTGGGCTACACAACGGAGAATCTGGTATGTGGGGCTACCGGATTAAGCTACGCTTGTGTCTCTGCATTGGTGTATTGTTGATTTCGAGGATCCCAGATCAGACTTGTCCAGGTGTCATCGGTTCAAAGAGTTGTGTTCAGAAACCTTCAAGACTATGCTCACAGCTTTTGAGTACGAGTCAAGGGAGGGCAAGCATTTACAAGCTCGGACTGAATCTTAAATTCATCTGAAATACCAACACATCTCGTACCAGCATGGATACCCTTTGTTGCGCGTCGATCATGCATTAGCTGTAATTGGCACAAATGCGCCGAGACGTGCAGCGCGCCACTTCCCCGCACAATGTACCCCAGCTTCGTCCCAGCCTGAGTTCATCCTGAACACCAACATGATCCCAGCAATTGAGCACACTGCTGGACCTCCAGTTACCTCGAAACCAAGCTCTTCCCTATTTCGTTTTCTTCTTGGTAGGCGTGGCGGCAGCACGCCTTGGGAGATGAAAGTCGTGCCTCATGCTGATAAAGGTACCGACAACTGACGTTGCCATCAGGACAAACACGAACGGGTGCCGAAAAGCGATAAACGTAGTCGTCCAGGCAAATGTGGCATACACGGGCCAAAAAAATCTCCACACTATACCCCAGACCGATTGGAACTCGAAATTCAAGTGATCGAGTACAGAGCGCGACATGAACTTATTCCACTCCTCGCGCAGGCCGTCAACGTCGGCGTCTGCAAAGGTAAAATCGTGCTGGCTGAGCCATTGCGACCAACAGGGCTGGAGAATTTTCAACTCAGAGTCATACGGCCTCTCGTGGGTCATGAAATCGACCCACTTGTCTACAGCTGCTTTGGCAAGATCACAGGAGATCTCGAACCACTCCTTGTGCTTTTTTTTGCAGGATTCACACTCGTAGGGCCTACAGAGATCCCAGAGATATGCCTGCACAAGAGCTTCCGTCTTGCTGTAGAACGTCACAGTCCTGTAGTGAACAAGTTCGAGGTCCAGGCCACAGTTGCGCCCGATGGTCTGAAGGCGGACTTTGGTCTCCATTGTTCTCCCAATTTTGTACCGGTGGGGCTTGTTCACATCTCTCATGACATAAATGCTACCGTATCCATCGTTAATGGTCAGTCCCTTCTCAAATTTTGCTCGGAGTTCACTGTGCACCTCCAAGGGGCTTTTATTGCAGGTAGGACCTGCGTCGTCATGAACCGATTCGTCCTGTTCTGACTGTGCCTCATGAGCGTCTCCTGGCTCCGGATGGTCTGCTTCTACAGATGTAAGGGTTTCGCCTTGAACTCCTCCGGTCGTCTCGGACTCATCGGCATCTAGCTCGTCTGAGTCGTCTCTCATTTTTGATGGAGTGCTCCTGTTATCTGTTGGGATTTCGGCAGATGAGTTCGTTCTCAGTGACGCTGCTTGTTTCCTTATGGGTGTTGAAGTGAACACATCCTCAGCTCGCTGCTTCGATACTTTCGACGATGACTGGGCACGTTCGTTCGGTGATCCTTTTTGTACAAAAGCGGATCTGACCTTGCAGGCGGGAACTGCACACGTTTCGATGTGCTTTAATCTTGAACGTTTATTTTTATAGGAGTCCCACGTCTTGTTACACGATTTTGGTGTTTTCAGGCTCGGACTTATGCTTCCAACATCACTGTTCGTGGCGTCTGCTCCGGGGCTCTGGCCAGACGCAGATTTCGCTCTCTTCCGTGAACCAGGCAGAACAGGTATTTCCAACGACTCGTTCGCAGGTTGTTTTGCTTGCGGAAGATTCGGAGCGCTATGAGTTCTTCCATCCGATGGGATCTGGTGAAATATAGAAGAGACTTTGCGCTTGGAAGGGGTTGTCTCCTGTTCTTGTCGACGCGGAGGTAGTGGCGTCTTTGGCATACGCATTGACCAGCCATGGGGCGAGACGTTAGACTCCATGTCGTCGGCAAGAAGAAGGTATTGTGTAAAGATTTTCGCTGATCGGCAAAGCTGTGTTTGCTGTGGTTTTGATGGATTCTGTCTTATATGCTGGGTTGCGCGTTGCACTTATAACCCATGCTTCGGGTAAATCATATGTTGCGGGACTATGCAGCAAATACGTTAAAGATCCAGCAACATTCAGGACAGGAAGGTACACATGCGCAGGAGAAGAGTTGGGGGGCTAAGCTGAAGACGCCATCTGCGAGGCTGAAACAAATACCACCCATCTACGGGGTGCATACCAGCATGCGGATCGATCCGCATCTAACATTCTCCAAGATTTCCTATGCTAACATTCGTAGTGGTAGCCAGTTGGCCTCGGAAATGTTTGACAACAGATCCTACGGTACGTTTTGAAACCGCCACCAAATGAGATGAGTTAGCGATACCAGTGCCTATTCATCAGCTATGCTAACAATGGATCGAAGGCACTGACGGGCCGTTTGCTCTCGGTACGGGCGCTGTTGAACTCACTAGTTAGGCAGGTTGATAGATGCTCAACGTGCTGTGCCACAAGGCTACAGGTACCAATTACTTGGCTTGAATGACACGATCGTGCTGGACAGATAGCGAAGTAGCCATTTAAACACACTACATACAGATATAAACGGTATTTAGCGTAACCTGTAATGCCAATTGCGCGCGCACAAATTGACGTCTTGTCCATGATAGTGCGACTTGCACAGATCCAACCGCCGAAGTCTCAGCCTTGGGGTGACTTCACAGATGCCTGATGCATTCAAAAAGGACCGAATACACTTTAGCATAAAAAAGGAGGTTAGCATGTTTTTGACGAGCTAAGCGCCTAACCTGTAGGCTGTGCATGTGAGGGTTGGAGCTTCACCTATCAATTATGCGGAGACGACAGAGTTCGGAACACACAGTGACCGAGTATCCGGAGAACAACCCAAAGGTAGTGTTCTTGAAGGAACGCAGGATCTCATCAAACGCAACACCGTCCCCCTGCGTCGTGCAGCTCGGTAAAATCCTCACAATCCTGCCGCAGCTTGAACAATTTAAACCCGTGCCAGTGAAATGAGCAGAATTTTCTAGATGGCATATCGGTTCGGGGTTTATTTGAATAACTCCTAGAAGCTGATGTCCAGCGTTGTGATAACAAAATGCTCGCGATTTCAGCCACCAGTGCGGTATTACCAGCGCTGCCCGATATGTCTACCATCGCAACATCAGGTTCTCGATTAAATTCTTGGCTACCAAACAACACACTGCCCGACATCTGACAAACCGACAAGAATATCCCACTTCTGCAGCCCTTCACCTCTATCTCACGCCTTAGCACATGTCAACTAATCTCGAGCTGGCCAAGGAGAGCGCGCCTGCCGTAGACTCCTCTTCGCAAACTGCGATAGGAGAGTATCTACTTCTGTAGTGCCAATTGGCACAAACATGTCAGTGTATATCTATGTAGTGAGCTACAATGCCTGCAAAAATGTACAGACCCCCTAGAGTCTGGTAGGCTGTAGATCACCCCTGATAGGCCAACGACAAACATCAGCCAATCAGGAGCCGTTTCCAACGTATGTAGTCTACCCAATGAAGACGATGGATTCGCATTTTTTGCCTTCGTAGTTTCGTCAATTTATGCACATGCTTGGAGCTAACCTAAAGAAAGATACCTCTGCTTTTTAACACATCAAGAAAAAAAAACATACAACAGCGGGGATTCGCCAGTGGTCACCCACCTGACTACTAATCCGCCGGTACACTGCTTAAGTACCGCTGAGCGAACGGGAAGCGCTGGATTCAGTGTCCTATGGTCGTATGTGTCAGATAAAACCAATATAGTTGTAAATATACCCTTCTTCGATGGTCTTGCTGATCGCACCCCCCCCTTTACCTACATGGTATCTCGGATCTCCCACGCGAGCCCGAATACGCAACCAACTCACGCCGATCTTCCCGACCGCGTCTCTACGCTGGTATTCTCTTACACTGTCGTTGTACTGTTCGAGGTACCTCAACACATCGCCCAGCACGTGTACGTAGGTTTTTGGTATACATATGTATGTACGTCTCGTATTCGGTATTGCTAGTACATAGTATCGCCAGCATGGTAATGAGCGTCATCGTAGCTAGCCATCGTAGTTTATGAAAGAGATGAAAAAGGAAAAAAAAAAAACTTAAAAAAAGGGGGGTATCATGACGGTTGCGAAGCGAAAAAGTCCAGCCGCGGGTGGTGTGTGTCTCGCGTGTTGTCTTGTGAATAAGCCGCAATCCCCAAGTCCAGAGGCTGATTCCAGAACTCCCGTTTTAAATCTCGACATATGTGTGCCGTTTGCACGGGAACCACCGTTCCCTTCCACCCCTTCCCTTCCTCCATCCACCTCTCTCTCTCTCTCTCTCTCTGCATTCGTCTACTCCACTCACACACTCTCCCTCGGCTCCATCGGCCTCCCAACCACACCATCAATCCCCTCAAAGCTCTCCCTCGGACTGGGAAACCCCTCCCCCATATCCCCACTCTTCCACTCCTTCTGCCTCAACTCCCAGCTGCCCACCCTCTCATGCCTGGTCTTCGCCTGCTCCGCATTCGCCGTGGCGCCGCCGAAACTGACAACGCCCGCGGGCAGTGCGCCGCTTTTAGCGAGGTTGGCCAGGTCCGGGTCCGACGCCAGTTTGGCGGAGCCTTTGAAGCCGCCGAGGGCGGGTTTGCGGCGCGGGGACGCGCGGTGGAAGCGCACGCCGCCGAGCAGCATGGCGAGGGCGAAGAGGAGGCCCGCGACGGCGAGGGAGACGATGGCGCCGATGGCGCCTGCGACGGGCGGGGAGACAGGGTAGGTTTTTGCGCGCTGCGCTTTGGGGTTCATGACGATGATGGTGTCGGTGTCGACGCCGGTGCAGAATAGACTTGGTGCATTGCACGAGGCGCACCATTCGGCGATGGTTTGCATCATGATGCGCGAGAACATGGTGGTGAAGTCTGCCCACCGCATCGCTGTGGCGTCGAGTCCGCGGTTGAACATAGGGAACCCGAGGAGCTGGTCGTTGAAGTCTGTTGTCCCGTTGTGGAAGTAGAAGCGCACATACAAGTCCTCCTCGTCCTGGGGAAACGACCCGTCAGCACCTGTGGAGTAAAGTTCGAAGATCATGGCGGACGCCCAGGGGGGAATCGCGCGGAAATTCGCATCCCGCGTGTCCATCAGCATCAGGCTGAGAAGGTTGATCATGGGGTCGTAGTCGCCAAAGAGGAGAGTGAGGGGCTGGGACATGCCGGGGCCAGAGGAAGAGTTGTTTTGGCGGTCGTTGACAATTCCCTGAAACTGGCTCAGGATCTTCGCAGCGAGCGTCATGCCACCCGTAGCTTGGGCATCAGAGTCGTTTCTTGAAGACGCCGTATTGCCCCAGAAGTTCCATGCATACTCGTCGGCGTAGTACCGGGTCGCATTGTAGACGCCCGTATAGACGGGGCTGCCGGTGAGGCGCTCGTAGATGGTGCGATTGTGTGTGTATTGATATGAGATCCAGTCCCAGATCTCGAGGGCGTTGTCATACTCTCTGCATATTGTCAGCCGTCAGTCTTCCAAATTGGTGGCACAACTGTATACATCTGGTCGTCCAGCAGATTTCCCTGAAACCAGCTCGTCTGCATAAGATCATACGTCTGCCGGCTGGCCGTCTTGGTCTCCCGAAAGCGATCAGAAACCGTATACTGCATCGACTCCCGCTTCGACTCGGGACAGTTCTGGTTGCCCGCAATGTAAATCGAGTTGTACGCAAACGGGCCGAAGGACTGCACAGTCGCATACTGGTACCCATCCAGCGGCGCCTGAACCGTCGAGCCATTTGCCAGCAGGCCCGTCTCGTCGCCAAGTGCGCTGCCGTCACCCAGCGCATTCGGGGGATACATGCCCTGCATGAAGGCCTGCGCAGACGACACCAGATACTGCGCGTCCAGCGTCTGCACGGAGATCTGGTCGTTGTTCAGCATGTCCACGGACATGTTGGCGATGCTCTCGCGCCCCAATCTGGCGGCGCCGGAGCTGGCAATCCAGCGCGCGCGCAGCGCCTGGCCCAGCTCGTACATCTGCTGCGCGCCCAGGGCGGTCAGCACCTGCGACGCGTCGGCCAGCACGGGCGTGTGCTCTCCCGAGCGGATGAATGCGAATGCGCCATGGGGGTGGTAGGTGTCTGTTTGCTGGGCAGCGACACGCACGGCCGAAGCCAGAAGCAGCGGCAGCGCGAGCATAGTTCAAGTCAACGAGCGAGCTGATAGACAAATGCCGGGGCGGAAATCCAGCGCAAGGGGATTCACCAGCAACAAGGCTGCGTCCCCCAGATCCAAGGGCAGCTGCAGCTACTTATCCATCCGGCAGGCCACGAGCTCGCATGCAGCCTTCGGCTAGGAGCTGACAGCCAGCACCAGCACAAAGGCACGCCTTGAGCTTAGCTAGGCGTAGGGCTATGATCTCATCGGGCCTACACGCTCGAGAACGACCATACATAGACGGCTGGAGCACACTCCAAGCGGTGTGTGCGTGTATGTGTACACGAGATGGTGTTTAAGTGGGGACCAACACCTTCCTTGTATCCACTCTTTCGTGCTTTTTCCCATGTCGCGTTGTCGTCGAGATACAGCTACAGCTCTCCGCCCCCCCCCCCCCTAATCCCACACCAGCTCTCCCAAGCTCCAACTTACGGAGAGGGAGGGGTAGCTCCAGCTCGCCAGTCACGCCCCTCCTCCCCTACCACGCCATCCATCATCCCGCATGCGCGCCGAATCGGCAAAGCTTGAGTTATCACGATCACGCCTTTTCATAGCCCTCTTACATCTCGCATGTGCTGTGCTGTGCTGTGCGATGCTATGCGCAAAGTCGCCGTGCCATACAAATAACAAACAATGCTGGTTGCCGTACAAAGGGATGCCAGCCCTACGCCCGACGTCAACTCGTCGCTCCGCACCGCATCCGGAAAGAAAATTAAGCAGCTCCTGCATTCCCCAACGCCCGTCCACAGTCGCACGGCGCATGCGTGTCTCGGGCGCGACAGGGGGGCGCCGTCCTGTCAGGGCCGCTTGGTACCAGCAGGAGGGCATATTGGCGTATATACTATATACATAATGTCTGGTAGAGAGGACAGAGGAGGGGACTGGCCTGGGAAGTGATGGGAAGCCTTCGGTCCTCCACCCTGTCCCGCCCGCCCCCACCACCATTGTGCCGATCCACCACTGTGCCGATTTTTTTTTAGTCTACACTGGTCTACGCCGATGCTTACACTTACACTTACACTTAGTACACCTCCTCATGCCCACCCGCCAGCCGTCGCTTGTAATAGATACCGAGCGCTAAAGTCATGACGTGCAGCGCAGGCGGGTGGTACAGTTCGATGGGCATGGGTGGGTCAGGCACGCGGTGCAGTGCGACCGTGCTCCGGGAGTACCTGCGTGTGCGGCGCACATGGGTGATGAGGCTGGATGTTGTGCGAGGAGGGAAGAGTTGGCAGGCTGTAACGCATGCTGTTCAACAACACATTGTAAACATTCATCAGCGTCGACAAGAGCTACGTCATCAGGATATTGTACGTGTAGTCGTATGGCATTAAAATATTGTATCTCCGCCCACAGCCGGCGGGTATGCTACAAAGCCCACAAGTCTGTGTAAGGCCTGTCTAGCGCGCTCAGAACGCCTGTTCCTGATTCTGTTCCTGTTCCTTTCGTCAAACATCAAGCGAGTGGAACGCATGAAATCTCCACAATTTTCCGCCCCATCTACAAGCTGACCTCAACACGGCCCTCAGCACCTGGCGCACCACCCGCCTGCAGGGAGGGCAGGAGGTAGGTGATGTCGTCCCAGGGATGCCTGTACAGACCAGTGCGCAGGCGCTTCTGGTCGAGGAAATGGGCAATCAGACCGATCGAGCGACCGAGCACGAACAGGCCGTTGAGGACACCCATCTTGAGGTAGTCCTCGGCCTCCTCAGGAGTGAACGAGCCGCTGTTGCGGACAAGATCGACAAAGCAGACAGCAATGCAGCCATCGACGTTGAGGATGAGGTTGTCCTTCTTGGATGTTGTGACGCTCTCGACAGCGAGGGCATAGTCGAGCAGCTTGCTGCTGGGGAAGTTCTTCTTGACGTACTCCTTGACGAGCTCGACACGAAGATCGGGGTTGTTGCGGGACTTGATCCTGTGGCCGATACCGGGGACTAGAAAAAATTTGTCAGATTTGCACAAAACGCTCACTGTTTCAGAACTTACTCAGCTTGTTCTCCTTGCGCATGGTGTCGACGAAGTCACGGGGAGAGAGACCCTTGTCGAAAGCCTTGCTGAACTCCTCAGCGGCGCCGTCGAGGGCACCACCGAATCGCGAACCAATGGTCAGAAGACCAGAGACAAGCGCGGAGATCAGGTCCTTGCCGGCACGGGTGGTGATGATGGTGTTCATGGCACCAGACACGGCCGGGCCGTGGTCAGCAGTGAGCATGAGGACCATCTCGAGGAAGCGGCTGGCGTAGTTGGGCAGGCGGCGGCGGAACCACAGCAGCGACATGACACCACCGATACCGATCTCTTCCCTGAAGACATCGGAGATGGGCATACCGGCGTACAGAAGCTCCTGACCACGGTCGTCGGAGATGGTGGAGATGAAAGCAGCGGGCTTGCGGATGAGGCCAAGCTCCTGCGCCCACGAGTAGTCGATGGGGATCTTGGGGACGATGGGCTCGGGCTTGGGGATGATTGTGCCGTCCTTGACGAGCTTCTCGTAGACCTGGGCAAGGGTACCAGGCATCTCCTCAAAGGTCTCGGGGACGTAGATGCCAGCCTCGCGCATGGACTTGTTCTTGACTGTGGCAGTCTCGAGCTGGGAGTTGGCGAAGGAGCCAGCGTGACCAAACTGGACCTCAGTCTTGAGCATACCGGCAACGGTACCAATGGCCCAGGCAACAATGGGCTTGGTGATCTGGCCAGACTTGACGGCCTCGATGACGCGGTACTCCTCGACACCACCGACCTCACCGAGGATGACGATGATCTTGCAGTCGGGGTCGGCCTGGTAACGCAGAGCGTGGTCGATGAAAGTAGTACCGGGGTACCTGTCACCACCAATGGCAACGCCCTCGAGGACGCCGTCTGTGGTGTTGGCAATAATGTTGTTCAGCTCGTTGGACATACCTCCAGACTTGGAGACGTATGAGACGGAGCCGGGGCGGTAGAGCTTGGAGGCAACGATGTTGTCCATCATACCACCAGTGTTGCCGATCTTGAACGCACCGGGCTTGATGCCACCAACGGTAGCGGGACCGATGATGGTGACGCCCTTCTTCTGAGCAACATGCAGGATCTCGCGAGCACGGCGCTCGGGGACACCCTCAGCGATGATGGCAATCGACTTGATCTGGGGGTACTCGAGCAGCTCCATGGTGGACTGGAAGACGGAACGGGACGAGGCGAAGTTGACGACGGTGTCGACGTCGCTGTGCTTGGCCATGGCCTTCTCAACGGACTGGTAGACGGGGAGAAGCGTCTCGCTGGTGCCCCAGTACCTGGTGCTGTCAGTACTCGATTGCTGCAGCAGGAGAAATCACGAGACGTACATCTTGCTGACGAACTGGCCGCCGAATGTGTAGATGATACCGGCCACCGAGGGCTGCTTGCGCTTGCAGATGAAGTCGAAGTCGAGCATGCCCTGGACGGCGCGGGGCTGCAGACCGCTGCTCCTGTTAGTCGCGGCCTGGGATTGCACAAGAGGCAGCACCTACTAGACGAAGCATCGTGTCTTGGGGTGGAAGAGGGTGTGCGAGGGCGGCGGCGTCAGCGCGCGGCTGGGAGCCTCGAAACGACGGATGTTGTCGTTGGCAGACAGGCCCTCGGACGAGGTCGAGGCCTGGTTGGGGACAGCGCCGTTGGCGGGCGCGGCGGAAGGCATCGTGGCCGGGCGAGTGCAATTGAAGGAGCAGAAGCGGGGGAGGAAGGTCTAATGAGCGAAGGCAGTCAGCGTGGTGTGGTGAGAGGGTGCCGGCGATGCAGCTGGGGCGCGAGCAATGCAATGGCGGAGGCACGCAGGCGTGGTTCTGACGTGAGGCAGGGCGTGGTGCGGAGGCCGAAAAAATAGCAGACGGAGGGGAGTACGCAGACACACCTTATGGAGAGCGTGCCAGGGCGCGGGCACAGCAGCGGAGTGGCTTGGGATGAAAAGGGAAGAGGTTGCGAAGCTGGGCGAGCTGGCGAGAATTCCCGAAGAAACGATGGGCCCTCTATGCTTCTTTTCGGCGGTGTTGAGGACCCTGCTCGCCTTTGCGTTGTTGGGGCTAACGCCGGCGCGCGGCGCCACCGGGCGGTGAGGAGCCGTGTACCTTGTACTCGTATGCGCCGTATGACTGCTCGCAGCTCGGGAGCGGGGGGCAGCAGCGCGGTGCGGCTGCCCATTGGGGGCGCGGCGGGGGCACGGCGCTGTTGATATCTCTGCTGGGGGGCCGGCAGCGCAAATGCGCCGATAGCCAGCTGGAGGGGCGGCCTCTGGGGGCCGTTGGGCCTCGCGCTGCTGCTGCTGCTTGCTGCTGCCCGCGCCGCGATGTGCGCACACCCCTGGGAGGGGAAACCCGCCGAACGCCCAACGCGGCCTAGCGCGGGCTAGCCTGCAGCGCCAGCAACCCTGCCGGGCGACGCTCAACGCAAAAAACAGCAGACCGCTGCCCGCTGCCCCAATTACTGAGCTCACCCCTCGCTGGCACGCCCCTCCGCTGCCGGTCCCATCCCACTCTGTTTTGCTCTGCCTCTTGCTGTGCGTGCCTCCCATTCTCAACACAATATAGGTACGTGGCCTGGTCCTCGCTCCTGCTTTCTGTTCCTGCTCTGCTCTGCTCTGCTCTGCGTCCTGCTCTGCGTCCTGCTCTGCGGCCTGCTCTTGCTTCCTGCTCTTACTCCATCGCTCACAAGGCCTGCCTGCCGTAGCGCCTGTCTCGGAATTATCGTCGGGTTCCACACCGGCTTCCCAGCTCTTCTTTCTGCATTGACCTTTCGACCCGTCCTCAAAGGCCAATTCACCCTCCCGCTGCATACTCACTCTGCGCAGTCCACCCTCCACCCTCCGCCCTTCACCCTCCACACACAATGTCTGCCAAATCCATCCTCGAGGCCGACGGCAAGGCCATCCTCAACTACCACCTCACCCGCGCTCCTGTCATCAAGCCCACTCCTCTGCCTGCCTCCGCCACACACAATGCTCCGCCCAAGCTGGCGTCGCTGTACTTTGCGGCCGATGCAGACGTCAAGGGCGTGCTGGACCAGGCCGAGGCCACATACCCGTGGCTGCTGGCCCCCGGCGCCAAGTTCGTCGCAAAGCCAGATCAGCTCATCAAGAGGCGAGGCAAGAGCGGCCTGCTGGCCCTGAACAAGACCTGGCCCGAGGCTCGTGAGTGGGTCCATGCGCGCGCAGGCAAGGCACAGCAGGTCGAGACAGTCGAGGGCGTCCTGAGGCAGTTCCTGGTCGAGCCCTTCGTTCCTCACCCCCAGGACACCGAGTACTACATCAACATCAACTCCGTGCGCGAGGTACGTTCAGCTCCTTTTCCTGCCATCATCGCGTTTATTTTCGTTTCGCCGTCATTTTTGCGTCGTGCTCTTGCTTTCCGCCTTTGTTCTGTATTTGGCCGTCGTTGGCTGTCGTGCCCTTCACCGTGGGCGTGCTCCGTTCGAGGAGGGAAATTCGTCTGCTCGGCCGTGGGCAAACGACATTTTTGGTGCTGCAGCAAAAGTGAGGGCGGATTAGGCCCAAGCCGGGTCTGCGTCTGCTTTTGTTCAGAGGCCGGCCGGACGAAGGGAAGCGCAGCCGACCCACTTGTCCTCGTTGCGATACGCACGTTCCTTTCACATGTCAACCTGCCTTCCCTTTTTGCTTGCTTAATTTGCTGCTGGTGTTGCGGCTCTGTTGCACCAATCAGAGCGCCTGCTGATCCCGCCTAGGGTGATTGGATCCTCTTCACCCACGAGGGTGGTGTCGATGTCGGTGATGTCGATGAGAAGGCTGAGAAGCTCCTCATCCCCGTCGACCTGAAGGAGTACCCTTCCAACGAGGAGATTGCTGCCACTCTCCTGAAGAAGGTTCCCCAAGGTGTTCACAATGTCCTCGTCGACTTCATCTCGAGGCTGTACGCCGTCTACGTTGACTGCCAGTTCACGTGAGTCCCACACATCCCAAGCAGTGTTCCTTGCTAACACCACACAAGCTACCTCGAGATCAACCCTCTCGTCGTCATCCCCAACGAGGAGAAGACCTCTGCTGAGGTCCACTTCCTCGACCTTGCTGCCAAGCTCGACCAGACTGCTGAGTTCGAGTGCGGTGCCAAGTGGGCTATTGCTCGCAGCGCAACTGCGCTCGGCATCCCGCTTGCTCCCTCCAAGGACGCTAAGACTACCATCGATGTCGGTCCCCCCATGGAGTTCCCTGCCCCCTTCGGTCGTGAGATGAGCAAGGAGGAGGCCTACATCGCCGAGATGGATGCCAAGACTGGTGCTTCCCTCAAGCTCACCATCCTCAACTCCACCGGCCGTGTCTGGACCCTCGTCGCTGGTGGTGGTGCTTCCGTCGTCTACGCCGACGCCATCGCCTCTGCCGGCTTTGCCGGCGAGCTTGCCAACTACGGCGAGTACTCTGGTGCTCCCACAGAGACACAGACCTTCCACTACGCACGAACAGTGCTCGACCTGATGCTGCGTGCGCCCCAGCACCCCGAGGGTAAGGTCCTGTTCATCGGCGGTGGTATTGCCAACTTCACCAACGTCGCCTCCACCTTCAAGGGTGTCATCCGCGCCCTGCGGGAGGTCGCCGGCTCGCTCAACGAGCACAAGGTGCAGATCTGGATCCGCCGTGCTGGTCCCAACTACCAGGAGGGTCTCAAGAACATCAAGAACGTCGGCCAGGAGCTCGGCCTTAACATGCACGTCTACGGTCCCGAGATGCACGTCTCTGGTATTGTGCCACTCGCGCTCATCCCCGGCAAGACAACAGACATCAAGGAATTCTCCGGTTAAGCGTGCGTTTGTATCATAGGATAGACAAAGAGGAATGCGTGCATGAATGAGTGTTTCCATTGTTCGGGCGGATTTGCCTAGACCGGGTCGGCTTGGAAGGGCTGGCAGCTCACCAATATAAGATTTAATACTTCTCCCATGGACGTATCTTGCTTGTCTTTAGTGAACTAACAGACACCATGCTGCTCTGGTCGATTGAAGGCACGTCTTGCGGCTACCGTGAGTACAGAGATAATCAATATCCACACTTATCTCGGAAGCAGTGATACCATACTACACCACACTGCAATACCCATGTCAAGTCCAGCAGAGACGACGCCTCTAACAGGCAGACCAATCCCCAGCCCAACAAACCAACAGCCATCTCACGCCTCTCCTCGCTCCCCTGACCACTCACCCCTCCTTCAGCCCCTCCACAAACCCAACAACCCGCTTCTTAATCACCACGCCGACCAACGCCCCCGTCCCCTCGGCAGTCACACACAGACACCGCACCCCGAGCTTCGCAAACATCTCGACGGCATACTCCAGCGGCGCACCTTCACTCACCACCAGCGGCGCGCGGTCCACGCACGCGCTGACATCGACCTCGATGCCGACGGGCGGCTCGTCGGCGCTGCTGTGGGCCAGCAGGCGGACGCGGAAATCGCGCTGCGAGGGGGAGAGCGGGATGGTCGGGGCGCGGCAGGCGAGGGCGTGTGCGAGCTCGGGCTGGGAGATGTAGCCCTGTAGGATTGGGGTTGTGGAGGGCGGGTGGGACTGCACGAGCACGAGGCCTGCGTCCATGAGCCCGCGCTGGTGGAGGCGGTGCAGTTTGTGGCGCAGGAGGGACGAGGGGACTGTGTTGCATGGGGGGATCACGACGGTGATGTCGTCCATGGTTTGTTTTGGCGGGATCAGAGCGCGCACGCTCAGCCCCTGTTTGCGCACGGCTTGCAGCGCGACGTCGCCGTCGAGGAAAGGGTGGCCGAGGACTGACTGGGCGAGGTCGTACACGCCCTCTGCTGAGATGGCGTCGGCGATCCATTTTGCCACGAGGATGGCGACCATGTGCGGCACGACATAGGACAGTTCGCCGGTGAGTTCGAACATGATGACGGCCAGGCTGATGGTCATGCGTGATACGCCTGCGAGGAAGGCGGCGGCACCAACGAGCGCGAAAATGCCGGGGGACACATCGTTGGGCGTGTAAGGGAGGAGGTAGCCAACAAGGCGCCCAAACAGTGCACCGGCGTCGAGCGCGGGGATAATGACGCCTGAGGGTACTTTGCAGCCGAAGGTGATGATGGTGAGGACGAGTTTGGTGAGGGTGCCGTAGGTGAGCCAGCCGACGTATGCCCAGTTGGTGGTGTCGGTTTGTGCTTCGTGAGTGCAGACGAAGGAGTGTGCAGAGGCATCGTCTTTGCAGTCGACGAGGACGTTCTTGATAATGATATCGCCCGGCTCACGAGTAAGTGGGTCCGGAAACTGAAGCATTGCGGTGGCCAGTACAACAATACCGACCTCAAAGACAGGATTGGCCTTGATAAGTGGGATCTTGCGGAAGTGCTTGCTCCATATGAAATTGAGTTTGCAGAAAAGGCCGCCGAAGACGCCACCTGCCACACCGAGCAGTACGAAGACGAGGTAGTGTACGGGCTCATACTCGGTGCCATACTTGGTCTCGAAGAGGACGAGCTTGCCTGTGCCGGTTGGGTTGAGTTGTTTGAGGACAATCGCTGCGGTCAGACTGCAGAGGAATGCCCGCCATAGTACTTTGCGTGGAAAGTAGGTGCTGATCTAAGGCCCGTCAGCGACGACACAAAAGGCTCTCGGTACCTAGAATACCTCTTCGTAACTGAACAAGACGCCTCCGATAGGTGCGCCGAAGGCCACACTCAGACCGCTAGAACAGGATGCACTGAGCAGCTCACGCATCTTCCGTCCATTGTCTTTGTACTTTGGGAAGCACATGCCGACCAAGTAACCCACGCACGTGGATATGTGTACAAACTAGTTAGGATCAGAGTCAAGCAATTTCACCTGGCATCGACAAAGCGAACTCACCGGCCCCTCCTTTCCAAGACACATCCCCGTGCTGACAGCAAACACCGCCCCGAAAGCCTTAACTACAAGGACACGAAACGATAGGAACGAGGGAATAGAGAAGCCGCTTAGAATTGTCTTGATCTCGGGAATCCCGCTGCCAGCTGCCATGTACATAACCTTCCCACCCTCGGTGGGTACAGGAATTCGCTCGCCGGTTGAGGCACGAGAGCCATTCAGTTTGGCTGCAGGAGACGACGGGGACGGCTCGTCTGGCACCTCTGCAGAGGGAAGTCGACTTTTTGTCAACATCGTTGCGCTCGAGCTGATGGTGCCAAAGGCCAGTGCGAGCGCGACATAGACCGCGAAGCTCCTGGCGTAGTCTTCAGACCAAGGGTGCCACGCATCGCAGGCTAGATCGCCGTCTTGAGAGAGAATATGAAGTCTCGACATGGAGGAACTGAGTGAGTCCTGCCGACAACAATTCTCCTGGCTCTTCCATGGGCTGGCGCTGCAGTACCCCATCTTCCAGTCTGCGACGGTGGCTACCGCAACGTCGACGAGGAAAGCGACTACGGCTGTCAAAGTACCGATCAGAACCACTGCGATCCATCCTGAGCTCGCGTCGAGCAGCGCAAGGAGCTTGTAGCGCAGGCTGGGTATGGAGTGGAGTTGGCGGAAGCGGTATGAGTCTTTGACCTGTTCGTATTAGCGCGTAGTTGAAGCTATGAAGAACAGTCATACAAGATCATGAAGCCAGTCAATCGTGGTGTAATCATTATACGGCAAGCGCTCGCCTACTGTGCTGTCGACAAGTTGTTCGTTTTTGGGCAAGGTTGAAGACGCCGTAGAGGCTGTTTCCACATCCGGGTCATGTTGCGAATTCGCTGATTGAGAGCCTCGTAAGAGAGGTGTCTGTTCGCTCGCTGTTTCTGGATCTGACGCCATGGCTCAGCTTCCACAAGAGAGGAGAGGAAGTAGACATGGCATCGACCTGACCGGTAAATACGGCGTGCAAGCTCAGAGCCAAGTGTATGCACAGTGACGCTGCCATATCTCTCTTCCCCTCGCTTATCAGCGCGGAGTACGATCCTACGAGATTGGAGCTGGGGAAGCTCCTCCAAGTGCTGTGGGGAGATAAGAACTGTGGGAGGCGTTGAGATCGTGCTGTGATAGGCGCATATCGTGTACACAACGCTAGCTAATTAGCGCGTTATCTGTAGTGCTGTAAGTAACGCGGCAAGAGTGACAACGAATGGTTATCGTGATGAAGGGGCAGTTCCTGGACGAGTTTCTGCGCATTGTCAACGAGTAAGGTGGATCATCAGGGTATGGTAAAAGCATGAAATACAAGCAGAGCTACAATACCATATCCTTACAGACGTCGCGTGACAAGACATGCGCTCTGATGTCCGGACCAGGTGCGCCAACTACACTGCGTGAAAAACCGACTGAAACGCCATCTAGGCCAGAATACATTGATGCTGCCACCATGTGAGCGCTGTAATCCATCTCACCACCATACCAAGAAACCAAGGAAAGCTGAGAAAGGGGTAGCCGGTGCTGCGTGGTGACCTTAGGCGCTTGTTAGAGCAGCAGTCTCGCGGGCGTATCTCTGCTGGTCGGCCGCAGCCTGATCCACGAATCGCTGTGCATCAAGTCAGATTAAGCTTCTTCTATACAGTTGCCGAATCAGCTTACCTGCTTCTCGTCGCCACTGAGCGCCTTCCACTCGCCAGAAAGAAGACGAGACCTGTCCGGCACGGCTATGCTCTTGAAGTCGGAGCTCGTCTGGCGCTCAGCAAAGAAGCACGCCCACGCGGTAAGCGGGCGCTTGATAGCACGCTCATCTACGATGCGATTGGTGTGGTGAGGTTTACGATCCCCGTTCTTTCCCTTGAGTCTTCTCCTCAGGTTAGAGCGCGCATTGTTCGCAATGCGGATCTGTTCGGGCGTGTGCGACTCGACCCAAGCCTTGTACTCTGCACTACGCTCTTCGCTGCGCTGAGCGGCCAAGTGGTTCATTTTCTGGGAAGGGGTCAGTACGTGGTGGGCGACACGGTAGAAGAGCATACCTCGCGCTCAGCAGGCGTGGTATCCTTCCATGCTTGTGAGGTAGTGGTCAGGTCGAATCTCTGACCCTTCTCAACATCCTTTGAAGCCTCTTGGATCCAAACTTGAAAGGCAGTCAGACGTTTGGGAGTGACAGGCTCTCTAAGGGCGAGCTGTCTCAGATCGCGGATGACCCTCTTCTCCTTCTCCTCGTCTGTGAGCACCTTCTTGGGCTTGCTGGCAGGCTTCTTCTTCAAGGCAGCCTTCTTCTTGGCCTTCTTTGGCGCAGCCTTCTTTACGGGCTTCTTTGCGGCAAGCTTCTTTGCGGCAGGCTTCTTTGCGGTCGTCGTCTTCTTCACCGACTTGCCCGCAGCTGCTTTGGTCTTGACGGCCTTCTTGATCGTGTCGGTGGGCTCCTTGGTGGCATACGAGCGAATCTGAAGCTGCGAGGCGTGCGAAAGAGTGCGAAGGGGCAGAGCGTAGCCGGCGCGCGCAGCTTGGACGAGCGATGCGAGCTTGGGAAGGTTGTGGGCAGCTTGTTTCGGCACCCCAGCCGCCAAGCGGCAGAGCGCACCACGGGCCAGCATTGCAAAGGAGTGCGGTCGCGTTGTCGTGTGGGATGTCTCACGGAGGTCTGACCGGCGACGGCGGTTGCGCAGCTGGCAGGCAACGGGGAGCGCTGGTGGGGACGTGGTGTCGTGGTACCGGATTGGGACGCGAGACAGCTTCCAAGGTGGGAGGTTGGCGGTGCGCATGGCCCTTGCATAAGCGGAGACGCGATCGACAGGACGTCAACAGCCCAGCCAAGCGAGGAGTCAGCCAGACACGACGCTATTGGCGCGACCACAAGACACTACAGGACCGAAACATGGAACCGTTCACTGTGCTCAATTGCATGCAAATGTAATCAAAGACCGCCGCCCACACGCAGCTCTACGTGTTGTACACAAGACAGACGCGTCTGCCCTTTACCCTCTACTTCTTCCATGTCTTTTGCCATATAGTCTAGATCAACAACCACAATTTTGAGATGGCCGCCCACAGAACCGCGAGTTTAGATGACCTTGTAGCTGTGAAGAGTTAGCATCATGATCGTCTCAGGTGCAGCGACTCGTCTTACCTCCAGGGGTGATCCTCGTCGCCGTACTGGATAGCCTCCATCCATTCCTTCATCTGCAGAGCAATTGGCCCAGCCTCGATGTGGTCCTCGAGACCACAGTCGACAAGACGGCCCTTCCAGCTGATCTTGCGCACAGGGCTGACAATCGCAGCCGTGCCAGCACCAAAGACCTCCATCATGCGGCCCTCGTCGGCCGCATCGGCAATGCCCTTCATTGTGAATTTCTTCTCGAGAATATTCCAGCCCTTGGGCTCCAGGCGCTCACGTGCAAGGCCCAGGATCGAGTCTCGCGTGACACCCTCGAGAATGGTGCCGTCGAGCGGCGCGGTGAGCAGCTCCGGCTTGCCGGTCTCCTTGTTCTTGATCGCAGCGAACAGGTTCATTGTGCCAACCTCCGTGACGTACTCCTCCTCGCCAAACAGCCACAGGTTCTGGTGGAATCCGCGGCTGGCAGCCTGCATCTGTGGCACAATGCATGGCGCGTAGTTGGCACCGAGCTTCTTGTCGCCGACACCGCCGGGCCATGCGCGCACAGCGTAATCGGTGGCCTCGAGTGATACGGCCTTGAAGCCGGTCGGGTAGTATGGGCCGACAGGTGAGGCAATAACGTAGAGGAGCGCCGAGGCCGGGGGGCCGACGCCGAGGGTGCGCTGGGTGCCAATCATGGTAGGGCGAAGGTAGAGCGAGTATCCACGGGTACTAGATTTCCATCAGTTTTTAAGTTTGTATTTGACGTCGTGGAGCGTACTCGGGGATAAAGCGGGCGTCCTCCTTGACGAATTTGCCAATGAGGTCAATCATCGCATCGGGGTCAAAGTTGGGCAGCGCGATGCGTGCAGACGAGCCGTTCAGACGAGCCATATTCCTGTCCGGCCTGAACAGCCTGATGTTGCCGCTCTTATCCTTGTACGCCTTCATGCCCTCGAAGCACTCGAACGCATAATGGAACACACAGGTAGCTGGATCGAGACTCAGGTTTTGATACGGTGTAATGCGTGCTGGCAGCCATCCTTCTGACGCTGTCCATTCCAGCGAGAGCATGTGATCTGCACCGTTCGTTAGCCATCTACGTGGCTGTAACACCATCTCAGTCTCTACCTGTGAAGTTGCGGCCGAAGATGAGGTCTTCCGGGGGCAGCAGGTCCTTCGGCGAGGTCGTCCGTGTGATGCTGAGCTTCGTCGGGTCGATATCCTGGATCTTGTTGCCGACAGAGGCATCAGCATGGATGCTGTACGGTCGCTGAGTCCGACATCGCAGCGATGCGCTGAGCGGCGCTGCTGTCGAGCGGAAGGCGCAATGGGTGAGGGACGAGAACAATCGCGACGATCTTTGCTGCAACATGGTGGTGGGAGTATTGCAGGCCTGGTGAAGGAGTGTAAAGGTTAAGAGCGTCGGTCGAGCTGTCTGCCCTCGAAATGTTGCAGGGTTCATCAACCGACAGTGACCGCTTCGGCTTTCTGCCTGCCGCTAACGGCGGTGACTTCATTGGTCCTTCACACCCAACCCCGGTCATCTCTCCGATGTCCGCAACCTCCAGAGCGTACTCTGAGTCGCAATGTACGGATAGCTGAGGGTATTCACGTTACCACAAGTCTTCTACTGAGTCATCGAAGCATGGGGCGCTTACTGAACATCACCGAGATAACAAATGTAGCGCCCTCTTGTCTTGAGGATGTATGATCTATGACAGAGGCCTCTGGTGATGCGCGCAGCGTATGTAGTACTTGCCGCCCACCACTGGACTGGCATGCCCTCGTATGTCCCTGCGCTGTCAGTGCAGTCAGAGACCGGTAACTTCTGACACTTCTGACACTTCTGACCTAGGAATTTAATTTGGGATGCAGAGGTATAGAGGTGCTTGTTCAACCTGTGTTGACCGCTTCTTCCGACCCCTGTATTTGTACTCTCTTATGTCGTTACCAATTAAAATCAGGTCGATCTCCCTTTCGAAGCGGAGATAATTTGTTATGGTAGAGATAGCTTAACGGCATTCGAGCCCTGTCTAGACGTCGCTGCTTGTGAGCGAGACGCCGTTCCGTTCGATACGACTTGACACCAGGCTGAGGAAGGGATTCCCACGTCGCGTCCGAGCTCCGTATCGGTGGCCTTTCAGAATGGTTGGGTTCGATGAAGCGTCATCTGTCGAAGGTATCGGGCGTCTCTGGCTCTCTGTGCGTCCTCCTGGGCAGGAGGACCTTGTCCTGGTTTTCCGATATATCCTACCAGTCGCCGAGGCCAGCTTCTCGCCTTAGACTGATTCTTCATCACGAGCAGGAACTCGGATTTCGCAAATCTCAAGGTATCTGACGAGCCACTACTCGCAACGTCAGCTTGCCATCGAATGGTACAGAGAACGTTGGCGATTGTATCGAGGTTGCATCTTGAGTCGATAAAATCACGTCCACCAGCGCTTCGACTCAATATTTTAGTACTTCACGCAGCGATATGAAATTTCTGTCATTGGACACACTCAAGTCAGATTATCATATAGACATGGAGAACAACGCTCTGGGTCGCGGAGTGCAGTAAGCTGCTTTGCAGCTCATGCAATGCCTTGTCATCGACTAGAACTACGAAATGGATTCACGACCAGATCGTCTCCACGTCAATAGTTCTATGAACTGTATTCAAAGCTCACAGAAACCTCGTGATAACGCGTCGCATCACGTCGCAGACATTGATGTTCTCCATCGGAGCATGACGCTGCTGATTCGCCAGCCCCACCGCAGCCTCGCAACAAAAGTTCAAGCTTCACCAGACAACCCAGCAACGACAACCGCCCGCCATGCCGCCCCAGGCTACCCTCGTCAATCTCTCGCCCGCCGAGCTGTCCTTTCTGCGTTCCACGCTGAGCCAGGACCCGCCTTTGCGCCTCGATGTCACAAAGGGCCCGCGCGACTTTCGCTCCATGCGCGCCGAGTACGATGTCCTTCCTAATGCGAATGGCAGCGCGCGCATTGCGCTTGAAGACGGCACTGAGGCGCTCGTAGGCGTCAAGGCTGAGGTGGAGAAGACGCCGCAGCGGCCTGTGCTAGGCGAGCAGGAGGATGTGGCTATGAATGGCGCGGACAGTGACGGCGCAGGACAGGGCCAGAACGGCTGGATCGATATGAGCGTCGAGGTGCCTGGGTTTCGCGACGATGACGCCCTGCCCGTGTTCCTTGCTTCTATGCTCACGGAGAGTCTGCTTGCGAGTGGAGAGCTGAAAGACCGCCTATACATCAACAGGCGATTTCATTGGAAACTCTACATCGACGTACGTTAATTCGCCGCCCAAACACAACTCTCACTAATCAGCAACACTAGATCCTCCTCCTCTCGCCTCCCCTCTCCTACCCCCTCGGTCTCCTCTCCATGACCACCCACCTCGGCCTCCTCACCACCCACCTCCCCGCGCTCAAATCCGAAAAAGACGAAGACCCACTCTTCGACGACGACTGGGCAGCCTCGACACCACTATACACAAAATCCGACGCCTCCTCCAAACCCCCCGTGATCATCCTCGCCATCGCCGTGGGGGAAAACATAATCTTCGATCCGTGCAAGGAGGAACTCGCAGTCGCCGACTGCGTGCTAGCAATCGCCTGCACCACCACACCTAGCTCGAAAGCAAGCCCGAGCACGGCCAAGATTGTCTCGATCCGCTCCATCGACCCCCCCTCCCACCTCACACCGCCCGCGGTCCCAAACAGCATGAACAGCGCGACCGGTGGGTCGGTGCCGGAGAGCAGTGCCCAAGCGCTTACGATGCGGGAGCTGCTTGCGACGAGCGGGGTGTGGACGCCACCGCGGGGCGGGCTGAAGCGGAGCTTGGTCAGTCAGGTGAGCAGGATGGTGGTAGAGCGGGGTGGAGTTGCGGAGGAAGTGATAGGGGCGCTGGCAGGGATTGAGGTAGGGTGAAGACTGTGTTGGCAGAAGACCAACGATTCACAAGGCCGGGTCGGCGATGGGAGCCGCTCCTGCGCTCCGTACTGGTACCGGACGTGCGCCCTTGGAGGAAGCGCCTGGCATACCTAGCACATAAGGACAGCGTGCGGAGAGGTAGCGCAGAGCGGAGATATCTATTGGCAGACTCGAATACTGCTGCAAGCCAAACATAGCTACGATAGAGACAGTGCAGTAGAAAGGAAGCACTTTTGGCCGCGAGGCCCGCCGTCTGATCTTGATTCATCTTCGTGTAGTCGCTGTGGGTAAACAAACGTAAGGCCAATCCAGTCGCAAGACACGACGAGCGAGAGGCACAATTTTCAGCAAGCAACAGAATGAAATGAAGACACGGAATGTCGGCAAAAAAGTGTACATTAGAATAGTATCAAACGTTGTCCTGCTCTTAATCTTTATAACCGTCCTCCTTCATCAAGTCCTCCACGTATTCCCAATTCGTTAATCAACGCATGATCAAAAGTCCACAAAGCATTCGCAAAACAAGAAGCGCGGCGGACCGAAGTCTCACGGCCAAAAGAGAAGAAAGAAAGGGTATCGACAATTTCCGCCGTGAAGCGCTGGAGGCGTGTATGGTTTCCTCCGTCCAAGTCTTAAGAAGACGAAAAGGGCCGCTAACGCTACTGCAAGGGAATGGTAATGGTAATGATGCTGCGCTCCGATGGTTATGCTACCGAGTAGATGAGAGATTGTAAGAAGGAGATGTCGTTATGTCGTTTCTGGGTGATGCAATTACGTGGTGTGAAAGTTCTTAAATCATAGGTGTCGCCTCGGGCTTGTACACGCCTGCTTGCAGTGTCTCAGGTGGCATATTGGCGCGCACTTCCTTGGGGTGCCTGTAAAACGCCTGCTCATCATTGGGAGGGACGACTTGCTCCCAGGGCTGGACCGGGGGTGGTGGTGGCGGCGACATGTTATTGAAGTATGAGTCGATGTTGTTGCCTTCGCTTGGTGAGAGGGTCGTGGTGCGAGAGTAGGTGTAGTCAGGGACGCTCTCATATGGAGCAATTCCGTCCGTGCGCATGGCTGGCGGGGATCGGTGGCCGGATCTGCTTGTGCTGCGCATGCGGTCTGTGACGCGTCTAAAAGTTGAGCCCAGGTTCTCACTGACACTGCCACGACCTCGTCGGTGGCTTTGCGGAGACGCAGCGGAGGACAGGTTGGTAGGAGACACCCGCTGTGGCTCTTCAATACCAACATTGACAATACTGACGCCATTGGGAGTGCTGGCGCCAACAGCGAACGGCGGTGGGGGCGGTGGCGGAGGTGGCGGTGGAGCACCCAAGTGTTGAAGTTGAGCCAGGACGGGCGGTGCAACGTCCTCTTCCTCAAAGATGATTACCTGAGTCTCGTTGTTCACGCCGTCGATACTGTTCCTGATGGAGGGAGGGCTGAAACGCTTGTAGTTGGATTGCGGCAAGATCTCAGGTGGAGAGTTCATCCTTACATGACCGCGCGCTCCATTCAAAGATGGACGTCTGCCCACACCAGGAAAAGCATTTGGCAATAGCATCTCCTGCGGTGGTGCAGAGGCCGAGCGGGGCAGGCCTGTAGGCTGGCCGAACGTGGTCGATGGTAAAAATGTCGTCGCCGGTAGAAGAGGGCCGACATCGTCTTCCTTCTCCTGCTGTGGTGCCTGCGCATACATGTTCTGCGGGATGACAGGCACATCAGGAATGTCTTCTTCTGGCTCGGCAGAGATGTATCGTGGATGCCTCATAGCGCGAGGGTTGGCAGGAAGTCCGATGGGCACAGAAGGCGTGGAGGTGCCCTTGGCCAAGAACCGATTCACTGGCTTATTGATTGGGTCGGCTGTGTGGCTTCGCTGGATAGGATCTTGATACATCGCAATGGAGTTGAGCATGTCGTCCGTGTTGGAGCGCCCACCAGACAGAGGTCTGAACGTGAGATCCTCGGGGTGAGGGATAGACGGTGCTGAAGGTCGACGAGCCAACGACAACCTACGGGCAGCTAGCTCCTGCGCTGCAAGCTCCTTTCTGGTACGAGCAAGTGGACGCGACCGAGAGCCGCCCTGCAGACTTGACGAAATTGAGTCAGGCGAACCAGTACGTACATGTTGACGGGTTAGACTCGGTCCGCGAACAGCAGGTGTAGGTCTTCTGCTGATTGAGCGGTCTCGCGCCTGCCGACTGGAACTGCGTTGGCGAGGACGCGAAGAGCTGATTTCTGCGCTGCCGTTCAGTTCTTCTGCTCGCATTGACTGAGGGGACTCGGGGGAGCGGTCGCCGCGCATGCCACTGCGACCACGGTCAGTGGTAGGGTGGCGGCTCGAGGCGCGGCTAGCATTACGGCTACGGACATGCACGCCTTCAGGAGACTCAGCGCGAGTTGCAGTCTTGGAAGAGGCCCTAGACTTGCTGGTGCCATATCGTGCGCGGCTGCGTGCCCTGCGGGTGCTTGCAACTGATTCTGTAGCTACGGGGGAAGTGAGGTCCCTGTAGAATCGCTCATCGTCGTATGCCTCTGTGTTTGTGGCAGCTTCCTTCATGGTGGTCACGCCAGCATCCTCGTGGGACATAGGCACCGGGGAGGATGGGGATCGTTTGGCAGGTCGAATGTATCGAACGTCTGCGCGTCCCCGACCTTGTGACCCATCGCGAGTGCGACTTCGTGTCCTTGCTGTGCGGGAGGCGGGCCTCTCTTCAGGCTTCGAGTCGACATGCTCGCGGGTGAAGTAATTGGCCTCGTCAAGACTGCTAATGTACTGATCGATGCTGCGTGCTTTGGCGCTCTTCAAGCTGGCGTCAGTCAGGGGTGGGCTCAGGTTGTTGGAGCAGTGCGTGCTTGGTCCAGTCTCTACAACAGTCGCATCCATGGCCAGGTGAAGATCCCTCTGGTTTCGGCTGCGGGAGCTAGTACGCGAAACGGTCTTCTTCTCTTTGTATGCGTCGAACACGCCAACTGCTGGGGAGGGTAGATGATCATCAGGCTTGATATTGGCAAATGTAGACGCTGACAGCATAAGGTCGTTGGCATTGCCTCCAGAAGTTGCTCGTCTGGTGGAAAACGGAAGAGTCTCGGCCTCGCGGCCAATGTTGTCAACAGCGGTTCTGGGTTTTGAATCTGCCCGCTGTCCACGATCGGGAATGGCGAGGGTAGCCAGACTTTCATTAGTTGTTGCTGAGCGGCCAGCATCCGACCGTGACGGCATTCGTTTCCTTCCATACGCCCCAGGAGTTGCAGTCCGTGCCGAAGAAGGCTCTAAAGATCTGTCCCGAGTAGAGCTGCGGCCGATCCAACCATTGGTACCGACAGCGGGTGTTATTGCTGATTCTGCAATAGGGGTTGCACCAGCGACGATCGGGGTCCGCCCGTCGTCATCTCCACGGACGATTTGTCTTGGCTGAGGACCACGAGAGAAGTCCGTGACAAGCTTGAGAGATGCCATACGAGCAGCAACTCTGCTGCTGCCCACACTGGGAGGCGACAACGGTGGACTGAGCTGGGAGCCTAAAAGAGCCTGCTTCTGTGCAGAGAAAACAGCATCCTGTGCTCGTGGAGAGAACCATGGCTCCGTTGTCTCCAGTCCCATGCAGGAGAAGCACCGGACTGCCAACTCCGCCTTGCCTTTGGCAACCGCAGCTTCTCCCCACTTCCGGACGAGGAACGATTGCCTCTGCCAATCTGTAGGGAACATCAGGCAAGTCAGCAGAACTGCCTCCATGTAGTGCTTCTGCGAGACGTAAACCTCGATGGCATCATTCTGTTCACCTAATCCAAGCAAAATGGCAACAGCCGGATGGATGTCGCCCTTCTCGAGTAGTCGCTGCACAAACGCCTCTCCCACCTTCTTCTGAGACCCTTGACCCATGTTACTCAACGCGAGTAACATCCAGTCGGATGAGGTCATTGACTCGGAACCGATCATGGACGCCATGACATCAGCTCCCAAGTCGCCCAGCCACTTCGACAGCAGAACAGCCGCAGCTGACCCGGGCTTGTGACGCGCAAGTTCATCACGTATGAGCTCGTCAATGTCATTTTCCCATCCAAAGACGACCTTCAGTAAGTTTCGCCTCAGATCATGGGGTGTACGCTCAGGGCCAAGCTCAGTAGGTCGGAAGGGAACATCAGCGAGTCTGGCTTTGGTGAACGGGAAGAGGTCCATCTTCTGATTCTTCTCCGCTTCTTCTGGGCTACGCATGACTTCTTTGCGCAGAGCAGATGAGCCGTAGCGTGAGGAAGCTGCAGCCGAAGTTCCAGAACGAATGGACACGCTGGCCTGCGATGCGCCTGCCGCAAACGAAGACTCGCCAGAGGAGAAGATCGTGCCAGAAGCGCCAGAAGCTGTGCTCCTCGACGAGCGGGCTGTGCCCCACGTAGGTCGGTCGTAGCGGTAACGTGCCTGGCGCCCGCTGCCTCCAGAAGAGCGCGAGCTCGCTGATGCACGACTTGAGACTGGGCTCAATGGGCCAACCCGATCCCGACGCTCTTCCTCGAGCTCGACCAGCTCGTTCGCAATCTTTTGAAGTGGTGACATCACGGCATCCTCGTCCTCACTTGCTTCCGAAGCAAGAAAAACCTGGGGTACAGACTTGATCGGATGCGCTGTCACTAGATGTGCTGTGACGGGCTCCTCTTCAATCTGCAGCTGTATCTCCCGCTGTTCGTCCAGGGAGACTGGGGGCGATGGAGGCGTGTTCGCAGGTGCATGCTGAACGTTAGCAACCATAGCTGGCTGGCCGCTGGGGTTTAGATCATATTGCTGTACACTGTAATTATGACCGAGTGTGAACAGAGTCGCAGTAGCGCCGTAGCTACAAATCGCTGCAATGTCCTGCGTTGTCGGGACAGTTTCGTATGTGACTCGCTTTGTTCGGACGTCCCACGCGCATGTTTGGCTGTGACATAGTCAGTATGAGAGTTCACCTAAAAAAAGTCAACACGCACCCCTCAGTGTATTGCACGATTCGACCGTTCTTTGACCACGAGAACCAGCAGGGGCCGGGTTCTCTCTGGTCGGATTTGTTAAGCACACGAATCACGCAAGGTGCATCAGCACCATGTGAGCCCTTTGGGACACTCCACACTCTAAGGTCACCGTCTGATGCTTGAGCGGCGAGCATCTCTGACTTTTGCTTCGAAGAAGAGCCATGCCAAGCTAGCCCCGCAATAGGGGAGGGTATTCTTGGAGTGGTGAGAGTATGCAGAATGGTGAACGACGGCTGTAGTGTTGCGATAAGAATTGACCCATTGTGGTAACTGCGCGCCATTAGCGAAGTTCGCTCGTCTTTCGACTAAACCCTACCCAATTGCAAACGTGCGGCAGTCTGAAGCTGGCGCAAGAGCAGTAATAGGGTCGAAAATGGTCCTTGCAGAGAGATGCTCAGAAGTCGAGGGCTCGAACAGAATGATGTTGCCCTGCGCGTTGCCTGTGGCATCGTCAGCACAAGTTTGGGTCAGTCACGGCCGGCGCCGTCAGCACTCACCAAACGCAACATTGCCATTCCTCATCCATGTCGCAACTCTTATCTGCTCATACGAGGCGAACCGTGCAACCTCATCGCCAGTCAACAAATCCCACACTATGGCTGTTGAGCCGGTGTCATAGCTCAGAACTAATCGACCGGCTCCGCGCTCGCTGACGTTGTCTGTCGAAATCCACGAAACATCCTCTCTATGTCTTTCAAATTTTCTCTCGATCGCCAGTGTATCATGGTGGAGGCAGTAAATGACATTCCCTTGCGCATACAGTAGAAACGATGCGGTTGCGGCGCATGGCTGGAAGGCGAATTCGTCGTTTTGTGGAGTTATGCTCGGAGTTGGTATCTGGAACTTGACGTCTGAGCGGATTGAGGAGCCCTTTGCCGAATTCGAACGCTGGCGGGCATGGCCTAGAGACATTGTGCGTGGCCTGCAGGACGGTGGTGTCAGTCGAGGTTGCGTGCAAGCACGCGCGAGTGCATCACGAGGAAACAGTATCAATCAAGGATACCGGGAATTCCGGATTCGAGGAGAGGATACAGGAATGGCCATGGGCTCCAGACTCACTGCAATGTGCGCGCTAAAGAGCAGTGCGCTTTTCACACCTGCTCCACGGCGTCTCGAGGTATACTTAGCCCCTCACGGCTTACAAGGATGGCAGCTGGCGGTTAGACAAGCACTGCATTCGACGGTCCCGGAAACGGTGCACGCGGTACACAGGTACATGCAGCTGGAAGGACAGACTGTCAGAGTAGGACTGAAAGGAGGAGAGGAGCAGCAGAAGCGCAGACGAGGCCTGAGGAGTTGCGCGTGGGCACCTGGGGCCTATCAAGGTTCGGCGCTTAAGAGCGCAGACGGATTGATCGCGTTCAGAATAGGACGAGCACGGTTGGAATCGTCGAGCCAGCGATGCTTAACAAGAGCCTGGCAGGGAGCTGGAGGCGTCTAATGGCGGGCAACCAGCCTGCTCATTTGCTGGCACATTGAAGGCTCGCAATGGCTCTGGGACTCGACACACCAAGAAGAGTCATGCTGCATAGCGAGCCATGCTGGTCGCCAAGTTGGCCTTTTGCAAGTCACACAGCACGTCAATGGTCCAGTTTCGCGCCGCAAAAACAGCGGTGCCTGCATGGACTTTGGGGCAGCCTCTCAAAACGCTGCTCGACGCAGGGAACGCGGTCGCGGAAGACCAGAGCGAGGAAGAACAGGTGATGGCGCGCGCTGATTGGCCCTCCAAAGGTGACGGTGCAAGCCGAATCACACCTTGGACGCCCGCGACGGCCCAATTGTAGCACGCAGCGGCACTGAAGCTACGGCCCGTTGGCAAGGATCAACCACGCTGGTCCCCGACTATGCGCAAAACTGCAACGCCTGCGACTCGTCCCATATATCAGACTCACCGTCGCAGGGCATCACGACTCCTCTGCTCCAGTGGCTCCAGTCTCTACGCCCGCTGGTGAGATTGCGCTGAGGCTACTTGCAGCCCAATGTGACGAGCGCGGGCGGGCGCTATTCACCGCCTCGGTGCGCTCCCAGCCCGTCCCGGCGGTGGCCATGGAGCCATGTAAGTCTGTGGCACCACCATCGTGTCTTTGAGCAACGGCGGTTCTGTTCGATGCAATGCCACGGACCAGCCCTATCCATGGCACATCGATACAGCATGACGTCCCCTGTGCCGGTACCCACTGAGCGGGCAACCCGACCTCACGCTGCACCCGAGGACGTGTATCGCAACGTATCGCAGCCCCTCCTTCACGAATCTGTCGGCACACACATGTACCGTGTCTAGCTCCAGGAACCTTCTGTTGAACATTCCACAAATGTGACGGCGTGTCTCTGATGGCACACCAAAACGCACATGAAGCTTTTCTCCGCACGCCAGCTGCCGTAGTCAAAGCTCTGACGATCTTGAAATTCAGGTACATGGAACGTGTGATATTACGAGCCGGGGTGGCAATATGCACGCAATATGTCACTCTCTCTTTATCTGATCAATTGCACTTGACGTGTCGTCCGCTATCCATACCACACCAGCATCACGAGAACTGCAAAATGCAGAGCAGCGCGCGCTGTATCTGCGTGTCGTTCACAATCCTCTGCAAGCGCTGGCACTAAGGAGCAGCATCCCTGCTGGGCCTCACCTCGTCCCAGCCACCAAGTCTCTCCTCTGTGACCGTCCACACGGCAGCCATGCTGCGTTGATGCGAGGGGGAAAGCTGTGCACATCGCGTGCTGGCTGGTTCCCGCTGATGCTCTCAACATGAGACACTGCCACCTCTGTCAGACCGCACTTCCAACCAACAGTACCACAGAGCCTGCTGTGCGTGCCAGATGCGTGAGCGCGACATGCAAGTCGTCGCCCGTACGGTACAGACCCCCGCTTCCGTTCGCTTACCAAATTCAGTTTTCGAAGCTTATTTTGGGCCGCCGCTGTATCGCCAAATGTGCTTTCTTGGGACACTCTACATGCACTGGGTTGAAAAGGATCTCCCGGAAGATTGTGGTGGTTCTATTTTCAGAAGGGTAGTGCTGGCGACGCACCAAGATGTTCGTTTGCCCGTCCATAACCCGATAATAAGGTGTCATCGTCATGATACAGGCTATCCATCCGAGCGACTGACAGCCAGAACCGCAAAAGCAATATCCGTGACTGCTCGTAAATGTTCATGCTGCATGCCAAAGGGGCGCGCCACACATCTCAACAATCACGTCAAGTGTGACGAAGTGTGATATTGTAAGCTTAGCACGCCCATCACGAAAACAATCACCAGTCGCAGCAGAGATCAACAATGTAGTGTCAAGAGTAATAATCGATAAGATGCGGGTATCTAAGAATAGTGGGTATCATGGGATGCGGCAAGGAGGAACATGCCACAGACAAGCCTCAGGAGCCTCGCTAAATGCTATCAACAGCGCTGTGCACGCAGGTGCTATTCGCTGAACCAGCCATGTCCGTCCAATGCAATGCGGTGCGCGGAGCGGGGGTATCGATGCCGGTGCGAAAATGCAAAAGACGCCTGCAAATGCCCAGAAACAAAAACGGTCACAGTACTTTCCTCCAATGAATCTGGGATGGCCACCCCTTGCATAGAAAGTGCGGCGTGCCGTGCGGCACGCGGCTGCCCTTCCGCTGCCCCCAGATCTTCAGGTCTGGATCCCCGCCTCGCAGAGGTGGCGGCGTCCCATACGAGCCTTGCGCAGATGAGCGCGCTCGAGGTGTGCTAAGGGCTGCCGTTGCATGTGTGCTGGCAACGGTGAGGCTGACACGAGACTCTGATAAGCGTTGGGGAAGGGAAGGGTGATGATGAGTCAGACTGGAGGGTGAGGTCTGCTCGAGATACCATACGTGCGTGCGATGATGAGGCTATCGCGGACGCAACGACATGGAGCCAATCAGGCATGATGAGGTCGGCAGTCCCAAAGGGGATAAGCCGATGGCCGATGGCCAAGTGTGGCTAGTGCCTCGGTGAATGAGGCGCAGCACGGGGCACTCTCAGAGTGACGTAGCGAACAACAAATGACTGAAACTTGATGTTAGTATTGGATGAAAATGAAAACAGACCAGGGGGAAAAAAAACTTACACTTGTGACAATGACGTCTTACTCGACATGCTCGGGGGACTCGCTGATAGGAGTCATCGGGCTCGAGGTGCGGCGCTGCTTGCCGCTGCTGCGCCTGCGCTGGGTCTTGGGCTTCTTCTGCGCGTACAGCGGGGGCAGCACGGGGAAAGCTTGCGCCATAGGAGGAACGCGCGGTGGCGCCGGTGCCTTCTTGAGAATGGGGCAGTACTCGTCCTCGAAATCTTCGCCGAAGAGGTCCTCGTCGCTGATGTACGATGATGGGTTGCGATACTCGAGAGAGGGTCCCGTGGGCCAGGATGGGTAGGCACACGAAGAGCCGCGGCGAGAGTTGGACTCCGTGGAGTAGTTGCTGTAGAGAGAGCCGGTGGGTGAGGCCATGTTCCTGGGTGAGATACTGATGGGGATAGACTTTGATGGCGATGAGCCTGGTGAAGCCTCGAAGTGCATGTTGATAGTGAATAAGTTCCTTGGGTAGCGTACGGGGTGGGTCGTTGTCTGTATATACACAACCGATCGGGCTTTGTCGGCCGTAAACAGTTTTGCTCGGATCTTGGTGTTCGCGTCGGATTAGCGTCGCGGCAAGTCGACCGAGGCGAAAACGGCCGGTGGTGTATGACGGTGGGATATCGGGTGGATGAAAACAAGGTTACGCGATTCAGCTCGTATTGGGTGGAGGTTCGCGTCGAGGATGCTGGGTCTGGGGAGTATCGAGATTTGAGTGGAAATAAGATCCACGGGGCAATGTTGTCCTTTTGAGTCTGGGAAGTGTGCCGGAGCGCAGGATCTAATCAGAAGCAACGTGCGACACAGGAGATCAGATGGTCTGGACGGGGCGTGGGATGCGCCGCGAGGTGACAGCTCGCGTTATATCTTCCGCTTCCGCAAAAGGATACAGTGCGCACAAATGGCGGTGGGTCACCGCCTGGATTCATTTCATGCGCCGTGGAGGGCGAAGGGGACGGAGGAATTGTGCTATTGGCTCGTAACCGGCCTTGCAATTCACCGCTGTTTACCAAAGCGGCGCCCACTGCTGTCAGCCCCGTCTGCTCCGCTGCAACTGGGCGACGACCCCGGCACCCGGGTCCTGCGACCGCCTTCCCTGTGCGACGACGGCGCCCGACGCTGGCCCTGTCGTTTCGCGCAGATGGCGCGGACTGCGATGAGTCGTCCGCCAGCAGGCCTTGAATCACCAGGCCGACCTGCCAACAAATCACCCATGAAACTCTCAGTACAAGGCAGCGAAGGCTTCGCCCCTGTGGCATGTGCTAAACTTGCTTCTCCCTTTACAGTCGGAAAAAGCACGCACGCTGGAATGTCACAGTGCCAGGTCCACACGGCTATTCCCCCACGACTCACTGGACCGCCACGGCCGCATCCGCGAGATGACTCTCCCGGATAAGCTCAGTCAGTTGCTTGAAGCAGCAAAGCGCACGCTGGAGATCATCTCGGGGGTCGGGGAGGGTTAATCCCCCCATTCCGTGCACTTCAGCCAGACGTTTGCATTTCCTTTTACGGTGTCCAAAGCCGGCACTCCACGTCCTGTGCGTAGACGGTACGCAGGCCCGGTAAGCAAACGATGCCCAGTGCGTTTTGACGGGGCAACCACACGGCGCTGGGGACATGTCTCATCTGCCTGACCCTGAGTCTGACGCGTCATAATAGGCTTTATTGGCTTTGAGGGCGCTGGACGAGCAACGTGTGGCCTCAAAACAGCTCATGAACTCTGCTGCTGCCTGTCACCCGCGGCTGTCTCGCGCGGGAATCTCCCGCGACCCTGCCGTGCTGAACAGCGCTCGTGTCGAGAAACAAGGTTTTGCCGTGGAATATGGGGTACGTTAGCCAGATTCACATGCAGCGATAGAAGATCTCAGGGTCCATGTGGACCAAGCCCCTCCGGTCACCCTTAGTACCGGAGGCTAGATATTATGCCGGAGTTGTGCGCGAGACTCCTCACGGCCGGCTCAATCGCGTCGAAATCAGCTGTGAAGCCACAGTCGTGCGTTCGTGATGATGGAGTGGAGGACGGGGTCGTTGCACCAACCTCGGGCATCCACCTGAGGCCCTCGGTAGATGGCTTAACGGGGTCATACGGTGTTGCAAGCAGCTCATAGCCTTGCAACCTCAGGTCCGCATGCAGTTCCTGCTGATTGCAGCACTCCGCAGGGCTGAGTAGAGCTCAGTAATGCCCGTGCCACGCTGTCAGCACACCCTCTTGAGCAGCTGCCGTATGGGGAAATCCAGTGCACATGCGACACCATCCATGCTATTCTCAGCACTCCACGTTTCTGTCCTCTGTTTCAATCAACCTTCCGCATGCGGTGATGCAGGGCCCAGCAGATCTGGATTCGACGTCCAGTCTGTGCTGAATCTTGTATACCAGTTTGGCTCGACAAATGCATCGAAGGTTCATCATGCCTGAAAACCTTCCTGCCTCGCTTTCGGGGCGCAAGATTCAGAATTTCAGAGTAACACTACACAGTATACTCTGATTAGCAAACTGCGGCGCATTGCTGTTTGAGGAAGGCGAGCAGCAAGCGGACCCGCTACGATAGGAAACTCACGACAGTGCGCTGGCACATTGGCTGCTGCAACCCTAGCCTTGATGAATGGAATGCTGCTAGAAGGTGGCGTAGAAGGTTTCCCCGAATGCAGGGCAGCCGCGTAGAGCCGCTTCAGAGACGGACCATCTGAAGGTCGACATGCAAGCACAGCACACCATGTTCACACCGCTGCAAGCCACAACAAACTCAAGGATTGTAGGTTTCCGAAAACAGGCATGCAGGCTTCGAGTATTCCGGTGCTTCACCAGCAACACCCATGCCTCAACATCTTCTCATCCTGGCGAGGATATCGTCATTGCAATCGACGTGCATGAAGAGCCGCACCCGCAAACCCACTTTTCATCGCAGAGAAGTTTCTCAGCTCCGGTTTGTTCGCGGGCCCACTGCTGCTGCCATCAAATTTGCTCCTTCGAAGTAACCAATCTCCACCGTTGACGTCAGTCGCAGTTCCACACACGTGGGTCGGCAGCATCCGTTGATCAGGCTTTGTGGAGATTGAGAAATTGTGTCGAGGGTTATCTTCGGCACAGTGAAGGTGGCTGGAGAGACCGCTCCGAAGTTTCTGCGAAGGAATTTGCGCCGCTTCACTTTCCCGGCCGACTGTGGTGGAGATGCGATTCCGCTCTGCATGCAAACGAAACAAATTCCCTTGTAGAAGCCAAGCAGCGTATAAAATAAGGCTTTGTTCTTTATTTTCCGCACCGGCTACTGTCCAATCTTCTGATTTTCCGTTGACCAAGTGCAAAGGTACTTCTAGAACACATGGTAAGTACCAGAGTGCAATGACTTTCCTCATATGGGAACCCTTCCGCCTCTCAAGAGCGCTGGGCGGCCGATTAAACCCTGTGATCATCATTGCTACGCGCCGTCCAGGCGGCGAGTCACAAGCGTTCGCGTTTCCAGAACACCTCCCTTGTGGGATGCTGACCGTGGGGTCTAGGCGCGGGTTGCGCCCTCCTCGGTGGGTATTTCTCCGCTTCTTGTCTGAGGGGGTGAATGAAGAAAGTCCGTTCAGGACATTCAAGAGATAGACCGAACGAAACGCGGGGCTGCTCCCCCCGGCCGATTCTCTGATTATTATCGGTGGCTGTATTGGTTCCGCGCGCTGCAGCAGCTCTCGCGTCCGATCCTCGGTGCGAGCAGCGCACAACACAAGCCCTCGGCGCGACGATACGACAATAACGGTGATCTGACAGCTGGCCCGTCGCGTAACAATGAGGCCTGTGGTACACCATTTAGCTCAAGACACACTGATTAAATGCAACCCCGCGCTGATAATGTCTTGTACCCATGGGTCCGCATTCGGGCACGGCGAGACTGTGCGGAGGGCGAGTAGCTGCTGTGTAGTAGACACAGTTTTCTCCCGTCACCAACCAAAATAGGAAACTAGCAACACCTCGTTGCGCTGCTCGAATCTTGGAGTCATGCTCAACAACCCAGGCTGCCGGTAGCGTAGGGCTGCTATTCTTGATAGTCGGTGTACATATGCGCTCTGTGCTGTCCGTTTCATCGCCTGGCCTGCTGCGCCGGCAAGCCTGCTTGCATCCGATGCCGTGCCACACGCAGGGCGGTCGATCGCATTGTTTCAGTGTGTCGAGACTGCACGAAGGACTGCTGCATCACGAGTCGGTATGAGTTGTCAGGCGCAACAACACTGCATCACAAGCCACAACGCAGACGTCGAGCAGCAGAGGGGTCATCGGAAGGCACCTGTTCACGGTTTGCGATTGCAGCTCGCCTGTCGGCTCTGCAGTCGGCTCGGAAATCTTTAATGATGATCCAATCCAAGAACTCGTCGTCGCCGTCGTCGCCGTCGTGCGCGGCCGCAGCGAATTGAAGCTGGAGCGGTGCGCCCATGCGGGGTATGCTTTTACATTGCTTTTGCAAACCTTGCGCGTGAAGACTTGCCCACGGTTCCCCAATGATCAACATAGTTTGATTCAGCTTTCTCGTCACCATTCCAGGGCGAGCAGTGAAGCAGGCGTGACGGAGGGCAAGCGCGGTTGTCAGAATGATGGATGACTGCGATAAGCATCTATATCCACTCATACTGACGTGCATGGCGGGCGATCAATTGCGTGGGGTGATACTAGCAGCAGTTCGTTACTCCACGCCCTCTCTCCATTGCACTTACAGTTCGCTTGTATCTCGGCGATTCGCCGTGCGAGCGAGCGATTATCTGCTTACACCGCGCCTCACGCGGTCGCGTCATGTCGCTGCCAAAGCGTCGCATTCACGGCGTTGCTTGTGTTCAGATTGTAACTGCAGGCTGTATGCTGGGTAATTTCTGGCAGGTAGTCAAGCAAGGATGTGCAGTGTGGCTGGTGAAAGCTATTGTTCGGCTATTCCTAACTGGGATAGCCGATCTAGCACAGTGACTTCACATCTGCTCCCAAAGCACCATATCATCTTTGTGCACCACGCAAATCAAAGCTTTGAACTTGCGCATCCCGTCAGATCTCCGTCATCACGCTGAGAAAGTGAACATACTCACCAGAGTCCCTAAGAATGAGCTCAAACCCTACCAGGACTCTGGAAAATGGAGTCCGCACGCAACATGAATCCCGGCAGAGGCACAAGGGAAGTGTGGAGCTTCAACACTGTTACCCATACCCACAGACCAACTGTCAAGCAGAAGCCTGTGAGTGATCATGTTCCAAGGCCGAATTGCAAGTACATTGTCCAGCTGGATCTAGGATGGACAGATTAACAGAGCGTGTAGCCCGCGGGTAGTCGTTTCCCGACTCCCTCGAATCTAAGAGCTGCACTTAGTCAGGAAGGAGTGCTACAGACCTCTGTCTTGCTAGGGTGCTTGGCTGTGTGTACCGCAATGTACGAGGCCAGCAGGTCTCGGTATGCGTTGATGCTTTATGCGGTGCTATGATGCTGCGTTCGCTGATCTCTCACCGCGGGTTTCGGGATAGAGAACAGACATTAACTGTTCAGTCTCGGGCGATCTAGTTACACGAAAGCCTACGTCCGAATGAGCACAACGATTGACCGATGCTATACTGCATCGTAACATGCTTGGGCATGTCTCGCGGCGTCCATTGCTAGCTGACACACTTATCCTCGATTTGTCAGCATCTCAATACGACAGCGTATAGAGAGCCTTGTCCTTGATTGTGTAGGATCTGTTGGTTCAAGCGGCCATATCTCTTTGGTCCCTGTTGAGAAAAAGCCCACAAACCGGTCTGAGGCAAACCTACTCGATTGATGTAAGGAGTTTGGAACTTGCAAACAGACAAGTGCCGAATACTGCACCTTGAACGTGTTACAGCTGAAGACAGGAAGAAGCTTGGCTGTATGCCTATCATCTTTCACATCTCGATGTTACATCAAAGGAACATGCCGGTGAGCAGCAGCTGTTATTGTGACCAGAGACACATCGACTTCATCAATAGTGGCTGTATATGTGATGGTTATAAGCACTTGTAGAGACGAGTTACTTTGAGTTATGGAAGCGTGCGAGAGCGCAGGCGATAGCTGGCCTTTACCAGTTGAGGGGCTAAAGACGATGCTGGAAATTATACCAAGGGTGCCTGAAACGCAAGGGTCAGTATGCAATATGAAAGACAGGAGACTCAGTAGGACCACGGCGACCTGGAGAAGCACGAACTTCGATAAAGGACGTCGGGATACTCTTGTGGTCTGATCGTGAGGCCACCAAGAATACGTTTGTAAATTTGAGCGGCGAACGTTCAAGATTTGGTGACCATCTTCTAGAATCACTATCCAATGCATCCATTGCAAACTACACACCTTTCTGTCTTATTGTTAAGTCTGTTCGTCCGAACTGGTGTTGACTCTGATGATGGAGACTTGTCGATACTAGCCCCACATTCCACCTGGGCCGCACATGGGGTTAGTGCGAAACTAACCCCAGGTCACCTTCCCACCGAGGCGTCATCGGCAAGCTGCGGTTGAACGTACCTTCGGCTTAACCATTCACCAAGACCGTGTACCGCGGCCACAGCACTTTTATTATGATCCCTCTGCGAACGAAATCGCTACACAAACCCCAACCACCATGAAATCGTTTGCGTGCAGAGAAGCTTCCCGCCTGCTGTCCCGTTCCAGCGCGGGACAAAGAGCCCCAATTGCGGCTTACACAACGCGGTCGGCACAAGGACAGAAGAGAGGATTCTGTGGGACGAGGGCACGTTTGGCAGTCAAGCCGTACCTGCTGGCGGATATTGGAGAAGGTAGGCATTCGCGTTGTTTGCATTCCCGTACCAGGCTTACAAGTATACCAGGAATTACTGAATGCCAGGTCATACAATGGTTCGTCAAACCGGGTGCGCGGGTAGAGCAGTTTGACCCGATTTGCGAGGTACAATCCGACAAAGCTTCAGTCGAGGTATGTTATCGGACATCTTGTGTAAGAGGAATCACTAATTGCTGTAGATCACATCCCGCTTTGACGGTATTATTAAGAAGCTGTACTACGAACCAGACGATATGGCCAAGGTTGGAAAGGTGAGATGCGATGCGGTATCTATGTACAACATATCTAACTTCTGCAGCCTTTGGTCGATATCGATATCCAGAGCGAGATCTCGGCGTCCGACGAAGCTTTGCTTAACGGAGGATCGGATAAGGCAGCGGCTGAAGCGAATCCAGAGACTGCTGAACCTCAAGAACAGACTCTGGAGGTTGGTCGGAATGACACAAAGGCTGCAGCCGGAGACGTACCTGTTTCACAGCAATCTACCTTTCTACCATCTGAACCAACTACCGAAGAGACGAAACCACAGCGACAACCAGGGAAGCACGCGTCATTGGCAACACCTGCAGTACGAGGGATGCTGAAGGACCTCAAATTGAACATCGAAGATATAGAAGGAACTGGCAAAGAAGGGCGTGTGCTGAAGGAAGACGTGCAAAAACACGCTGCGGCGGCGAAGCAAGCGCCAAAGTCCACAGCAACTTCGACCACGCCCGCTGCGGTGGCCTCTCAGCAGGTTGAAGATCGCGTACACACACTGACTCCAGTTCAGTCAGGCATGTTCAAACAGATGACAAAGTCGCTCTCTATCCCTCATTTCCTGTACACCGACAGCATCGACTTCAGCTCATTGACACAGCTGCGCAAGAAGTACAATGTCAACCGCGAAAAGACAGACAGGATAACGCCGTTGCCGATCATCATCAAGGCTGTGTCTCTGGCTTTACAACAATATCCGCTTCTCAACGCGCACCTTGACACTACTACAAACCCAGCAAAGCCTCAGCTTCTAATTAAGGGCAGCCACAACATTGGAGTAGCTGTCGACTCACCCTCTGGTCTCTTGGTGCCGGTCATCAAGAACGTTCAAGACCACAGCATTGCGTCACTGGCACAGGAGATCACACGCCTTGCCAACCTTGCTCGCACGGGGAAATTGACATCAGCGGACCTGTCCGGCGCCTCATTCACACTGAGCAATATTGGAAGTATTGGCGGTTCCGCAGTAGCACCTGTCATTGTCACCCCCCAGGTTGGTATCCTAGGCATTGGTCGGTCAAAGATCGTACCTGCATTTGGAGAGAATGATGAATTAATCAAGAATGAGGAATGCATATTCAGCTGGAGTGCAGATCACCGCATCATTGACGGTGCGTATGTTGCTCGAGCGGCGGAGGAGGTGAAGAAGTCAATAGAAGGCATCGAGGGCATGCTGGTGAGGATGCGATGATTCGTTAGACAAGCAAAATAAAAAGTATCTATCGTTACCACACGTATATGCTGCTACATGGTGCACTTTGTGGAGCGCACCCTTTGTGGTTCTCGATAATAGATGACATACTAAACTTTGAGGAGGTTGAGTAAGTTGAAAGAATACCATTCGCTGACCAGGATGAAAGGTTTGGAAGAAGATGTTCATTCCTTGATGCTGCAGACTCTGATTGAGTTCTCCTATCTGTGAAGATCTGTACTCCACTGCCTGTTGGGCGTAGCTGGCTCAAGTTGAGCCTCTTGCTTGAGTGCTGGCCTGTTCGGCCCTCCCTGAAGGATGGTAGGTTGGTTGACTATGCATTCCGCATCTGCTTGCATCTCTTCGAATCGATGACACTACTTCAGCCCTGCCTCTTGAGCGCCTCTTCAATAGCGTTCTTACTGTTCTTGTAGGTCATTTCTAGGTAGTCCTCCTTCTTGTCCAAATTTGTCATCTCGGCCTTCATTGCCTTCTCTTCAGTCTCTAGACGCTTCTGCACGTCTGGAATGGGCGTGCAGACAAACCTACAGCAATCAGAATGTGTTATTGGATGTAGAAGTGGGGGTTTGTGCATCAATCACTTCTGTGTTTTCAACTTACATTTTACCCACACCCTCGTATACCTTCGTATCTGCAGGCAATGATGAGACCTCAGCCGATGTCAACTGTAGCATGCGGCCTTCTCGTGTGCGCGCGGCCTTTTGCTGGCGAACAATCAGAAGCTGCTGTTCGGCGAAAGCCTTTTTTTGGCTAATTTCCTGCAGCATCTGCGGGCATCAGCTACAAGATCAATATCAACCGGCCCGGCACAAACACACCTTCTGTAACGCTTCATTTTGCCCCGACATCTTGTGTTACTTGATTGGAGTCTTGTTGATGGTGCGTGGGCGTACTGGAGGCAACGCCAGTGCCAGGGTCAAGCCTCTCGGTTCGAGATCCCTGTCCTTTTCTCTGATTGGCAGGCACTGCTTGCCCGCAGACATAACAAACAACATCAGCCTTCCCAAAGTCAAGCCAGGTAATTATTCAGTCATTCTACCAAAATCAGGCAGATCACTTCTCGAATATCGCCTCTTCAAGCCCTGGAGTCAACTGCCGCTCGTTGTCTGCGATGCTGCCTTGCAACTAGCCTATCGATTAAGCATGACGACCTTTCGCCAACGGCACGCTCAGCAATCCGACATCCGAGGCGTCCGGGCTTGAATCAAATGATTTGTAGGGCTGACAAGCCTCATACACTGTATCAAAAGTCTTTCCGCGAGATTCATTTGCACCAACATGGCTGCGCTATTCTCTTGGCTTCCAAGCCTTGCATACCCACCAGAGCAGGATGGCTACTGGAGCCCGGTGACGTCGACATTGGACTGGTGCGAAGAGGTGAGTTGAAATGAATGGTATGCACGGCTCTGTCTGTTACTGATGAATGCACAGAACTATGTCGTTACCGCGTATGCTGCAGAAATCATCAATACGCTGACCAACCTGCTGTTCATGTACCTTGCAAGCAAAGGCATCCGGAATTGCCTCAAATACGGGCATGACACCGTCTTCTTAGTCGCCTTCATAGGCTACGTCCTGGTGGGAACTGGCAGTTTCCTCTTCCATGCGACTCTGAAATGTACGCCACAGTCATTCTTTCAATGTTCTTCTCGGCTGACCTTCTTAGACCCCATGCAGCTTGTAGACGAGCTCTCGATGATCTACACGACCTGTCTGATGTGCTTTGCAACATTTTCATATGGAAAGTCCGCAAGATACTCAACCTTCCTCGGTATAGGACTGGTATCTCTGGCTCTATTCGTCACACTGTACTATCACCACATCCAGGATCCTGCATTCCATCAGAACGTATATGCATTGCTGACGGCCATCGTCTTGTTCCGTGCCATGTACATGATGGAGGTTGCCATCCGGCCGCGCTTCAAGTCAGAGGAGAGGAAAGCGCTGAATCCGCGACCTGACAGGGCCACGGAGGCTGTCAGAAAGCGCGAAGATATCAGGGACCAAGAGATTCTGCGCACGATGTGGAAGATGATTGTGTCAGGCCTGAGCATCTTCTTGGGCGGATTCGCCCTTTGGCACATCGATAACGAGCATTGCTCAAGGTTGAGGAAGTGGCGGCACGAAATTGGCATGCCTTGGGGGTTCCTGCTTGAAGGTCACGGCTGGTGGTAAGCATACTCCACATCATCAAGTTCAAAATACTGACAGCTGTAGGCATCTCATGACGGGAACAGGCGCGTACTTCTACATCGTCTGGGGCATCTGGCTAAGGCACTGTCTGAACTACAGACATGATGAGTACGAACTGTACTGGCCAAACTGGGTCACCATGCCTGAAGTTGTGAAGGCGAGCACATCTGCGAACGGCGCCGTTAAAAAGACGTCGTGAATGAACGGATTGCTGTCTCACATAATGATAGGCTATTTCTGAATGGTGTGTTGCGTCGTGCCTGGAAAGCTGTGGTGGGGCTGCTGAGCAGGAAGGAACTCCTGAGCCATTACCGAACCTGGCGAAGCGCCTTCCACAGCGCACGTCTGCATCTAATGCGTCCAAGCAGCACAGGAGAAGCAGGCATAGATTCACGAATAATGTTCAGATCACACAATTGCATGTTGTTACCCCTCTTTTCCCACTCACAATGTTTGTAGTACTGTTTTGTAGTTGCCTTCACGCAGTAAACACGCTAGAGAGGCACAGACCGGCGCTAAGGCTAACCGACAACAACTTCTAGGATTGACCGCTCTTCTGCTCCTCCTCGCTCTCCACCCGCACAACCGCCAGCCTCTACCCAGCTTCTCACATCCTCAGCTTCCGTAGCTCCCATTACCCACACCAACCGCCAACATGCGTGAGATTGTACGTCGTTCCGTCCCAGGTCGCGATTGTGGCGCGCCTCCTGAGCGTCAACAAAACCCCGCGTTCTCCTGGAGGCAGCACAACATTGGATGAAACAACAGCTAACGTCTGCTCTTCGCGCAACAGGTTCACCTCCAGACCGGTCAGTGCGTAAGTACACCTCTACTACCTTTGCTTGTCGACACCAGCTTACAATGGACAGGGTAACCAAATCGGTGCTGCTTTCTGGCAGACCATCTCCGGCGAGCATGGCCTCGACGGCTCCGGTGTCTACAATGGCACTTCGGACCTCCAGCTCGAGCGCATGAACGTCTACTTCAACGAGGTACTAGAAATGACACGCTTTCCTTCGACGGACTGCGAGTGCTGACCGCTTGCAGGCCTCTGGCAACAAGTTCGTTCCCCGTGCCGTCCTCGTCGATTTGGAGCCCGGTACAATGGACGCTGTCCGCGCCGGCCCCTTCGGTCAGCTCTTCCGTCCCGACAACTTCGTCTTCGGCCAGTCTGGTGCTGGTAACAACTGGGCGAAGGGTCACTACACCGAGGGTGCCGAGCTCGTCGACCAGGTTCTCGACGTCGTCCGTCGCGAGGCCGAGGGCTGCGACTGCCTTCAGGGTTTCCAGATCACCCACTCCCTCGGTGGTGGAACTGGTGCTGGTATGGGTACTCTGCTGATCTCCAAGATCCGTGAGGAGTTCCCCGACCGCATGATGGCCACCTTCTCCGTCGTGCCCTCCCCCAAGGTCTCTGACACCGTTGTCGAGCCCTACAACGCCACCCTCTCCATCCATCAGCTTGTTGAGAACTCTGACGAGACCTTCTGTATCGACAACGAGGCCCTCTACGACATCTGCATGAGGACTCTCAAGCTCAACAACCCCTCCTACGGTGACCTGAACCACCTCGTCTCTGCGGTCATGTCTGGTGTTACCACCTGCCTGCGTTTCCCTGGTCAGCTTAACTCTGACCTGAGGAAGTTGGCTGTCAACATGGTTCCCTTCCCTCGTCTCCATTTCTTCATGGTCGGTTTTGCTCCTCTGACCAGCCGTGGCGCCCACTCCTTCCGCGCCGTCACCGTCCCCGAGCTCACCCAGCAGATGTTCGACCCCAAGAACATGATGGCTGCTTCTGACTTCCGCAACGGTCGTTACCTTACCTGCTCCGCCTACTTCCGCGGTAAGGTCTCCATGAAGGAGGTCGAGGATCAGATGCGCAACGTCCAGAACAAGAACTCCTCTTACTTCGTTGAGTGGATCCCCAACAACGTCCAGACCGCGCTCTGCTCTGTTCCTCCCCGCGGCCTGAAGATGTCCTCCACTTTCGTCGGTAACTCGACCTCCATCCAGGAGCTCTTCAAGCGTGTCGGTGACCAGTTCACTGCCATGTTCAGGCGCAAGGCTTTCTTGCATTGGTACACTGGCGAGGGTATGGACGAGATGGAGTTCACTGAGGCTGAGTCCAACATGAACGACTTGGTCTCCGAGTACCAGCAGTACCAGGAGGCTTCCGTCTCCGATGCTGAGGAGGAGTATGATGAGGAGGCTCCTCTCGAGGCCGAGGAGTAAATACGCTTTCGGTACGAACGCTAAGCTAGTGCAAGTAGCTCAGCTCTGCTAGAAAGTCGATATTGCCACCTTTTGTTTCATGCTTGGGGCATCATAGCTGCGTATCTGGCGTGTTGTTGACGGATGGTTTCTTGTCACTGTCAAGACGAGCCGAGGTCGTAGCATGATCACATTGGCGCCAGAGCGATTCTTGTTAATGCAAAAGACTACATTTAATTGTTCAATAACTTCATTCTTCAATTGCCTTGTGTGAAAAGTGAAACTAAAAGATAAAAAGGAAAGGCATGAAACTGCACAATTTGAACAAGTTTAGAATGAAATGCTGAGTCTTCGTGCTGTATGTACAATTCGTGAAATCAATTCAAACTTCTTCACTTGGAAGACTCACAACGGACAATGATAGAAGAAGTCACTTCAAATATCTTACCTCGGAGTTCAAAGGAGAGGAGTGTCGCATGGGGAGTTGTCGCTTTGGGCTTGAGCTGTCGTAAACGTGTCAATATGTTCTCAATGCTGTATCTACTTTTCTGGCTGCCGGCTGTTGAACCTCGACAAGTCGCCTTCAAACACTGCTGCTGTGCTGAGCTGCCGTGTTGAACTCTTCACCACCATCTGGTGTCGTCACCTTTTATCGTCACCTCGTCGCACATCTCTAGGTGGAGTTGTACGCCTCCGGAACATGTGTTGTTTCTTCTGCCTTCGACGCGTGCCCAGCATGTGCCTTCAATGCGGCCAAAGGCAGTGGACGTGTGAACGCCTCAAGACCTACGCCTTCTTTCCCCTCTTTCTCTCCTCGTCCCTCTTCTGGTAGATCATCGCGGTGAAGGGGTCTTCGAAGCGGCGCGCGACAGCGTACGCCGCGGCAACAATACCCGTCAGCAGCAATCCCGCAGGCTTGCCATACCACAGCGCTGTGGCAAGGAAGCTCAATGTCGAGCCGTGGTACATGGGCGCATCGGACACGTTGAACGGGAAGGATGTCACCGGTGCATCCATCAAGATGCCAAAGTAGTCGCCGAGATACGTTCCTGTGACGCCGAGCGCCCACATCGAAGTCAGGACGAGTGTGTTGCCAGTGAGGAAGAGCGGGATAGCGGCGTATTTGATGAGGGGGGTCTGGAGGAGCGGGGAGGTGGGCTGGTCGGCGAGGGCCTCGTTGTAGCTAGCTGGTGTGTCAGTGTCATGCCTGAGAAAGGCGGGGGAGCGGGCGAGGAATCGTACAGGTAGTCTCTGAAGATACCGAGGGAGAAGATGCTCACGGCGAGGGCGTAGCATCCGTAGCGGCCGTTGCCACCGAAGAGATTTGTGAGAGCCCTGCCATTGTACTCTGGTCATCGTTAGATATTGTTTTGGGTACTCTCGGTTCCCATCGAAGCTGTATCGATGGAAGCGAGGTCGCGGTGCGAGTGGGGCTGTACCTGCTTGTGCTGCGATACTGATACACATGTCAGCATGGCTCAAAAACGTGCACTTATCTGCCTCGCACTCACTTCCAGAATGTAGGGTTGAACAGGATACTGAACGCAGAGACTGTTTACCGTCAGATTCCTAGTATTGTGACTCGACCCAAGGTAGGAAGCTTACTCCACAGCGAGCCTTGGCTAAAGTTAATGTTGTCGAACATAATGGCGAAATGTGTAAGAACGCTGGTGGAAACAAATGTCGGGCTTGAGTATGTAACGAAGCAGAGTTGGACGAGGTTGGTGGGATGTTAACATGTCTGCTTGTGCCGTACGCGAAAACGTCATAGCTTCTCGAGCTTTACCGAGCCGGAATGAACGCCCTGCAGCGACAATCACACGTGGACTCGGCAATTGACCCAATTGTGTGATTACTGTCCAAGAGTTGCATATATTTGTATTGTACTCATTATGATGTTATTTTCCCGTCCGTGATATCCCAAGTCGTATCCGAATACGCCATTTTTGAATTACCGGTAGAAACATGAAGCAAATGTGAAGATAACACTACTTACAGACCATTGTCTGCGCAGCTGAATGGTCCACCAAAGTTCTCGGCTGTAAATTCATGTTAGTCTTACAAATCGCTTGCGGAGAAGATAAGAAAAGCGTACCTTTGTAGCCATCAATGATGGACTGGACGGTTGCGTAAGTGCCCGCGCTCAAGAACAAGAGACCGATCAGACAGAGAACAACATTAAAGATGAAGCCTGCCCATCCTCTAATGCCACGCACTGCCCAAAACCTAGGGCCGTAAGTCTCCTTCCTCATGCGGAAATAAGCCACGCCCCAGAAGATGAACCCGAAGAACGAGTCGAATAACGAGCTCATCAACGAGAGCAAATCCGAGAAGAAGGGAATCACCTCCGCAATGATGAAAGCAAGGACCCAGAGAACGGCAAGGATACCGGCCCATGCGGCCCAACCCAGAACCGTGTGGTTGCCCATGTGGCGCGTGTTGTTAAAGATGCGGAAGAAGATGAATCGCGCAGAGACCGAGGCGTATAACACACCCAAGAAGATGATAGTCGGGACCATGAAAGTGAATGCGATTTTCTTGTGCACCTCGTTCGCAATCGAGCCGAATGCGGGGGAGGTCATGTAGTTTGTTCCGGTGTACGCGTACACGACACCGCCAACGCAGCTGAACACGATGATCTCGGCGATGGTAACGGACCAGAGCGCCTTGGGGAAGTCCTTGGGGTTCTTCATCTCCGCGATGAAACTCGGGAGTGTGATTTGTCCGATAAAGGTGTAACTGATGTTCATGAACGCATTCATGCCGGCAACAAAGGTGGTGCCAGAAGGAGTAACAGCGTGCACTTCAAGCTCGCCCAGACTAGGGTATCCTGCAGGCTTTTGGCCGATTCCGGAGAAAATCGCGGCCAGAAGGACAGAGATAAACGTGAACAGGGCGGAGAAGGTCGCGATCTTCGCTAGCGTCGAAAAGGTCCTAGGGAGCGAGGCGATGAACGAAATGATCGCGGTGATTGCAGCAAAGCCAATGGTGCACAGCTCATGGCCAGTGATGGTGTTCCACCACTTGGCGCCGACAAGGCAATGTAGACCCATGATGAATGTGTTGTTCAGGATGAACATGACCGCGGTGAAGTAGAACGCCCATTTCTGATTCCAGAAGATCATTTGGCCCAAATCACACACATCGCGAATCTCCGGGTGGCGCATGCAGAAGTGCCTGAATAAATTAGGAAGGTTTGTAAAACGTACAAAACCACTGCAACTCACCAAGTCGTCAAAGAAGTGTAGAGGACCAAGCCAGCAATGACGACAGTCAAGATTACACCTGGGACGAGCCCGAGAATGGAGTACGACCAGGGGAACGACATGATGGCCAGGCAGATATACTCGGAGAAAAGCAGAGCCGCAGTCTGAAGACCCCATTAGCAATGCGCAGTACACGCCCGCCGGGGACATACCTTCTGCCAGCTGCAACTACGGTACTTGATCGCATTGTCAGCCTCCATGGCCATCTGCTTGCCAATAATGCTAGCCTCGCTGTCGCTGTCGACACCCATTTCAGGGTCGCGCCTTGCGCCCGGGTCAGCGAGTCTGTTGGTCCCCGCGCCAATATTTGCTGGATCATGTTCGGCGTCCTTGGAGTGGTATTTTTCGTCGGTAGAAGAGTTCCTATCGGCCTCTTTGGCCGAGCTGAATAGTCCTAACGCCATTTTAAACAGCGTAGCGTCCTCTTGTAGGGAGTATAACTAAAACGACGGCGGACACTTGACTGTGGGCTCATTAACCACTTGCTGTTGGTCGGTAGTGCAGGTGGTGCAGGTTCAGGCGCAGGTGAGATGGTCTCAAGCTGCGTTTGGTATCGCAATCTAGGACGGCGAGTGATAGAGGAGAACAACCGAAGGGAGAGGTTGAGAGTTGGGATAGTTAAATATGGGACGGGGCACACGGTTCGAAGGCTCGTGGCTAGAGATGATGCTGCGGCGCGAGCGAACGAATACTAGTGGCGCTAGAGGAATCCTGCGGGGTGAAAGTCGCTGTGGCCGGACGGCGGAACCCTGGGATTGTGCAGCGAGGTGCAGGGTTTGGTTGCGGGTTCAACGAGATCGTCCCTGTTCGGCCTTACCTCCTTCGTACGACCAACCTATCAAATGTGAACCATAGCAAGCGTCCGGGTCCATAATTACACCACGACTCGAACAGATCTAAGCTCGCTCAATGTCGCCCGCGATTCGAATTCGTCCTGAATATTTGAGTTTTCGTTTGTCCTCCCAATTCTCCAAATCTCGGTTGACCGGTGCCGTCTCGCGCGGCAATGCTCCCAGCTTCCAGCAGGCTATCATGAATGCTGGCGTGACGTAGACCAATAGTCAGAGCTTTACTGGCGTCCGGCAAGGCCACAATTCGAGGCAACATCGTGAACCCATAACAATGGTCCACTCTGACATCTATCATGGAGTCTATCCGGTTTCTGTGGTACCGCAACCCAGTTTTCTCAGGAACTCCCGTCTCTTCGTGATTGCCACAGCGTGCGCCCCAGCCAAACGAACGTTGAGAGATACCATGACGTTGCGGCCACGCCGCGGACCAAGCACAGCTAAGCGGGACGCAAGCATCGACCAAGGCTGTGGGCCGCTCGGTTGTTGCAGCTTGGCTTTTCTCACGCAATCCGCCCCAAGGGATTACGACATGAGCTTCCGCCAATAATGCAATACATTCTGTTGCCTTTAAATTTTGCTTGTCGAGAAAGCTTTCTGAGCCTTCGTCCTGATAAGCTTGGATGCCCCGAGATGAGGGTCCAGCTGATATGCACTGATCTGAGGGGACTTTTTACGCGGATGACTGCCTGCATTGCAGATCTGCGAAGTAGCGCGGGCAGCGTCGTATGGCGGGCGGCTGACAGGTTGCTCTTTTGCTTCTACTGTTGGTGGCCTGAACAGCGACACTATGTGTTGAGTTCGGAATCTAAAATCCGAGCGCTACTGCCTTCAAGAATGGTATTGCGTGATCGCAAAGTGCACGTTGTTTTGAGAAGCCTGTAATCGGTATGGCAAGCTTGTATAAGGTCGCATAAACCTCATGCAATTATTGTACTATATCAAGCTGTCACTGCCACTCCCCCAATTCGTGGATGTCTGATTTTGCTGTCTCTGACCCTGCTGGCTTTGTGTCTGCGCTCTCAGCGCAGCCATGCTGTTCATACTCCTACCGTTCATGCCGTTCATGCTATTCATGCTCAGCCCACCACTTGCACTTGTACTTCTATTGCTCGCTCCCAAGCTCGGAGGTGGCGCTATGGTAAATGTCCCAGTATTTATGGGCTTCGAAGGAGGTGGTGCAATGCTAAACGCTGAGAACGGGCTTGCAGTGTTGCTTTGGCGCTGAGGCTGGGATTGCGGTGCGATGGCAGAGAAGCTTGAGAGGCCACTCGCTATGGTGTTTGTCGTCGAAGAACTACCCCATGTTGGAGTAGAATTGTTTGCTCTACTCCAATCGATGCCGGCGTTGGGTGCTGTGTACGAAGGCGTCCTCGCCGGTTGCGACATCATACTGTTCATGCCCATTGCAGGCGTGCTTGGTTGCTGTGCAAAAGTAGGACTTCCGATGCCAGGGTTGGAGGGACTCATGGCTGGGAAAGACGAGTTGAGGGATGAGAAGTTGCTGTCGGGCGCAATGGCTCTGCTATTTCCCTGAGGTGCAACAAAATTCGTCTGCGGAGGTGGAGAGACAGGTGGCGTGGACCAGGCGAACGTAGCCGGGGCAGGTGAGGCATTGTTCGTCCGGTTCACAGGTCTAGAAGGTAGGACGGTGGAAGATGACGCCGAAGCGTTGGCTGGAGCACTGGTCCAACCATCTCCCCCAAGCATATCTGAACTGCCAGTTGGGCCGCCCTGGTTGCCTCGTACTAGTGCTTCAAAGTTCGTATCGTCGCCGCCGTTTGATGACTCGAACCCATTCGATGCAGTTGGGCCACCGAAGCTCATGAAAGCGTCTCGTGTAGTTGCTGTTGCGCTGCTAGCACCCAATTCCTGCAACTTCCGTGTCTGTTCTTGCTCAACGCGTGCTGAGGTAGATTTGATCAACGTCATATAAGCCTGGAATTGCGGAAGATTGAGCAACGGTCCCAGACTGAACTGCCACAGGATTGGAAGGATGTCCAGAGCTAGGAATTCGCCATCGACTTGCGGTGCTATGGCTTTGAAGACATCATGGGCAGCCATCTGATATTATAATTAGCCTGAATGTTGACTGAGCGAAGGAAGGGACATACCATGACAGCAGGCTCCTTGGTCTTGATGCCCCTAAGCAACGGCACGACCTTCTCTTGTATGGTGTACTTGTCCAGAATAGAGACAGTAGAGCTCTTCGCTTTAGGCGCCTCAACCATACCCGTCAGACCGTCACTCTGATATTCGTTCTGATCGTCATTGCCGCCACCACATAAGGATTTCAACGCCTCCAAACCGCGAATCTTGATGCCCATGCTGCTAGTCTTCGCGAAAATGGTCGCAATGACTGGGAAGAGCTCGTTCTTGGTTGTTGAGAAGTCGAGGATTGGAAGAACAACTGGTAGAGTACGCAGAGCTGCATCGACCAGCGAATGTGTCGGTGACTCTAGCGCATAATTGATGACTGGCAGAATGTCGTCTTTGAACTCTTTGCCACCTGTGTTGTCTGCCGCGACCTGGATGTTTTCAAGCAACACCATCAAACCCGCCTCCTTCAGGCTGTCACGTTCTTGCGCCGTGCCTTTCGCGCCCGGTGCAGTAGAAGTAGCAGCGCCCAAGAACGTTTCGCGCAACTTCGGGATTACCCTCTCGGTGAAAGCCCGCTTGCCTGACGGTAACATGGTAATGATTTTGAAGACATTCTGCAGAATTAAAGTAAGAAGCTCGCGGTCCTTCATCTCCTCAAGTAAGGCCGGCAAGATCTTCTTCTCCAGCACTGACTTCGGGAATTGATTCAAGATCCGTGGCAAGCCTCGCATGAATTGCGACTTCTCGTTGGGTGTCTTCGCTGGTAGGGAGTCGAGAAATCGAATCGTCGATACAAGAATGTTGTCGAAATACTGCGCTTGCTGGAACTCCTTTGCATCTAGTCGTTGAGCAGGCCGTCGTGTTATCAGTCGGTCGAGTACTCCATTCGCGACGTCCCGTGGGAGTGACTGCGAGCTCATGAAATTGTTGTTCCTATTCGGCACTGATGAAGACGAGGAGAATGCTCGCTTGTAGGATGATATACTCCCATTAAACTCCAATGGACTCTGGTGTGGAGAGTTGTAGAGCGCAATGATCATAAGACCAAGACTGAACATGTCCGCAGCTGGTGTAACGTTTCCATCCATGATGAAGTCGGGTGAGGTATAGTCGATGTTAAGCTGAACATATTTAGGTAGTCGAGCGTCGTAGTTGAGAACTTCGGAGAGGGAGATGGGTGTCACGGAGGTTGGCTTCGTAGAGTTCTCTGGGGGAGTAGAGAACCCGAGACCTGAGATCTTCCAGTCTGACTGCCACATCAATCAGCATAGTACGTGGAAGAAAAGAATTGGTATTACCTACTTTAGCATTGATGAAGATAGCATCCGGCGTGAGGTTGGCATGAACCAACCCAGCGCTCTCGTGCAAGAACTCCAAGCCTTTGCTAATCTGTAGCAGCCCCTTTTGAATCTCCAGTTCGTCAATTTCAAGCTCCCGCCTTCGTTTCTGGCCATCAGATTCCTCAATGACATAGCGGCTCCGGCGACCGCCTACGCCCCCGGCCTTCTCTTGCTCGTCCTTCTCCAGCAGCAGGCCGGCAAGGGATGCAGTCACAGGCTCCGTAGCAAACATCAGGCCACCGCCACGAGTCTCCTCGACTGGCTCAGCCAGTTCCAGGATACTGGGGTGTCGTAGCCGTGCCAGTGAGCTAGCTTCCTTCTTCAGTCTCTCAACCACCTCCTCATGCGCGCGCTTCAGCTGCGACGCGCCGGAGCGCCCACCGAGCCCTGCGCCGCCCGGCGGCTCCAGCGACTTCTTCTCGAAGACAAAGACAGAGACAGCCTTGCCGGTCGACTTCTTCTTCGCATCGTATATCTTCCATGGGCCCGAGTAAGACGTGGGCTGGGGGCTGAGGGTGTAGTTGCCCGAGATGTTGGACTGGAACGACTTCAGCGCGTTGGAGAACATGGTGGTCTATTTGCCCGCGCGGCAATCGTAAAGGTACGCGGCAGGCACGTCATGGACTGGTCTGCGGAAAGGTTGAGGTTTCGGGCTTGCGACTGCGATTGCGATCTGAGACTGACAGCTTGCCGAAAGATCGAGGCATGCCAGGGCGCCTTCCAGACGAACACCAAATGACGTGCACGCGAAAGCGAACGGAGAACACGAGAGACGTTGCAGTGAGCTACAGCGCAACGATTGCTTAACACATTCCGCAAAATATTAACTTCAAGCGCAGCCCTAGCTAGCTCTTTCTAACACTATGTGAAAGCGCTCCCGCGGCGTCCAAGTCCACTATCGATAAGGCACGTGCATATGCGCCGGGCATCCTCATAATTCTTCGAGACCCTGCTCACTCACTCTCACAACGCCGCCCACGCCCACTCGCCCTTTTGATACCTCCCTACAGCCGCCCGCCCGTCGCCCGCCGCCCGCCCGTCGCCCGCCGCCCGCCTTTTATATCGCGCAGAATCCCCCAACTGCACACGCCCGAAAATGTCCACACAACAATACGGCGGCTACAATGCCAACACCACCGAGGGCGCGCAGCAAGTTGACATCAACGCGCGCACAGTGCACTACAAGTGCGGCGACTGCGACCAGGACGTGCCCTTGAAGCGCGGCGAGCCGATTCGGTGCAGACAGTGCGGGCACCGTGTGCTGTACAAGCAGCGAACAAACCGGTGAGTTTGAGTCTTGACTTTAGGAGGGCTGGGGAGGAGGAAGTTTGGGTTCTAGAGGGAATGCGAGGGAAATGGCGGTGGATAGGTGGAGTCAGATTGTGTGGAGGTGTATGAGCGACGTGTAGTTGACCAGTGCTAACGGTATGGCAGTATGGTGCAGTTCGAGGCCCGATGAGGGCGGAACTACTATGGCTGCCCTGAAGGGGCATGTCTAGTTGCAGAGAATACTGGGAGATACAACAAGATATGGATGCTACCTAAAAGGCCTCAAGATCTGGGGGACATCGGGCGCACGAGCATGGACTTATCTGCGATTTGGGAGAGGATTTGCGTCTACAATACGTGCGGGTGGAGACTAGGGTACGCAACTTGGCTGAAGGAGACATGATGACAAGACACATCACCGAGCCTTTTGTGAGCGCGAAGTGCTGTTTCGTATTGTTTAATTATCGCCCAACTCCACCGGATCCCAATAGCTATCTGATGCTTTCCACCATGTTGGTGACGAAGTGCTATTCCCAGACATTTGAAGGACGTCCTAACCGCCACAGCTGATGCCTGCACTGTAACACCATGAGGCCGCCCGCATGATTCCAGCCTGACGGACCCTCAATACTCCCGGTAACCACCGAATGATGTGCAGAACGACGACATAAAACATCAGTCCAGAAATAAGGCCCAACGCCTAGGCGATGCTGTATACGATGCCAAAGCCTGCAGAAACGATATGCAATGGTGCAGTGTGCTGTCGCAACCAGTCGACGTGCACTCTACGTACCTCGGAAAGCATCGAAACGCTTGTACGTGTAACCGATGAAAGGCAAGCTGGTGGCATACTCGTCGTCTCCAGACTGCGCAGCTTGTGCCCTGTAAGCGGCGCTGTTGTCGTTTTGGTCGATCTCGTCGATGGGGAAGTACTGTGTATCCACGCTCGACTGCAGTTTGGGCTCGAATGGCGCACGGATGCGTCGCAGACCATCCCACGAGACACCGCGGAAAAACGGATGTTGCTTGATCTCGCTGGCACCACCGATACGGCCTAGACGGTGGTCGGCATCACAGATCAGGCTAGGGAAAGTTCGTTAGCAACGAGTCAGTCATGACAACGCAAGGGAGACTCACCGCCTCACAAAGTCCTCCGCTTCTGCGCCGAGTTGCTGGTCGGGTGGGAAGTGCAGGTTGCGCGGCCAATCCACGATCTTGCGGTAGGTGTCATGGGGCTCCTCCGCGCAGAACGGTGGCCATCCAATGAGACATTCGAACATGATAGTACCAACAGACCACCAGTCGCAGCCGAAATCGTATCCTTGGCCGCTGAAGATCTCAGGTGCGATGTAGTCGGGTGTACCGACGGTAGAGTACGCCAGCTGACGACGAGACTTCCTCCATGTGTTGATCTGTGTGCGGTTGCTTACTGTCAGTTGGATCTGGTCCATGTTCATAGAGTTTCGGTTGTCCCGATTCGACTTGTGGGCGCCACCCGCGAGCAGCTTCTTGTAGTAACCAGCGTCATGCTCCTTGTGGAAGCCTGTAGACAGACCGAAGTCAGTAAGCTTGATGTGACCGCCGCGATCCAGCAGAATGTTATCAGGCTTGATGTCACTAGAAACTGTTAGCGTGCGCCACTAGGTTTCGTTGTCGAGACCAAGCTCACCGATGGATAAAGCCAAGCTTGTGGACCGCTTCGATAGCGAGGACGATCTCTGCCATGTAGAATCTTGTGATATCCTCGGTGAAGATTTCGTATTTGATAAGCATAGTCATCAAGTCACCTCCGGGCAAGAACTCCATTAGCATGTACAAGAAAGTGTTGTCCTGGAATGTGGTGTGCAGCTTGACAACCCAAGGGCTGTCTGACTCGGCGAGGATGTCACGTTCGGATCGAACATGGGCGAGTTGGTCTTTCTTGAACTGTGTAATGTCAGTTCTCAGTTCTTTGCAGCATTGTGACGAGAGAGTCAATACATACCATTTCTTGCTTGACCAGTGATTTGAGCGCATAAATCTTGCCGTCGTTCTTGCGCTGAACAAGCTTGACCTCTCCGAAAGCTCCCTTGCCAATAACCTTCAGCGTCGAAAAGTTGTCCGGCTTCTCCTTTGTTCGCAAGAATCGCAGGTATTGAATTTCAGCACCGCGCATACTGTTCTCCTTCTGGGCTTTGCGGTTGTCGGAGATCGAGGGCTCCTTCATAATAGATTCGAGTTCCAATGCTCTGCCATTGTGTCAGTGTTGTGCAGGGCAGCATTGTGCTATTCTCGTACCTCTGATTGCGGTCGCGTGCCCGCTGAACGCTGTCCTTGAAGAAGGTGTTGATCAGGCCCTTCGACATGGTCGCCTGCTGGCCAACGTTGCTCGAGTACTTCTCAGGGTTCCTGGCAGGTGCTTCTTCGTCATAGAGCGACTGCGACGGCTGTCGTGGTGCAGCACCGCCTCCATAGCTACCGTATCCATAGCCCCTGTTATCGGCAGTGCGAGGTCGTTGCTGGCTTGGCGAGGGCTGACGGCCGTAGGGGCTTCCAGAGCGGTTGCTGCCACCACCAAGGTGCTGCTGCGAAAGCTGCTGGGCAAGCCCATTGGGACTCTGGTCGAAGCGAGCTGAGCCTGGGGCCTGCAGGTTTCCCTGCTGCCCCTGGTACTGGGCCTGCTGGTAGGGGCTCTGGAAATAGCCTCCGTAGCTATTGCCGCCCATCTGCTGTTGCTGCTGCTGCTGCGCGCCCCAGACCTCCTGTTGGCCGGCCTGGTTCGGGTACACAGGCTGCGGGAACGTCGAGGGTGTGGTGGGAAACGCACGGCCTTGCTCCTGAGCATACTGGTTGTTACGGTCACCCCCACCACCAAAGCCAAAGTTAAGCTGCAGACGGTTGCCCTGCTGCTGGTTGTTCATCGTGAAGCAAGCGCGGAGCTGAGGTGGCCTGCAGGAGCCTCCTCGGTGTGCGGTGGATCGAAGAAGGTCGTGGGCGGTGTGCTCGGTGGAGAAGTCCGCAATGTTTTCGGCGGAGGGGTGTAGGGGAGTGCCCAGTGGTCGCGGGGAGAGAGCGAGCGAGCGGATGGCGGAAGTAAACTGCAAACTTTCCTTCAGACTGCACAGAGCGTTAAACGAACCCCCAGGAGGCGAATCACAGCGAACAGCTGGCGAGAGGGGGAGACGGACGGGGGGCTGTTTCGTCGAGAGCTCAAGTCAGGGAGTCGGTTCTAGCGTAGCGTTGGGCCATGCAGCCAGTCCCCGGGCCGGGCCAATGGCCCAGGACCCGGGGCGCAATGTGGTCACCATGTACTTACCCAAGCTGTTCTGCTGGGAACCAAACGTCCGATGGCTAAGCTCAGGCTTCGCACAGAATGCAGAATCCAAGCTCGTGCATACAGACGCAGAACGTGCCTGCGTGGGTTTCAGGGTCTGCTCGCCAGATTCCGTTCCTCGACCACCCTTCACTGATGCCATCCAGCAGCGTCAAGCAACACATCTCATACATTCTATGAACAATCGTGTGCTCCGCCCTGTCATGTGCACTGCAGATTGCTGCGTGCATGTCGCGTGAGTTTCTTTTGTGTAGCCTCGACCATCGCATAACGTCAACTCGTAAGCAGCCACTAGGGAATCGAGACTAAGTATGTAGAAGAAGTATTACTTTGCTTAAATTGTAGTTTGAGACGCTCGGAGATGTGCGTCAACACTGATGCATTACACCGTTAAGGTACGGCATCCAAGACAGACCCTTAAGAGTACACAAGATCCAAAAAAGGCTTGAAGCCACGACAACAGTACAAAAAGCCGAGCATTGTGTCTGCGGGCAACATCAATTGAGAAACGCAAACAGTGGAATGACCGCTGTAGGGTATAGAATAGTGAGTAGCAAAGCGCTGGCTACGAAACAGGCCTCAGATACAATGTCCAAGAAACCAAAATAGTGTGCGTTGTGAAGGGTATTATGCGTACAGTCGTAACGCTAGGTGTAAATGCTTTGCGGACAAAACGCCGAACACAAGGGCTTGGAGCACATCCGCGTGCAATTCTGGATCCAGTGAGCTGGTATTATAGGAAGTCGGAACGTCGTATCCAGCGAGCGCGAAAGAATTAGTAGGTTATTCGTTGGAAGCCATCAGTGCTTTGACCTTCTCGCGCTCGGCAAGGATATCAGCTTGCAGTCTGCGTGTCTGGCGGAGAGCCTCGTCCCTATGAAGTAGTTAGTACTGCGCGACTGGACGGTCTGATTCAGACTCACTTTTCGAATTGCAGCTCAGCAACCTCGATCTGAGCAATATTCATCCGACTGACTACCTCCTCCATCTCTCGATCAGCGTCACGGAGAGCTCTCTCGAGTTCCTCGACGCGCTTCTCGAGGAGCTCGGTCTTGGTTGCTTCGGCCATTGTCATAGCAGGGCCACTTGTAGTCATGTCGAGACGAGGCGACCGTTGAGAGAACACGGGTGATGACGGCATCTTGGGTGAGAAGGCAGATGGACTCAACAAGCCGGACTTCACACGTCGTAGCTGGCTGCCGTGGCTCTCATTCAGAGCCTGGACCTCCAGCTCGTGCTTGGCGATGGCCTCTTCCGACGATTGCTGAGCCAGCATGACTTTGTCTTCTGCTGTCTTCAAGCGTCGCTCTAGTTCGATAATCTGGTCTGTTGACTTCTGCTGCTCCTTCTCTCCGCGGGAGATAGCATCGGTCAGGCGTGCTCGCAAGGAGCCATTAGCCTCTAGCTGCTGCTGAATCCTGTTGGACAGCTCGTCCATACGGTTTGCAGCGGCGAAGAGCTCGGAGCTGAGCTTCTGCTCTTTGCCGAGATGCTCGAGCTCTGATTTCTGCAACTGGCGTGCTTGCTTACGATACTGCTCCGCTTCGCTCATAGCGAAGTCGCGCTCAGCCTCAGCATCTGAGATGCTGCGCTTCAAAAGGTCGAGAGTTCTCTCGGCTTCGGCACCAGCAGCGCCCAGAGATTCGTTGTTAGCTGACTCTAGCTGTTGAACGCGAGCAAGTGAGAGAGCTTGCGTTGTTTGCAGCTCATTGTAAGCCTTGTCCAGAGATATGGGTTCATTCTCCAAACGAATCTCCGGGATGATGATGTCATGCTCGCGAAGAAGATCACGAAGGGAGCTTGTCTCTTGTTGTGCGCGGTCAAGATCCATTCGCAGTCCGCCTAGGCCTTTCTCACATTGCCACTTCTGCTCCAACGCATCGTCCGCGCGCTGTCGAAGAGCATCCACCTCCTGCCTAAGATCGCCAACCTCTTTATGGAACGCGGTCCGACGGGGTGTGAGGTTGAGTGCAGCATCCCTCTCGGCTTCGAGCTCCTTGATGCGTTTCTGGAAATCTCGCTGTTGCATTTCCTGTCGACTGAGAAGATGCTTCAAGGCTTTGTGGAGCGCGTCACGCTGCTCCTCAAGCTCCTTCACCGGATTGCTTACGGCCGGTACGTCTGCTGGAGAAACATCGCCTGACCTATTCTTTACCGAGTTTGATCGCATCAGGGAATTCCTCTTCGAGTTGAACCCGGTACCTCGAGCCAGTGAGTTCGACCGTGTCAAGCCAACGCGGAGATTTGCTGGCGGACCATCGTTCTCCTCTTCTGCAATAGACTGGATACCAAGATTGGACTGTGACGGCTGTGTTGTCTCCAGGTGCAGTTTTCGAGCAGCCGCAAGCAATAGATTTTCGCTTCGGAGCTGTTGAATCTCTTGTTGCATGCGCGTGGTCTCGAATACTAGCCTCTCTGTATCCGCGGCCTCAACTTCCAATACCTCCAGACGCGATCTCAGTTGGGGAACCACCTGTTCTCTCAGTTGGTCGGCTTCATTGCGATGCTTCTCCAATTCCTCACGCAGTGCCGACAGAAGATCTTCAAAGTTTTCCTTCACCTGTCTTTCTTCGGCCAGACGTCTCTTAGCATCATCCAGCGACGAGGAGAGCTCCTTCACTCGAGGGTCCTCAACCATAGAGCCTATTCTAGACCGGTCGCTGACCTGATCTTCGAGATGCTGCACTTTTTCTTCCAGATCTCGGCGACGTCTTAATTCATCTTGCAGACGCTCAGCCATGCGCACCTTCAAGGAAGCGCGCTCTTGTTCTGCCTTCCTGCGTTGTGTATCTACTTCTTCCAGCTTGGCCTCAGGATCACTGATGGGGAATCGAATCGTGCTGATACCCGAGTCCGAATAGTAGTCACTTGTTCTCCGATTGTCTGGTGATGTAGCCGAAGCACTCTCCGCTTTCCAGCGTTCGACTTCATCTTCCAAATCCATCTCTCTTTGGATCGAAGCAGCCAGCTCTGTGCTCACTTCACGCAATTCGCGCTCGAGCTCCTCAACGTGAGCGTTCATCTGGGGCGACGATGAGAGGAGTGGTGTTCCAGGAACATTGAAGTATGAAGATGACGAATTTGCAGCCGGAATGTCCAGACCGCTGGGTTTCGTCTTGGCAGGTAAGTTCCCTTGTCTACTTCTGGGGGAATTGGTCGGAGACAACGAGAATGTGGTAGCCGGTGACTCGGGGCCGTTCTGATTCTTGGACGAATTCCAGCCGAAGAAAGACGTAAACCCCCCGCTTGGGGACTTGGGCTTGCCTTGTTGTGTGACGTCGCGCGGCGCTTCGTCCTCCCCGTAGGAGTAATCGTCCAAAAAGTCCTCGGTAGCACCGTCCAGCTTGATCTTCAGATCTGATACAGGTCGTGTTTCTGATGCGTATATCGGCATGTTGGGCATGGTAGGGGAGCGAGCGTGGGCCTTCAAATCTCCTGGTCTCGTCGATCGGGGCTGGGTGTTGCTGACCGACCTCTCATGCCGTGGAGAGTGTGCAACGGGACTGAGGGTCGTGACGGAGAGGGAGCTCTTGCGAGGCTCAAATGGCTTAGGCGCGGTTCCTGTCAAAGGTGTGGCACCGTGTGGATTACTGCAGCTTTCATCAGCAAATGACAAGCACATTACATACAAGACGCTCACCTGTCGAGATTCCTGGGGACGAACAAGCCCTCGTCCGTCAATGGCGGCGAGAGGACTGAATTGGGAAGGTTGTCTTTATTGGTGATGCTGTTGGAGCGCAGATTGGACTGAGAGAAACGAGCAGCGACAGGCGAATCTGCTGGCAGGGGCTTGCGTCGAACCGGCGACTGGACAGCAATAGGGACCGGCTGTGACGACGTCTGGGAGCGGAAGGCAGCGAAGGACTGAATGGCAATGGAAGCCAGCGTCGATGGTTTCTGGCGAGGCGGCGAGGCTGAGGAAGGCGCGTCCACGCCAGAAGCTTGGGCGTCTTGCATATTGTCCATACTATGCCCCAGGGCAGATCATTACTCTGCACAAATCGCGGTCTAGAGTAGCAGGCCGATGGTGCACTGCGAATCGCGACCGCTAGATGAGGCGCTCGTAAAGGGGGACTGTGACTGCCGAGCGAGCCGCACGAGCAGGGCGAAGAGCACTTGGAGGCCTCGGTGCGGATCGCGGTGCTGGAATTGGTCGCAATCCACGCGCCTGTCAATCCGTCCTGGCCAGTCTTGCCCCAGGGCGGTTCGCGCTGCGCAAATGGAGCGTGCCGCGCGCCAGGGATTCGCCGCCGCTGCAGGAACACTTTTCTATCCGCCAATGAGCCGCTGCGGCCAGGGTTACACACGGCGTGCGAGTCGAGCAGTGGGAAATGGTTGAAGGGGTTTTGCTGTTGATTTGAGGACACGCAGAGAGTGCCAGACTCAAGTGGATATCTGCACGTCGCCTGCACCGGCCTGACAGCTGACGTTGAGCATCTCGATGCCTTAGCCTGCGGCCTTCGTTGCAGGGCAACAATGAAACAGTCTCAGGACCAGCGTTCGAACGCCTGCTCCAAGCCTTGCACAGCTGCATGTGAAGGAAGTCCGTCTTGTCTATCACAATACGTGCATAAGCTCAATCGAGCCCTAGACAGCGGATGGCTTGCGAGTTGCGCTGTCTTACCGCAGCCGTGCACGTCGAATGGCGCAAGCAATCTTCCAGGGGTGGCTAAATCTGCCTGAGGCCGAGAACTTTATGGGTCAAGTGCGGCCCTGGTGAGCGGCAGGGGCACATCTGCGACCATGGCAGAGGAGACTTACTGCGGAGAACGCTGCGGAGTCTGTCCGTGAGGCCAAGTCGCCGCTCTGGGTCGGACGCAATCTCAGTACCGTTGACATGCCCCTGAAGCGCAACCTCACGCCATCAATTGATGCCGAATGGCGACGCCGCTGACTCGCGCAACAGCAGTGGCTTGTCGGGCTCAATTTCGGCCCGTCGAGCACCACGTGCAGCAGGGCCCAACCTGCAACAAGACGATACGCCAACTGTGATGCTTCACGTGTTGAACGAGTTGCGAGCATCTGATAAACTGTATAACTTTTATTGCAAGCATGGCTTTCCAGTCGCCTCGCCATTCTCAAAGCTTCTATCAGCATGATGCCTCTACCCCTCCCCCTCCCCCACCGAAGCCTGGCAATTCGAGTGGCACAGCAACACCATCGACAGGGCCGCCGCTACCGCCGCCGCCGCCTGGACAATCGCAGTCCTACAACAGCTCTCAGTTAGCCTATTCTCAGAATGAGTCGCAGGCTGATCCAAATCAGTCAGCCGTCCAATCACCCAATGACGGCTGGCTGCCTGAATTTCTGAAAGACAAAGCGTATGTTAGACCCTAGATCGACATGCATGGATGTTCATGAGTCGACAGAACCAAAGATCTGCATGAGATCTTGCAGTCACCAGAACTGCAGCATGCAATCATTCACAGCCCTGAGACGGCACATGAGTCGCTTCGAGCATCAACGGCACCATTGCAGGCACTTCTCATTCAGAACGTCCGCCTTGCAGAGTCACTAAAGCAGCTCGAATCGCATGTACAGCACCAGCGCGATGGCACTCAGTCACGCTTGTTAGCTCTTCGCGCCCTGGAACGCCAATGGAAAGCAAAACAAGCAGAGCAAGACGAGGCCCTGCGAGAGTTCAGTCCGCCGGCATTGTACCAGCGCTTGAGTGCCGCTGTTGGAGAGCAGGAGGCTCTGTGTCGAGGACTAGAAGAGAGTTTCCTGGAAGGTGAGGGCGTCGGTGGCCATGACGCGATTGCTAGTGAACGGGAGGTGATCGACTTCGTCAAACGCATAAGAGAAGGCCGAAAAGTTGCCTACCTAAGAGCAGAGCGAAAAGAAAGATGGGACGAGGGCCGAGTCGGTGGATGGCGTTAATAATTCACCAGGTGCTGTTCACCGTACAAGGCAGGTGCGAGCTGATGGCTTCCAAGGAGAGTATGTTAGGTGGGCAGCGACCATAGTCAGTGGTCTTTCCGCATGATGCTGCTCTACATTCTGCCCAACACAGACACCTTAGGATCATCACCACACGCAACTTCATCATACCATCGTTTTCCGCCCCACATCGTTAATTCAGCAGCACTTTCGCTATCACAATGACTACAACCAACTACTATGGCAGTCGCTTCCAGCGTAGGTTCAAAATCAAGCCTCTAGTTCGACTGATTCGGTCCGGCCGCAGAGGCCATGCACCTCTCAGCAGCGCAGACAGCAATGTAACGCTCACGGAAGCCGCAAATGTGCGGGAACGAGACGACCACCGAGCCGAAGTCGGTGCTCCAGTCAGTGAAGCAGCCGAAAGCGAGGCAGTGCCTCAACGTCAGCCGTTGCCTCCAGCTGTCACTTTGACGCATACAAGAACGGAGGAAGCAATATCGCGTGTAAAGCTCGAGAACATTCTACGGGAGCAAGCAATACGTACGTGATGTCGATGACTATGCATTATATACCTGCTGACCATCAAACAGACCTCGTCAGCCTGCTCTATCCTGAGAGGCATCTCACTAATCAACGCTTCGATGTGTGCACCTCTACAAAGAATATTACTCTGTCTGGGGAGGCACAAGAGTTCTACATTACACGAGCAATTGCTTTCGCCGACGCCAGCAGTCCGACCTGGCATGTTGTCAGACAGGGTGCTGGAAACTTTTCCACCTTGATCGAAAGCTTGGAGTCGTTTGTTTCTGATATGCGCAGTATTCTTGAGACACAGGCAGGTGGGTCTTCAATTGCGCTGCACAAAGAGCTTACCTCTGACACTCTTTAGCACGGCCAAGCAGGCGTTTGACCAGCGGACCTGGTCTAGCATCCAGAAGTGATGATCCACTCATTGATCTCAATACACATGCCGACACGGGGACGGCTCTATCTCACGAACTTCCGAAAGGGTTATAATACGAGCCGCTCAAATCGGACGTGTCAGTGTTGGGAATCACTTGATGATACTGGAGATTAAGCCCACGATATCGGCGCCGGCTCACGAAACGGCCGCACAACTGGTAAGCCCGTTCCGTTGGCATGATCATTAATCGAAGCGCAATTTCTTAACTTGAGACCTTGGTCGTCAGCTTGCACTTAGTATGCGCGATGTGGCGAGACGTGTTTAACCATCGGCTAGCTTTCTTGACCCCTGAAATTTCCATCTGCTACCTCGAACACAGGAAACGTGCCTGACCGTCCCTTATCTTAGGCACTCTCTCATATTGTGAGGATTTCTTGTGGACTGTTAGTGCTTTGCGTACTGATGGAGACTTAATCGGAGACTTTCTGCCCTGGTGTTTGGCATTCTTTCATCACTTTACACAACGAGATGCAGGCATCACCGGCGATTTGTCGTCCACATGTAGCGTAGCATTACATGTTCTGAAGAGGGGATATTAAAAAAGTACTGGTCTTGGTATGTATTCGCATAGTCCGTTTGATGGATAGCTTACAGAACCATCTATATAAGTTCAATTCTAGGAAAGTCTCTAAACCGTCAGTTAGGGCTGAGAAATACAAGATATATGCAATGGTAGTCTTCTAGTATATCTGTACTCGTCCTTCGGTTTCTCGTCGCGTACACAAGCGACAACTCTAAAGCTGTCCTATTGCCTACTCAGCAAAGCGTATGGCCCATCTGAAGACTATGGCAGCATTACGACCACACGTCTTTGATGCTCTGATTATCGGAGCAGGTCCTGCGGGATTGAATGCCGCATTAGTTTTCACACGCACTCGCGGCACGGCAATAGTCTTTGACTCACAAGAGTACCGCAACGAAGGGATCAAGCACATGCACACCATCGCCAGTAGAGGCCATCACGATCCGTACAGTTTCCGCCGCACAGCTCGGGAGCAAATCGAATCTCGATACGATACTGTCTGGTTCCAGCATGCCAGAACTACGTATGCAGCCACAAGTAAGTTGGAGAGGACAAGTACGAGGGCTTCCAAATCCGCGACAGTAATGACAAGACTTACCAGGGGAAGAAGCTGATCCTCGCAACTGGCTCAGAGGACATCATGCCAGACATCCCAGGCTACAGGGAGAACTGTCAAGACCACATCTATCAGTGTCTAGCATGTGACAGCTTCGAGCAGCGCGGCACCCCCATTGGTATCCTCGAGTTCAAACATCCATCACAGTCACATCTTGTCCAGATGGCCAGAGCATTCGATGACCGAGTGACCATCTTCAGTCACGGTGCTATTCCTGACGACCCTCCTATTCAACAGGCGCTCAAGGTTTCCCGGGTCTTTGGCGACAAAGTCGATTCCCGCAAGATCATGCGTCTCGTCAACAACGGGCCGTCGCACGAGAACGGTGTGACAATCGCGTTCGAGACAGGCGAGCCAGTGACTCTGTGCTTTATCGCGCACCGCCCAGCCACTATGAACAGGTCGCAACATCTCATCGATCAGCTCGGCGTTGAGACAGTGGAGCCGGCGATGGGCGGTCATGTCCAGATTATAAACCCAATGTTCAATGAGACGAGCGTAAGGGGGGTGTTTGCGGTGGGTGATATGATGGTTGTGATGAAGCAGGCGGCGATTGCGATGGCGAAGGGCTTGAAAGCTGCGGCGGGTGCGGGGATGCAGATCGCGCAGGGGAAGGCAGAGGTTGTTGCAAGGAAGTTTGAGGCAAAGGCTGAGGAGGTGGAGAATCTGCCTCTGACTTGAAAGGAGGAAGTTGGATATTAATGAGGATATGTTAAAAATGAGAACAGTCCGAGGGCATCCCTATTTCCTCGATACCATGCTCTTTTGGTACACAGTCCTGTAAAGAGTCCATTCCTTCCGGTCAACGAACATGGTGATCACGCACCCAAGCTTTGTTGAAGGCTTCCTACCGTACGATGGAGGTCGAGGGCGAGCCCAGATGGTTCTGGTCTGTAACCGGTTCTCTTTCCTGTCTATCCTAAAGGCGGCGAAGAGGTATCGCTGTGTAGATGGTGCAAAGATACATTTTAACGTCCACCTACTGTACTTGTGTTTAAAGGTTAGTAGATGGCCTTGACCAGCGGTTCGCTGCTGCCCCACCTGAGCTAATGAAGGAAATGCGGGGGTGGTGGGGAAGCAGTGACGAACAACATCATTCGCTGACTCGGGCATTGGCAACAACCTCGGTGGTGAAGTTACCCCATCTCTAGAGCTAGCAGCCATAATGTATCGTCGTTCAGCTACTTGTGGTCGCGTCTCAAGCGGTGTTGCTATTCTTCAGATCGCGTTTGGTCGTTGCTAACAATCACGCATGCAGGCATAGAAACATTTCTTGACAGAGCTTCAAAGATGGCTTGTGAGTGAACATATGCGTGATGTACGAGAGTGTACTGACCATCCAGTAATCGCTGCAGGAGCGGCTAGTACAGCAGCCCTCGCTGCCTATTTGAACGCAAAGTTCCACATTGCACACGACTTGAAAAACGCTCGCGCAGGTTTTACACCTTCGCAAGATGTGGTCGACTTTTTGACTGACCGGGTACTGAAGAAACGCGTATTGACGTACCACATCTTGGAAGATCAAGCCCTGCGTAATCGACCCAACCACCCGTTCCTGATATTCGAAGGCCAGACATGGACGTACAATGACTTCTTCGCTGCCATCACGAGGGTTGGGAATTGGCTCATGAATGATCTGGGAGTGCAGGTTGGGGAGATTGTAGCGATTGATGGAGGGAACAGTCCAGAATACATGATGCTATGGTTTGCCCTGGATGCGATTGGCGCAAGCATAAGCTTTATCAATTGGAACCTGACTGGAACTGGTCTTGTACATTGTGCAAAGGTCAGTATGATGCTACGTGCAAGAAACCAGCGACTGACCCTGCTTTAGATTTGTGAAGCCAGACACCTCATTGCAGACACCGATGTCAAGAGCAACGTAGAAGCCAGCCGCACTGAACTCGAAAGCCTTGGCCTCTCGATCCACTATTACGACCCAGCATTCATTGCTTCGCTGTCCGATATCACACCAATTCCCGAGTTGCGACGAGAGAATATCAGTATTGAGTCAGTCCGTAGCCTGATATACACCTCAGGGACCACTGGCCTGCCAAAGGGCGTAGTCATGAGTACTGGCCGCGAGCTTCTTATCGGATTTTCAACATCGAAGTACTTAGGGTTAAAGCCAGAAGACAGGATGTACACGTGCATGCCACTCTATCACGGTGCGGCTCATGGCTTGTGTGTCACACCTACCATACATGCTGGTAGTACAGTGGTGCTTGGACGCAAATTTTCGCACAAGACATTCTGGCCAGAAGTCGCAGCATCAGGTGCGAATCACATCCAGTACGTAGGAGAATTGTGCAGGTATTTGCTCAATGGGCCTCCAAACCCGTATGAGCGCAAACACAACGTCCAGATAGCATGGGGTAATGGCATGCGACCAGATGTTTGGGAGTCGTTCCGCGAGCGGTTCAATATACCCATAATCAACGAGCTCTATGCCGCTACTGATGGACTCGGCGCAACATTCAATCGAAATGCTGGGCCTTTTACAGCGCATACTATAGGCCTTCGAGGCCTAATCTGGAATTGGAGATACAAAAACGACGAAGTCAGGGTGAAGATGGATGTCGACACCGAAGACATTATGCGGGATGAGAACGGATTCGCGATAAGATGTGGTACCAACGAACCTGGGCAGGTACTACATCGCTTGACACCAGAAGTTTTGGGGAGTGTTCCAGGGTACTATAACAACGAAGGTGCGACTGTAAACAGGAGGATACGAGACGTCTTCCAGAAAGGAGATATGTAAGCCGCATGATCTGAGTCGCAAAACCAAAGACTGACAGCACGCAGGTGGTTCAAATCCGGCGACATGATGCGACAAGACAGCGATGGCCGCGTTTTCTTTGTCGACAGACTAGGGGACACTTTCCGTTGGAAGTCAGAGAATGTGTCTACAAACGAAGTCGCTGACATGGTCGGACATTTTCCGCAGATCGCAGAGACCAATGTGTATGGTGTTCAGGTTCCGGGTTACGATGGACGTGCAGGCGCAGCGTCTGTAGTCATGGCAGAGGGCATAACAGAGTCCACGTTCGATTTCCAAGCGTTGGCGAAACATGCACGAGCTATGCTGCCTAGCTATGCTGTACCGCTGTTCCTGCGAGTCACTCCTGCATTAGAGTACACGGGAACGATGAAAATTCAAAAGGGCAGGCTGAAGGCTGAGGGTGTAGATCCGGACAAGGTCACTGGTACTGATAAGCTTTACTGGCTCCCACCTACGAGCGATCGATATCAGTCGTTCGAGAGGAAGGACTGGGAAGGTATCAAGAGCAAGAGTGTGAGACTCACATAATAGAGTTCAAGAATCTAGTTACATAGTGTGGACCAGGCTTGTGAAATACCGAGAATAAATTGTTCGATTGTCGATGTTGTTCCTCAAAGGTCTCTGTGAAAGAGGAAAGCACGTGCACGCTTGTACCGGTTCTGGAACTAGCGTGGTGGCAAAAGCCAGGATTTTGGAGCTAGTCACGTGTGCAGCCGTCGCGCCAAATCAGCTCGATTAGTTCAGCCCTATGAACTCCGCCTTCCAGCATTTACGTCTCACGCTCGAAACCTCACTGTTCTTGAATTCGTTTACTTCACACAAACAGCCTCGGAACCCCGATCGCTCGAATTTCTTGCATCGCGAAAACTAGTTGCCAGCGCGCAAAGTCGAGAAAATGGGCAAAGCGGAGGCAGGAAGTACAAAATGGGTCGCCAACAAGATGAAGTCGAAGGGTCTTCAGAGGCTGCGCTGGTGGTGTGAAATCTGCCAGAAGCAGTGTCGCGATGCCAACGGCTTCAAATGCCACGTTCAGTCCGAGTCGCACGTTCGCCAAATGCAGGTCGTCGGCGAGGACCCGCGCAAGTTCATCAACCAGTTCAGCACCGATTTCCAGCGCGACTTTGTTGCTTTGCTGCGCACAGCCCACAATGAGAAGTGGATCTCTTCGAACAAATTCTACAATGAATACATCCGCGACAAAGAGCACGTTCACATGAACGCGACAAAATGGCCTAGTTTGTCCGAATTCGTTAAGCATCTCGGTCGAGAGGGCATTTGCCACGTCAAGGAGGATGAGAAGGACGGCTTGATGATTGCATGGCGAGACACAAGCATCGCAGCAGTCAAGCGCAAGGAGGAGATTGCTGAGCAGGAAGCTGCGGAAGCGCGGAGTGGGGCTGGCGAAGACAAGATGCTGAAGAAGATGGCGAAGCGCGCCGCAGAGGAGGCAGAGGCTAAGAAGGCTGTCGAGGCTAAGAGGGCAGCGGCAGCAGCGGCAGCCCAGCCGAAGCAGAACCCCACACCACCCGCCGAAGACGACCCGCCGACGGAAGAGAAAAAGGCCGACTCCCCCCTTGAGAGCGAGAAGAAGGATATCGAGGAGTCAATAGTAGCTGCGGCACCGGTGAAACTGAGCTTTGGCTTAAAGGCGAAGGCGGGACCACCGAATAAGGCTGGCTTGGGTCAGATGAAGAGCCAGAGTATCTTCAAGCGCAAGAAGGACGATGGCGTGGAGCAGAAGCCTGTCAAGAAAGTCAAGCTTTGAGGAGACCCCTGCAGATACGATATTTGACTATTGCATAGCGTGGCGCATGGGAACCAGGTCTGTGGGAGGCATGGAATTGGCGTTTTTCTACTGGGGTCTGCAGTTTCGAGACACATATAGGCTTTCATATTACTGTAGGTAGACCATTACTGATCAATTGAGTTTGGCAGAAAACCACTCATTTCCACCATGTCTGGCTCAATGCCTTGATTTCCTTCCCGTTGCTTGAACGAGTCCAGTGCCTCATGCACTACGGATTTGCACAGTCTCTCGTACCTTGAAACAAGTTGATTTATTTTCCTGACGTTGTTCATGGCGCAGTGTATGGAAGTTCAGGGGTGCAGTAACGCAAGATTGACATTCTCTTTCTTGTAATGTTTGCGGAAATGGAACGATGAAGTGAAGGCTCTCGATTGCGTTCGGGGCTTTCCATTGACCAACGGATTATAGTGATTCGCCTACGCCTCCTAATCGTTATAGAGCTCCTACTGTGAGTAACAGAGGAGATGCTATGAAGTTCACAAAACCTACCAGGTCATCCAGTCTGTTGAGAACGCATAGTGACATGGAAGGAGTCAAGGTACGTGGCACATGAGATGAGAAGGTAAAATTTACTACAACGAAGGGGGTATGATTTCATGCAATATGTTTATGCAGAAAGCGCAAAAGAAAATAATGGCCCGTGATATCGCAATGCGCGTATGCGAGGTCCACAAACCCCAGGCCCCAAGTATCGGATGAAGTCGGAACCCAAGCTTCAAATACCGGAATCGGTCATGTTGTATGGAAGTCTCACAGTGTCCCATTCATCACAGCCCGTCTTGAAGTCTGCGGTGCTTCCAATAACACTCTGGATCTCACCCTTGCGCTCCAAGAACTGCATTGCGAGACCCTGACTGGCGTGCCATGCAATGTGACAGTGCATCTATACATTTATCAGCAGCGTTCTCAATTCATGCGTCTGAGGTACTTACCACCCAGGCTCCAGGGTTATCTGCAGGGAATGCGAGAACCAGGTACCCGTTCACCGGCATCGTGGTTGTGTCGCGGCGCAGAGGATTGTTCAGGTTCAGACTGCCCACCGAGCCATCCCACTTTCCCGGTCCTTCCCCAACAACATAGAAATCGTGGCCGTGAAGATGGATAGGATGGGGCAGTTGAAAACCATCTGTTGATTCAAGGTAGAAGATATACCAATTGCTCGTTGTCAGCTCCCGAATGTTGGCGTTAGGGTAGAAGTTGCTCGATCCGGCGAGCGTTGTCTCCAAAGTAGGATTGGCCCAGTCGACGATCATTGGTGAGCCGTCGAGAAGCCAGCGCACCACATTACCGGTCTGGAGTTTGAGGTCAATCTTGCCTGCTGTCCCGACTGCAGAAGAGGGTACAGTATTGGGTACAAATGGCACAAGCTTGAACCTATCTTCGTCGATACAAGTCGTGCGTAGGGCGACACCAGTCGTTATGGGGTTGGCTGAAGGTGCACCAGAATACGAGAGGATGGCGCCCAGTTGAATGCCCTTGGTGAGAATGTTGTTGTCGCCACAATCTGTTCCATAGCCTACACGGAACCAGTAGTTACTGGCGGTTTGGTTGGCTTCGAACATGACATCGTACCTTTGGCCGATAGCAAGCGTCAACTGGCTGGCAATGTAAGGCTTAATGGGAACAAAGTCCGCTGTCATGACGGTGAAGGGATGGCCATCAAGGGAAACGCTGAAGGTGCTGTCCACGGATGTGTTAATGATTCTGAGGCGGTACTTCTTGCCCTTTGTCACTGTCATCTTGGCATAACTACCTCCGCCGTTTGGACTGATATGAGTGCCGTTGACAAGTATGTTATCCGGAAGGGGAGGGCCCCTTTGGGAATGCTGTGCGACTTCGTTAAGTGTGAAAGCCGGGGTATAGTAGTAGTCCGTAATCGGGAAAACACCCAAATCCTCGTCGTAATTGGCTGTGGCAGGTCCGTCGATGATCACAGTTCCAAGAACGCCATCACCATACTGAGCTGACCAGTGAGAATGATACCAGGTTGTGCCAAACTGGGTTGCTTTGAATCTGTACTGGCGAGTCTTTCCAGGAGCGATGGGACATTCCGTGATTCCAGGAACACCGTCGTGCTGACAGCTGTTGAGTTGACGAACACCGTGCCAATGAATTCCCGTTCCATTGTCACGCATGTTGTTCTTGACATTGACGACAATGGTGTCACCCCACTTTGCTCGGATGACGGGGCCAGGATACTGGCCATTGATCAATTGAAATGGTCTTTCGCCAGGAGATCCGTCGAGATGTGGTCTCGTTGCGTTTGAGATCTCAAGATTGTACTGAACATGTTAGGTAGAGGACTTGGTATCATTTTAGGTGGCATACAGTGACTGTTGTGCCGGCCGGGGGAGATTTTGCATCAAAATCTGTGGCAATACTATATCCAGCACTCCAACATTGACGTGTCCGAGGTCCATTCGTGCAGGCACCATCTTGCCTCTCTATCAGAGATGCTGGAATAGCAGTACCTACGGCAAGGGAGCCGATAGATAGCCAGTAGGCCAATGAGTGAAGCAACATGGTTGTGGGAGAGGAACCAACTGTAGTCAGGGGAAGGAATGGATATAGTGGAATTCAGTGCCAGATTCTGTCGAAGAGTCCTGGTTGACTAGGCTGCGGAGCATGGAAAGCCAGGCTGAAGGTCATTTATACCGTGATCGAAAACTCCAGCCGTCAAAAAGCCATCGGGGCGATGTAGGAGGGACGCTAACCTGGTCCATCTGGCGTAGTACAGTCAGTAGAGCGCCAGGGATCAAGTCTCCATGTAGCCAAGCTGGATGATGATGGCTTTTGCCACGACATGTGGGCGAGGAAAACATGGAGTGATACCGGTTAGGGAGTAAGTTTGCCACGGCTAGACGCACGCGCATGGAGTAGCTCTCTCATGGACCAACAGCACGGGAGTCTACTAGACGTCGAGATATCTATTTCCAGATCAGTAGCCGAACGACAGTCTACATGATAGGTCAGCGCTGTAGCGCATGGGATGGGTACGAGAATGCCGGTAGCTGTGAGAGACCCGGAACTAGTCAGCTGGGTATCGCTGAATGTGCACTAGGTTTCCGCTTCTGGGGAAAATGCTAAGAATCTTCCCGACGATCATGGACAGCTGATCCTGGTCAAGCTCGGCCAAGATCCATGAGATCGCTCGCCTGATCCTGGGAGGTGGGCCTGCTGAAATCTCGCATCGGACTATGCAGGATCTATTGGAAGTTACTCCAGCACGAGCACTTGATCCAGGGTAGTTGGCATGATCGAGCTAGCAGCAGGGCCACCTCGCTTCTTGTTCGTGGCGGCAGAACTATACGGCGCCCGGAACCCGCCGGCGTTTTGGCTGACATCAATCAAGGGAACAGGCTGTGGATCGAAGGGCAAGTGCTACCGTGGTGTGTATGCTGTAATTGGAACGAATTCGTCAAACCCTAGATAGCCGGTGAGAAGAGACTAGGTCAAGCCGGTCTCCGCCGCTAAGCAAGCATGCGGTAGCACTGACTTGACGAGCCTTCTCCGTCCGCGGGTACCTGAGGCACGAGTCTAAGACATTAGAAATGCAACAAGGCTGACAAGCTGACTCAAAGCGCCTGTTGTGTCGGTCATCGTGACTTCTCGAAGCTGATTGACTACCTGCCCTGACGTTGCACACTTTTCACGCCAGGCATGTAAGGCTCAGCTAGCAGGCCGGGCCAGGTCAGTCTTGCCGGTTAACATCACACAGAACGTGGCATGACTTGCTTTTGGACATGTCATGTAGCCATAATTGGAAGACCCTGAGGACTGAGGCCGTGATGCATGTACATGCATATGCTGATGACGGTCCGGATGGACGAGTTGTCACACTCCTCCCCAGTCCTGTGGGCGCTGAAGCCAAGGATCGGGGGTTCGGATTTGATGGCGAGTACATCGACGACGCAGTAGTCGTGAAGCTGATGTTATCACAGCGAGAGTGTGTGTGCTTGCCTTGGCGGGATGGAAAGCTGGCTAGGCTTCAGCCATGAAGGCTCCATTATCGCAAAGCTTGTCACACGACGACAGCGTGTGCTTGCCGGGTCAGATCGGCTGCTGGACCATGCAGGTGGATGTCGAGGATGGTCGTGACGTGAAAGGCTAATTCAGGATGGGGCTTCCACGCTAACCACGCGCTTCCGGCGCCAATGCAACAGGGGTAGCATTTCCCGCCTGCTCCACAACGCGCACCTTTGGCCTTAACACTATGACAACACGAGATGGATCCGTATCTCGATAAGTCGCAGATCCGGGCGACTGATGCTGCCTATGCTGAGCTGACTGTGGGGCGTCCGTGAGCATGCCGCAGCCGCCCTCAGGCCGCTCAGGTATTGGAGTCCACTTGACCGCTAGGCAAGGTACTTGCGGACAGCTATTCGCAGCTCCTCAAGCCGTCTGACCGAGATGCTGCTCGGTCAACATTCGTATCCAACATGCGGGTCACTAGACAAGACAACGATAGAATTATCTAGCTTAACGACCTAGTAAGATACAAAAAGACGACCACATCCGTCTTCATCAGCCCAAGGTACAGACTATTTACCTCCACTCGTTGCCTGACTTTTATCGTGAACTACCCCAGTTCGTCATGCCTCTCTCTCGCTATCTCTCTCTGACAGCTTTTGCTGCTTTGTTCTCTTTGGCTACGTCAGATGACGTGTATGATCCTGATTCTATTTGCTACTCTTATGGAGTGGACTTCGTAGATGAAGGCAACTACTTCATCAATTCGCTGTCCAATGAGAAATTCGCCAGCGTCTCTACTTTTAAAGGCTGCAACACGGGCGTGGCGGATATCCTGCTCATCGACCCTCAAAACGTCGAGTACCTGTGTGATGATGTTCCAACAACGCCCGAAGACGCGAAACAGCTGTCCAGTTGTCCTATTCAGAAGGACCAGATGTCTTCTGGACACTGGCTTCTTCTAGTACTGGGTAACAATGGCGACTTTCCCGCTCAGCCCTTTGCATGGCAGCGAGGTATGCAACCTCAGACTTCCCACAGACTAAAAACTAACTGTTTCAGATCTCTATTTGACTGTTGGGCCACAAGCAACAAGCACGTTTACACCAACGATGACAGTCATCACGACTACCCTGCCCATCTCTACCCTGACGGAAACCACAACATCTCTACTCGTTACTGAAGTTGGGCCCTTCCAGACCGTGACTGTTCCTAGTGTGACGGCCAAGAAGACCAAGACTATCACACCTAAGGCTGTTACTACCACTTCCACAAAGATCTTGACGAAAACCAAGCTCGATGCTACCCGCGTCATTCTCACTACTACCAAGACAGCTACCGCCACATGTACGCTGCCCGGCCAACCTCAGCCGGACAAGCCATGCCGCTACTCCCCAACACGCCTTCATCCTGCTGCCCTGGCCACACCTACTATCATCCCTAAGGCGCGCTACATGCGCCGATCGGATCGTGTTGTCGACTACGAATGGGCTCGCGCACGCGTTGAGGCAGCCAAGAAAAAGCGCAACGCAAAGGCTCAGGGACTTCAGCGCCGTGCTCCGGACGATGAGACCACCACCATCACTGCTCCGACCCCTGTCACAACGACTTCGACCTCTACTGCCCCAGCAACCACCACAACAGAAACCCAGCTCGTCACGCAGACCAGCACTTCGACTCTGCCGCCTGCTACGGTCTTCTCTGGCGTTTTCACTCACACCACTACGCTGCCAACCCCTACGAAGACGCGCCTCAGTATTGGCTGGGCGACTACTACGAAGACGATAACGTGGGGTGCGACTTTCACACGCCACACTACAGTTACGCCATCGGCATCCATCACTGCTTGTAAGAAGGCGGGTGGACATTTCAAGTGAGCTCTCGCGCTTGAAGAGTAATTCTTGACCATCCCTTTTTGTTATTTTATCGTTCAGATCAGCGACTTTCCTGCTTGTTCAATACCATCACACTGCGCTACAAAGATATGTAGCTTAGATCGACCTCACAATGTCCTCACTCCTAATTGTCATTTATTCTGAATATGTTTCGGTCCTGTGAACCCGTCCCAGTGCTTTGAAAGTCAGAAGCAGGGTACTTGATTTACGCTGTGCGATCTGTGCTTCGTATTGGAGCAACAGCATCATTCCTCTGCATTACAGCGCAGGGCTCTGCAAAATGCATGCACGTACGTCTAACCTTGTTAGCAAATCCTGTCTCCCCTGGTTGCATCTGCTTGCTTAGCTGCAGCATACGCTGCTCGCCGTTCAAAGGATCAATCAGCCTTCTGCTGTGGATCCTAAGCGTAGCGAGGCAACACGAGGCTTGTAACACGAGTGCTAGCGTGGCATTGTAGTGCAGACCCGAAGACACAGCTGCGCCCGGGGCCAAAATGATCGCCCCAGGGTATGGATCTCCTCAATCAATGTCCGAAAATGCTTTAGCTAGCGTTAGTACCCACCCGAGAAACGTCGATGTCATCAATAGATGCATAGCGGCACGCTGTGCCGGTTTGCACATTCGTCGTTCAGTATGTATGCTCGTTTCCTTGAATCGGCACTTGGATGACAGGCACACCGCCCTGCAGTGTTCGGGACAATTACTCAAACGTCAGCAACGACCTCACTGCCGAGCGACGGCCAGCCCGGTTGAGCTTACCTTTTGCCGCTGTGGAGTTCGACAGCAAGAGAATGCCTCGTATTCTCGACAAATGACAGCGACGCCACCTTTGTATGTATCTCAATTGAGTTATGTTTCACGTAAATGAATCCAGGATCTCGCTACCGATTACCAGATGTTCGGACGCACCCCTGTACACGTACAACGCTTGGTCACACCCACTGCCCCATCGCCTGATGCTTACCGGGTGCAGCTCCAGGCATGCAATACCTGTCAAGTACATGATGTGCTTTCCATACCTGCAGCGAGGCCGCAGCAGGGCTTCACAGTGACACCAAGCAAGCAAAATTATGTTGGGCAGTGTACGGTTGTTAGTGCGAGATAGTCGAAGTAAGGTTGTAACCAGCGAGCTACGTGCGGAGACGAATTTAGGCTATCCTCGGATGCGGAGCGTTTGCCCGCCGACGCCGCCCGTCGACGCCGCGAGACGACGCCAATCTGTCGATTAAGCTTCGTCGTCTTTCTGCACCATGTGCATTTGATGGTTGCGACACGAGGCTGAACATGTGACGGTGCTCTCCGGTCACTGCGAGCTCCTCCGAGCTGCATTTTTCTGGCCCGCTCCTGCACGGCAGCTTCACCGACATCATCAATATTGGAGGCGTCTATCGAAGGACGACGCACGTTCGTGCGATACATCACCGCCGACAGCATATGTCGAGGAAGTCTTGCAGCGTCCGCGATCGCCTTGTCTGTTTATCTCTGCCTCGCAACACCGCGCATGCTCCTGTGAAGCTGAACTCTGATGTACACCACGTCAGCGAAGCCGTCGCAGCATCGAGGCCCGCGGTCCCGAAGAGATTCTCGCGGAAATTTTTGTCATGCAATGCACAGTACAGTCAGCGCAGAATCATGAAATCTTTACTGCGGAGGAAGACAACATCTCCGACCGGAGAACGAAAGAAGCTGTACGATGTACCGGTACAGTTCGCTCGTCAGCATCAGGTGAGCCTTGGCAAGTAAACCTCTCGTCACGGTGGTGGTTTTAAAATACGCACACTATTGATAGTAAGCCCTAATACCAGCATAAGCGATGGACTGTGGACCCAAGATCGTCGCTAGAAAGCTTCATGTGGTCAAAACTGCCGACCAACACGACACAGCCTTGACGTGGCGGGCACCAAACCTTAATTGAGTCTGTATGTGTGGTCGAAAGGTCGATGGGTCAATGCGATATCGAGACCATGCATATCCCTCCCTCCTCCTTACTTCCACATGTGTCTGTCAGACGGCCGTCGATAAGTTGGCTTGCTTCAGGGAAGTACTTGCCTTTGTGAATCCATGCAGGCTGCCTAAAGCTGAACGCCAGTGGCCCTGGTATGCTCGAGGGATCCTTCTAACCTAGAGTGCATTACAAGGCCTATCAAGCGGACACCCTCGAAAAAGCAAACACTGCGCAGGGGACGTCGGCCCTATATCGACCACTTCACTGGTGTGCTAGATTATTGAATCCAGAACCAGCGCTGCTCTAGCATTTCTCTGGGGCCTTCCCTCGTTTTGTCGCCCTAAAATAGACCATGCATACTCGTGTGCGTGCCCCACGGGGCAGCAGCAGTCTTCGAATGCCAACACCGATACTCTGGTCAATGGTCGCGCCCCTATGCAATTAACGTATAGCGGAGCATGAGAATAGTACTGCTGCAAGAGCCGGCACGTCAGCGCCAGCAAGCGATAGTCTATGGTACTTGTGACCCAATAAACAGAGCCGGCATGACCGGCAGTTGTAGATCTGTCAGTGATATTAATCGAGGTACCAGTTCGGCTTTCATCACTACAACCACTGTTACGTTAGTTATCTGGCACTATACACATGGTTCACTCAGTCTCTTCAACTTCGATTGACCCACGTTTCTCCCATAAGCCAATTGCCGACAGTAGGGTGTCGAATCATAGCAATGCGAACTTCGATATGCTGATAAGCAGTACAAACGTATAAAAGGAGTCAACCCATGGACTATACAGGACTACAAGAACAGCGACTGCCTTCAAGCAAAAGGATGTCTTGCTGAACTCAGGATTGTTTCGAGACCGAAGATGACTGCTCGTCAAAACCTTGCGTATCTCCTACTCTGCCGACCAGCAGTGTAGTTCTCGGTTTGCATCGCCGACCATAAGTCTGCCTACTTCGTGTTAAATGGGCTCTTCAACATACCCAGATATCGCCATCACTGAAAAGAAACGGTAGCCTCATCAATAGCCACAAGAAATCATACATAGTATGCTCCGCAACAATGCCAACATCTTTGTTTCTTCTAGCGAGCTTCTTCCCACGTTCGACGATCTTGTTGACTCTCGGAAAACGAACCTGGTAGAAGATATCGATAGCCTGCTCTATTGATCTCGTGCATGGGGTGATACCATTGCTTTCACGATCAGGCAAAGAAGCAAGTATCAATGCAAGAGCCTACGAATCTTCCAGTGCTTGACTGGCGCCTTGGCCAGTCGTCGAGTCCATGGCATGTGCAGCGGCTCCGACTAGCACAATGCCTTGCTTGCCCTAATGTGGATGTTGAGGCATGATTCAGGCCGGGTATATAGTTTCAATGTCCGCATTCCTGATGATTTCGTGAACAACAGGGTCTCTTCAGTGCCTGTGGCGCTCGAAAAGAGCGTCCTTGATGGCTCGAGGATCAACGTCTTTCGTGTCAGGCAGCGCTGAAGTTTCGAATGTCGACTAGCACATCAGCTGGTTCTCATATGTAGGTGCACCAGATGAGTAGCCAAAGAAACCGTTGCTTCCAAATGCGAAGACCATGGCTTTGTGATTCGCAAATAACGGACGGAATTGTAGTCTCGTACAACCCGCCAACTCCAGACTGACCACTGTAAAAACTTAATGACGGGATCAATGACAGCTCCGCGGGGATGTTACTTAGCTGTAAGTCAAATGGTACTGCTGATAGTCTCCGAAAAGCGCTTTGCGGACCGCGCTCTTGACGCCGTCCGCACAAATGACCAAGTCTGGATGCTCCATTTCTTTCTGCCCACACATCTATCAGCTCGACTCGAACCCTGCCTCTAGATTTCGTCTCGTCTTTAACAACATCCGTAACCTTTCCAAGCTTGATCACGTCCTGCCCGTACTTTTCCAACACGTACTGTCTGAGCGTGTGCCACAGTCCGTGCCGTGAATTTGCAATGCACACTTCCTCAGTATCGTGATTGTCTCTCACGGCTCTGTCACCTGTGCTGTGCGTACCAAGCGTCCAGTTGTTTGCGCCTTGAAAAACAAATTCGATTGCTGGAAAATCTTGAGCGGCCACTCTGTCGTGCAAATCAGGGCCCAAGTCACGAAAGACGCGCATGCGGTTTGGCGAGATACCGAGTCTACCGCTAACAAAACGGGTAGATTCGGACAGGGCGTCGAGACTGACTGATTGAAATGATTTGGCGCGGAGGTGCTTGAGCGTGGCTTGTGTGATTCGTACACCGTGATGCTATGCTCTTCGTGCTCCGCAAGGTGTTTGCGGAGATGTAGATAAGTTGACAGGCCTGCTATGCCTCCCCCGACAATGATGATCTTCATTGCAATTTGTGAGAGGCAGCGCAATAGTACTTCGTAGTGAGATCTGAATTATGTTATTGCACTATGTATTGTTGCTTAAGCTGCAACTCTATACTTGTGCCTTACGCAGCAGGTTTCAATCAAAGCTGACTATGTAAGCAGATGCGAGATTGATACAAATTACAAGCAGACAACAGCGTTTGCTGCAGTGCTGTGGCGTATTGCATGTTAGCTGCTACAGATATAGCTGCATAAATATGCTATTAGGAGGAAGACTGCAGGACCACATTCTGTGGCTAAGCGAGAAGTAAAAAGATGGGCAAAATGTCAGTCGAGCCACCAGCCCAACACACGCCCTTCAACCCAAACGGGAGTATTCCGGCGCCGCCGTCTCATGGTGAATACCTGACTGCTGAATTGCTTCACTCGTCTATTGTATTCATTGCTTAGGTTCGTCCAGCATCCCTGGTTACCCAAGGGAGTGAATCGAACACCACAAGACTCGAACCGGGCTCCTGCCAAGGTATGCACTGAAAGGTGTGCGTGGATAACGATGAACCTTCTGACGAAGACCCATTACAGGTAACGTGATAGCGAAATTATACAATATATATTTCAATCAATACATGATGGAAGACCCTCTCTGCGTGCCCTTTTTATGGGTCTTTGCTAGATGTGGGGCAGAGGGGAAAGTCGATGCTGGTTGGTCAGATGTGGCGCACCGTCACTTCTCTCTCTTTACCCGCCCATATCGTGGCGCTCACATTCGCCGAGCCATTGCGCAATAGCTCCTGACGTTTCCACCTGCACTAGCCCCGCGGGACCCTGCAGGAAAGACCGAGGCTTCGTCAGAGGTTACTTGTGGGAGCTCCACATGCTGTGCGTTATCTCGTCGAACATTGCACGCGCTGGCTCCGTTCGCTGATTGCCTACTTTGTGCGCCATCTGGACATTCAATGCCCGGCAAAAGCGTACTCGAGACAACACAACTATGCGACAATTACGTGAATGTAGTCGCAATAGCGGGGTGGTCTCATCAACGCGACCGGACAACAAGGTGCTCGATTGGTCGCGATCAACCATCATGGTCTTCACCTTTCACGCGTCACATATATGGTCCACATGATGATGCAACTCCAATATGAATACCATTCGCAACCTCAAAAGCCTTTTTGTTCCGTCAAGAGCCTGGAATACACCTACCTCGATCACGTCAAAGACGCTACTGCCGAACAATATACATTCAGCTTAGTGAACCTGACTTGACAGCCCTCGATTTCCCTTCCTACCATCTCGCAACATAGTACACTCCTTACACTGGACATACATCATACAGAGATAATCAGCATGGCTGCTTTGACTGCCTCTCCCACCCCAAAGCTCAACTTGCTTTCATCAGCAATACCCCCAGAGATACTGCTCAAGATCATCCAATATCTCCCTTTCGACAGCGGCAAAGACATACTCCAACTCCAACATGTGCACCCGCGGTTACGAGACCTTCTCAGAAACTACGAGCGCTCGCTCACACGATCATTCATGAATCGAGAACTACCACATGCCTCGACTGACTTTCCATGCTGCGCTAAGTTCGGGTATCGATGTCTGGCGGATTGCGTGCGGCGATATGATATCGTGGACGATGTGATGGACGCGCTATCGTCACGGCAGAATTGCTATGCAGTGGACGAGCACAATATAGCTTTGCTGAATGCCGGGCTACTGCTCGTCTACCGAGTAGCATCTATAGGTGAGTTTGCGGAGCACTGACATGCTTTAGCGCATTTAAACTAACTCTACCACAGAGAGCCACGACGATAAGCTTGCGTTAATCCAGTCCCTCCCTCGTGATCCACTCACAGCTTTATACCTCACGCTCCACCACGCCACACTCACGGCCCGCTATCACGGCTCAGGCTGGATCCACCAACGCACATACGGTCGCTTTATGGATGCGAACCAGATCTCGCTTCGTAACGAGCTAGAATTCTGCTTTGCGGAGGCTGCCCTTACTCTTGGACCTGGATTCATCTCTGACATTCTGCTACGGCCTACAAAACCTGGTGCTGAAGCGACATTTTTGAATTTCTACCTCGATCACGGGACACATGACTGGATTTGGCCAGGGTGGGGTGAGGGGAAGGGCGAATTCAGTCCACCTAAGGTGCAAGGACCGAAGAAACAAGCTGGAAGTGTAGGGAGGAGCTTGTTCACGACTATGCTGGAAACGCTGGCGGACTGCTCGAAAATCTCGCTGGACGAGGTGCGAGGGAAAGTCGAGGACCAGACCAATGATCCAGATCATCCATTGTCATTCCTGAACTTGTATGGCAAGGCGCGGTTGATGGAGGGCCGGAATTGGGATTGGGCGGAGGAGCATGAGCAGCATAAAGGGCGGCGTGACTCAGTCCAGTCTTAGCCACATCAAGTAAAAAGAAAAATCCATCTACCTCAGCTCCGCATACACATCCGACCGTCTCGCCAACGGTATCTCCTTTCGAATCTTCTCCACATACTCGACATCGATCTCCGCAACCGCGATCTGCCCGTCGTCCAGCCCTCTCCCCTTTTCATCCTCCTCACCACCCAACTCCGCAACAACTTTCCCCCAAGGATCAATAATCAAACTGTGTCCATAACTATGCCTTTTCCCCTCATCGTCATGCTTTCCCACCTGCGCCGCAGCAATAATATAGCTCTGCGTTTCAATCGCCCTTGCTCTAAGCAACGTATGCCAATGCCCCGCCTTCCCCGTTGCCGTCGTGAATGCAGACGGATACGTGATCATGTGCGCCCCACGCCTTGCATACGCCAGTCCCGGCTCAGGGAACCGCATATCGAAGCAAATCTGGGGCCCAATCTTGCCCAGCTTCGTCTCAAACGGCTGCGGCAATTCGTTGCCGCGCTCCACACTCTTGCTCTCCTGCAGCGACGGCCCGCCCGCAATGTCAACATCGAACAAATGCAGTTTCTGGTAACGGTGCGTTATCTTTCCCTCTTCATTTATCCAGATCAGCGTGTTCTTTGTCTTCTCTCCGCCCGCGGCGGGCTCGTGAATCCCCACGTGGATGGGCAGGCGGTACTCTTTTGCGCTACGTAGCAGGCCTTGGACGAACTCGGAGTCTTCTACGGATTTGCAGAGTTTGAGAGATGGATTGGTGTTGATGTAGTCGCAGGCTTCTGGAAGGAAGAGCGCGGCGGCGCCGGCTTCGGAGGCTTTCTTCACCAGCTTTTGGCATTGTTGCAAGTTGTGAGTTAGATTGGCTGTAGAGCAGATTTGTCCTACTGCCTGATGTGTGTCAGCGTATGGTAGTTGATGACGCTGAACGGCAGGTTGTGTGTGATTTGGAGTTCATGCTCTATCCTCGGATACGCCACCATAGAAGGCTCAAGGTCGTCGTGGTGCAAGATATTTCAGGTGCGATATTGTAGCAACGAGTTGACTCACTGCTAAAGGCATCTTGATCGCTTTCATGCGTTGGTATTTGTCTGTCTGATGTTTTACACTGCCAATGTATAAGTTGTCTGAGTTACAACTGATCACGTCGTCACCGATTGACGGCGACTAGCAAGACCTAAGCCAGATCGGGCGCACGCGTTGACGGCCGAGATAATGCCTGGCGATCTGTTGACGATTGCAAAGCTACATAACTAATCCCACAAAGACATTATTGCAGATGAAGCAAATGAGACCTGGAGAACGATGCAAGGGTGGACGATCTGTCTTGCTCTGCAAGGCAGCCAATCGGGTTTATGCAGGGCTGTTAGGCGGATCGTTCGGCCGCGTGCCATGCTCCATGATGCATCATTGCGCGGCAGTCTGAGGCCATGTCAAGGTTTTCGACACGTTTCGCGAAGAAGGAATGGCACCATAACTCAGCCGCTGCAGAATTTCCCATGCCTGTGTCGAAGTCCCCGAAAGCCCTTGCAATCCTAAAGTAGGCGATCGGCAAGGCCACGATCACCGTCTCACCTCCGAAGTCCCCGCAAACGCGCTACTAGGCGTACCACGTACACTACGTTCCACGCTGGCCTTTGGCGCATACGAGCGATGCATAGATCCAGACGAAGAACGAGCTCCCGGTGAACGCTACTGAAGCTGCCTGCTTGTCTGGCAGACACGTCAACATGAGCGGCAAGAACTGGTGGAACAGCGCAATATCAGGTCTTGAGTCGCGACTTGATACCATACTGGCTGAGGATGGCACCCCGAAACCAGTAGACGCTCCTGCGAAACAGGATGGCAGTGAGAAGGCGGTGGTGGACAAAAAGCTGGCAGTGGAACAGGGTGGACCATCGCGCAACTCGTCGCGAAGCAGGCCAAACTCAAGATTGCAGGAACGTTTGGCGAAAGCTGTCACAAAGGGCACAGACAATTCGCGAACATCTTCAGATCTGGGGTCGCGACCGGAGAGTCCAGCTCTGCGGAGTCCAGGTATCACGGCTGTTGCGGATACTGGGCGATCAAGCATCGACTCGAAGGCTTCGGAGGCTGTAGATGCGCCACCAGCTGCGGCCGAGGGGGAGCCAGTGAAGCCTGAAGAAGAAGACAAGGATGACATCACGAAGCCTTCGACTGAGGTGGCAGCGCCCGTAGCCTCACCTCCTGTTGCACAGGTTCAGAACGCTTCTCTTGTATCTGAACAGCCAGCGGCCATCCGCATGCCTATCATGACTGTACCATCGATAGTCACCCCGCAATCATCCTCACCGCGCCATTCAGTCGACAGCAGCCCATCGCGACCGTCTGTCGATCTCTCTACGTCCGCCGAATCCGAGCTACCCCCCACCCAAGATCCAGATAACCTTGCCTCCGAGTTGTCGAGCCTACAGCAAGCGCACGAAGAGACTGTTCGTGGACATCGAGACGAGCTGAACACACACCTTGAGCGCATTGATGCCCTGCAGTCCAAGCTCACATACCTCTCTCAACAGTTGGCTGCTTCGGCAAAGGCTGCCTCGGCAGAATCAAGTGCGACACCACATGACAAAAAGCTGGCGGAGAAAGATGCTCAGATAGCTGCACTCATGGACGAAGGCCAGAAGCTGTCCAAGACTGAGATGAAGCACATGACGACCATTAAGCAACTACGCGCAAAGGGGCAAGAGCAGGGCAAGGAAATCACCGCTCTGAAGCAGCGGCTGACAAAAGCCGAAAAGAGTATCACAGAACAGTCTGAACGAGCCAAACGAGCAGAAGCCAGTGAAAAGGCTGCGCAAGAGAAGCTGAAGATCGTGGATAAGATTGAAAAAGATATCAACACCATCAGAGCAGAGCGAGAAGAGGCGAATCTCACAATAACAGAGCTTCGAAGGCAATTGAGTGCCGCACTGTCGCGAGCAGAGGATGCGGAGAAGAGAGTCAAGGCTGGAGCTTTGGAGGCTGAGAAGCGGGTCACCGCGTCGCTGCAGGAGGACCTCGACAACCTGCGCATCGAGAAGAAGCTTGCCGAGGATCGCGCAAAGAAGGAAATCCAAGCCGCACGGGAGCAAGCGCAAAGTCAGCACGAGAAGGCCAATGTCACTGAGCTAGAGTTGCGGAGCGAGATTGCTGTAAGTCAATGCAATCCTTTTATTGATTTTTTAGTGACATGTCGGACAGAACCTCGAATCAAAACTTGAGCTCCTGCGCAGCCGATCTGAAGAAGCTACCTCGTCCGCGACAGGCGACTCCCAGGCAAAGCTGCTACGGCAGATTGAAACATTGCAAACCCAGTACTCGCTTGCGTCAGAGAACTGGCAGGGTATCGAGACCACTCTGACGTCTCGAGTGACAGCGCTTGAGAAGGATCGTGACGAGACGGCGAAGCGCGAATCCGATATTAGACGTAAAGCGCGAGACATCAACTCCAAAGCCCGTCGTCTCGAGGACGAGCTGGACAGCATTAATGAACGAGCCAGAACCCTCGAACATGACCTCACAGAGCAAAGGGAAGCAGCGCAAAAAATACAGAATAGGCTCACGGCAGCTGAGGCAGCAGCCGAGGAGGCCAAAGCTGACCTCGAGCGCGAGAAGAAAATATGGGAAGCAGAGACTCAACAACGACTTGAAGAGGAGAAGAGCAGATGGCAATTAGAAACGCAACAGCACAACCCGCTCTCCGTCTCTACTCACCTCCGCACCGACTCGCCCTCGATGTCGAACCGCCAAAGGTCCCCTGATCCTCTTGGCATTTGGGACCGCCGAGCACCCCGATCAACAGCCTCACGCATGGACACGACGCTCTCACCAATCGATCGTATGCTAGAAGAAGCACGACGACCATCAGCCCAGCGCCAGAAATCTTCCCCCAGCACACGCACCCCCGAGATCGGCACACCACAACGTCAGAACTCTATCCCCTCGGGTCTTTCAAGCCTCAATGGCGGCCCTCACATGCCCGACACCCCCTCCATCCACACGGTCGACTACGATGAGCCGTTCGAAAACATGTCCAGCCCCCACCGCACCATCAACGACATGATCTCCGTCTCCACTGTTGGCGCGGGACCCAGTGTGCAGCTCGTCGAGCGCATGAGTGCTGCAGTGCGCCGTCTGGAGTCAGAGAAGGCGACGCATAAAGAGGAGATGGCGCGGCTGAGTGCGCAGCGTGACGAGGCGCGCGAGGAGGTCGTGGCGCTTATGCGTGAGGTGGAGGAGAAGCGCGAGCAGAAGAAGCGTGTCGATGAGCTGCAGAAGGAGTTGAGTGCTGTCACGGAGCGGTATGAGACGACACTGGAGATGCTGGGGGAGAAGACGGAGAGGGTCGAGGAGGTCGAGGGCGATCTGGTCGAGGTCAAGAAGATGTATCGCGAGCTTGTCAGTACCATGGGGCGGTCATAGGTAGCGCGAGACGAGAACATGACATCGAATTGAAGAGTAACAGAAAACGCCATGCTATGTTAAAACGCCGCTGTGATGCTGGGTATTATCCTCACCTACTCCAAATCAATCCCCTCCCTCTCCGCGCTTTGCACAATGAAACCCCTTGTCTTCGCATCCGGTGCATACTCCAGCGCAGTCTTGTCCCACACATCCCGCTTGTCCCACTCTGCTCCGCGCTGCAACAACACCAGCGCCGCATCCCCATGCCCTTCACTAACCGCATGATGCAACGCCGTCTGACCATCAGCATCCGTTGCGTTCAATGGACTCTTCCCGGTATCCAACAGCGCCTTGAGCATCGGCACGTTCCCTGCCGCCGCCGCACGATGCAGCGGCAACTGACCCCTCTTGTCCTTCACCCTCGCGGTAGCAGGCGGCTTCAACCCCATCAGGACGCGCGCGATGTCGAGGTTGTTTTTCGACGCGCAGAAATGGAGCGCCGTTTGGCCTGCGTTGGTCTTGGCATTCACGTCGGCGTCCTTGGAGAGCAGGAGCGAGACAACGGCGTCGCTGTCGAGTCGCGAGCATGCCATGTGCAGCGCGGTCCAGCCGGAACCATCGGTGGCGTCGACGTCAAAGGACTTCAACTGCACAAGAACTTGCACGATGGTGAGGTGGTTGTAGGATACGGCCCAGTGGAGGGGAAGACGGTCGTCGGGATCGCGGATGGAGGCAAGCTTGGGGTTTGCGGCGAGGAGGGATTCGACTTTTGATGCTGGGGTTGTTGGTTAAGACGGGAGGGCGAGTATGAGGTGGGGGTAGGTGGTGGACGTACTCTGGCCTTCGCGGCAGGCTTCATGAATGGCATATTTGGCCTTGTATTCTTCGAGAGCAGCGACGGACATGGTGAATTGTGGATGGTCATGTGGATGCTGCAGCTGGAGCTGGAGCTTGGAGACTGATTGACTTCAAGGCGAGGCCGGACTTTAGGATCGCGCTAACGCTAATCTCCATGAAGACCTCCAGCATAGCACGTCAACCTTCTCACGCTTCATGCTCAAACGACATCTAGCCAGGTTGTAGCTCCGGCTTTCCAGCTTGATCTGGAGCATCCTGACTGGGGCTGCTCTAAGATGTAAAGGCTTCAACGTTGCCTTTCCCATGGGGTATTTCTAGCAACCCCGCATCTGAACAGGGGGCCTTTCGAAATGAGTTGCATTTATGCGCCTGAACGCGTTCTAGCGCAAGCGACAGCCGACTTCCAAGGCCGACGAGGTAACAATCGTTGCACGGAGAAATTCTGATTCATGGAACTTGACCAAATTGCATATGAACATTCACGTCTTCGGGGTCCGTTGACCCAGTGTCGACCTCAGATTCACGAAGTACATATCTATTCAACACCTCCAGCAAATATGACCAAGTGTCCACTCATACTCCACTATGCACCTACCAATCCTGATGGCGGCGGTTGCTGCCGTGCTGTCACCCACAGTACAATCCCAATCACCCCCCTCACCCCCCTCACCAGACCAGTACTGGAAGGTAACACCACCCATCGACTACTCCGACCATATCTACGCCGGCTGGCCGCAGCTGAAAGTCGACGCCGAAGTTCTCGTGTACAAAGGAACAGAAGTCAACCGAACCTACGCCCACCACCCCGAACTCTACCATGACGGGAAACGGACCTACCTAATGTACTCCACCGCGCCCATCGACGAAGACTCGACCGGCCAGGACGCATGGTTGTCTACTTCAACAGACAGCGGCTTCAGTTGGTCGAAAGGATACAGTATACTCCCAGATGCGCTCCTCCCCAACCAAACGAGCCCAGCGAACTACACCTACTGGTGCGATAATCGCATCTGGCAGCGCGCACACCACCCTGTTGCTTGGGTCCCCATCGGAAAGAACATACTCTACGCCGTCTCCCAAACCACGCTGCGCTACTGCTGGGGCCCCGACGCAAAAGGCACAAAAGCTGCCGGCCGCATTGCGCGCATCATCGACAAGAAAGGGAGACCTGTCGGCGACCCCTGTTGGACATCGCAAAACAATTGGACAACGGAGGTCCGCTTCAACGAAACCGTATACGGAACCTATGGTATGAAGTACTGCAAGCACGCCCGCCAGATTGAGGATTACCTGCGCGAGCCCGCAAAAGTCCCCGCATGGGGCACCTGGCTGTACCAGACGAAACTCTTCGCCGCGGACGACACACACGACATGCAGGAGCCAACGCACGCGGTGTGGTTCGGCGGTCGGTCCAAGGGGTACTGGGAGCGCTTCTGGCGCGACATTTCCGACTCAAAAATCATCAGCACTGCCGTGTGGGTCGAGCACGCCACCTCGCGCACTGCGCCATCGTGGTACCCAAACATTGAACGCCAGCGGCCCAACGCCATCTACAAGACGAACATCCCCGATGTAGGCAGCAAACAGCATCTGGGCCGCCTGCCCAACGGAGACAGGTTTCTCGTGCACAACCCGCGGAACAACACGGAGCGCTACCGACAGCCCCTCACAATTGCAACATCAAGGGGGGAGAATGGCTCGTATACGGGGATTGGCGTGTTGAGGACGAATGCGAGCAGTGTGATTGCGCCGGACACAAGGAAGCTGAAGAGGCTGATGTTTAGCTATCCGACCGCGATTCTGGTGGAGGGGAAGCTGATTGTGGCGTATAGCGAGAATAAGGAGAACATTTGGGTTAGCGTTGTTGATCCAAAAAACCTCGAGTGAGATTCGTAGATGGGCAGGTGTGGGGTTGTGGAAAGCCGCTGTTGTAGTCGCGGGTTGTAAGAATCGTGGTCGGTTGACCCAAACACGCAACATTCAAAGGAGATTGTGGCTGAGATCGAGGTCAGTCTCTTATGAGATACAGTCTATAAGTTGGAAGACCTGTGAATCTATCTCAATATCTCAGTGCATTCGGCCTACTCTAGAGGTCTGAATGTTGGGCAGCTTTCAAGTCCTTGGAGGTATCACTCCGAGCCTACTCGTATCCACCGGGGTTTGCCTGCTCGGGCTTCTCTGGCTTCGGCGGAGATACATCGCGGATATGGAAGAACATGTGCAGCTCCGTGATCTCATACGGCTTCAAGGAATGGCTATCCGAGACGACATTGACCTGGTAGATCTCCTTGTTACCGAGCTCGGCCCTACAGCCAGTCAATTCTGTCATAACAAGGAATGAGATGCGGGTGTCAACTTACTTGTGCTGCGCCAGCATGATCGCAATCGTGCCGCCGATCGGGGAGCCTATGATCATTCTTAGCACTTCTCCAGTCCAACAGAGGCAGCAACATACCAATGAGCGCCTGAAACTCCAAAACATCCTTGTCCTTCTCGAAGGCTGTTCCAGGCCAGACAGCCAATTTACTAGCAAGCTTGTTGCGCATGGCGCGCGAAACCAGTGCGCTCGTCTCATCGTTGAGGATGTTGTGTACAACGTAGTAACGGAGATTCTTCACGTCTGTATTGCCCTCGACCCATTTGCCCCACATCAAGTCAGATCCGTATTGCAGCTTGGGGAGCTCGTCGGGGGTGGCGGTGCCGCCGATGGACTTCCAATGTTCTTCGACTGCGTTTCTAGGGCTGTTGATGTCTTGCGCCATGATGAGACCGTCGACTTGATTTACGACAAACATATAGTAGCCGCCAGTAGACTGTATGAGCAATCAGTTACCTGTACACCGATAGTGCTGTAGTCCAAACCTTGTAAGTTTTGCCGTCTACAGTGTAAGTCTGCTTGATAGGAGGAAGCATGCCGGAGAAGCCACTGGGGTCCGACTCGTCCACCCGTGTCTCATCATAGTGGCCCAGCGACCAGCCGACGTTGTTACCAGAATCATCCTCATCATAATCTCGACAATAAGAGTTGACCTTAAGAGCATCAAATGCGTCCTTGAGGTGAAGGTCCTCGAAGTTACAGTTGTCCTCGTCGAAATAGTTCTCGTGCCAGTTCCAGGTCAAGCGCTCAGCTATGCAACTAATTAGCACGCTACATGTACGGAATCGAGAGAAAGGCTTCACTCACCGGCCATGCTGCCTGTCCACGTGCTCTGACAGGATGGCGGGCTACGGGTATCTTCGACGAGACGACCGGCGGCCTTGTCGTTGGCTTCGAAGAGACACTGGTAGTGGTTGCCCTTCTTACAATACTTGTCCCACTGTGCGTCCGAGGCGATGTTGTCCGGGTTATAGTTTTCGTAGTTCGCGGCTGTCTGCACGGTGTGGTCACCGCTGGAGGCATTAAATGGGAGGGCGCGTGCAGTCGCAAAGCCTGCGAAGCCAATGAAACCAAGGAGGTGGTTGAGATGCATCTTGGGCGTGATGCAAGGGGAGAAGAAGTGAGTGTGAGGGTTCTATGCGGGCTAGGTGGATGACACTAACATTGCCTGATGAAGTGAAGGTGCAAACGGAAAGCACGCAGCTCAGGCACGTGGACCCATTATGATCTGTACAACAACTCACTTGCAGAGTGTTACTCAAAACATGATGACAGAGGCGTAAAGATACTGCAGAGACGACCAAGAGTTTGCAACTCCGTACTGTACAGACATGTGAGATTCTAGCCAATGTCGCCCAGACATCATGGCCGTCACAGAACCTCAAATTACAAACGTCGGCAATCGTTAAATGAGTCTTGCTCTCCATAACACACTACAAGATAAGGTGCCGCGCGCCTCTAATGAAGATTTTACATACGCTAAGTCACCATGCACTATGGTATCTTAACCTAGCGATGCTATATTTACAAAATCAAAATGCTTTCAGCATACCGAGAACAAGTGCCCAAAAAACAAATGACACCAACGAGCGTGCGATACAGACGTTGACGCTAAGTGAAACGCTCGCTAAACGTGGAACGTACCTCATGGAATATGCTGAATTTTCAAGGCCGTACTAAGACGCTCACTCGTAAAGTGCGAGATATGAGATCGATCCAGCAAAGCGGGAAGAAAAGCCGCAGCTCGTGAAGTGTCTGAGCAACCAGCGCGATGTTATTCTCGGGGCGACTTGGCCAGTCATTGCCCTTGGCCATGCCATTGTCCCGAATACATATAAGGACCGTGAGAGTTCTGCATATATTCTATCGGGGGTTCGGCCTGATTGAACATGTAACCCATGTTAGAGTAGCTCTGTTGATTGAGATCGTTCTCGAACCAGCCCAGATCACCCCCGATGCGAAGAGATACCGCGCCAACACTCTCCAATTGCGTTATTGTCTCCTGGTCGTACGCGCGGTTGCTTGGCCCTTGACTGGGTCCAGAAGTTTGCGAGTATGTTGGCTGATAGCTATATTGAGAAGTGGGTTGCGAGAATGCAGGACTGTTTTCAGGGTAGTCGTAGCTTGTTGATGTCTGCATATAATGAGGCGGCTGACCAAAATGGGATTGCGGATGCTGCGGCCCTTGAGATGCGGCAGCAGGGTCGTACGATAAACGAGTTCCATTTGTCGCTTCCACGGTGGCGCTCACCGATTCCTTTGGATTGACAGCCGTGAAACCGGACTGCGTCGACGGCGCAGTTGAGGTACTTCTTCGAGGTCCTTCCCCCTCTTTTTTCAAAGAGACGACAGGACTATACGGGGTCGCAGGATCTGATGGCTCTTCTCCATGGTCTACCTCGCTCAATCTAATCAATCTGCTGTAAGCCATATCATTGGGATGGGTAATTCCTCCCCCGTCGCTCAGGAGGCTTCCGAATTGCTTGTGGGTCGTTTCGAACAGCGTTGCATATTCGTGTAGTCCGCCATCGCCATCGCTAGCGTTACTCTGGGGAGATCCTCCCGCGACTTTCCACCCTCTGCAGCTTTCGGTATATCTGTTTGAAACCTTTGCAAGATCAACGGAGTACCCCTTCGCCAACTTGAACTTTCGGCTCATGCTATGCAGGACTTGGTTGGCGATGTCCCACGCATTCGGCTCAAGCTTGGAGCTCAACGCATTGGTTGGATCCATCTTCGGGAAATGGTGGCAGTACATTGCTAACGCTGTCAGTATTCTTGGTCATTGGTGATATGGAGGACACTTACCTGCCCAAGCCGCTTTGTAGATTGCGTGTCCCATGAAGGGTGATTCTACGACTAGGTCTCTCTCCTTGAATGACCGAAGTATATTGATGAAGTCTCTCAGATCTTCAAAACATTCCGTGATTGTCGCAACCCAATAGTCAGGCTGATCATCCGGCAACTTTTCAGTTACCAGAGGAGCGTCCAGAGGACCGATTGGCTTCGTGAGCCTCCATGCATACGTTGGCAGGTATTCGGGAGCGAGGTATAATGTTGACAGCATAAGAACGGCGTGCAACATGAAGTATATCCTTGACGTTGCAGATGGCGGTGCATACACGTGGTTTTCTGTGTTGACAGGTGAAAAGCGTAGCTCGTCTGGCAAATTTTCTTTGATAGACCTGAGGCGTTTGTCCAGATTGTAGTATTTTGTCTCGGGATTCCAGGGGCCAATATCTTCCGGTTCCGATCTAACACAGTTAGCAACACATTACATGAAAGCTGACATTCATTTGCGTACCGTCTACCTCCTTCGTTCGACCATTTGTTCACAGCAGAAAAGTGGTCGAGCGCAAACATATACCGGCCAAGCATACCGTCGTCCTCGCGGTCTTCCCATTCAATCCTCTCCGGATCCTGCCCATTGCTGCGCTGCATTGCATCATCATTGGTCTTCTTACGCCTTTTCGCGAAATCTAGGTCGGATTCCCCGAAGAACCTGGTCTTGACCGCACGACCAGAAATGAAGTTTTTGTCGCTGCAAGGTATCTGAATGTTGCCTTTCAAGTCTTCTACCTGTATGATCTTAGGACGTCTCCGCCCCACACTCAAATATCGATCCATGATGAAGCAACTCCAGAACGTACGGCGTCTAGATTCTTCCTGAATGAAACGGTCACGTCTGGAGGCTGCGTCATTTCCTTCGCGTCTGGGAGCCGTGTCGTGTCCTTCACGTCCCGTATCCAGATTATCGTCGTAATGATAGCCGTTCATTTGGGCAAAGCCCACCGCATTTCGCATCCGCATATAACCGGTTCGACTGACATATGCAGTCCACTCGTGATAGCCAAGCATGAGGCACGCCTGGACATACTGCATAGCTGAGTCGCCTCTTCTTTCGTAGTCATTTAAAAGGAACTTGCTACAGGCTGCTGCATAGAAGCCGGCAGTCTCCCAGGAATTGTCGGTCTGCGCTACAAGCTCGGCGTGGAATGGAGACGTCAATGCCAGGAACGCCAAGACCAAGGCAGGGTCATGGGGACGGTGATTCTGGAGACTGGATTTTGCCTCTGACGAAAACACTGGTGGTAGTTTCTGCAGAGGCCCAAGGAACGTTCTCTTGTGCAAGAATGGGAATTCGATTGAATAATGCTTCTCGTAGATTGCCCACTTGAAGATGTTAGCTTGACAATGAGTATTAATGCCCTTGACTTACGAGCTCATCCCAGACTTTGGGTGTTAGCAGTGGCGAGTCGAGGCAATCGTCAAGAGTTCCCATTTTGCCTTTGCCTCGGAACGAGGTGCTTCCTGTGGTAGGCACAACAGGTCGTTTGCGTTTCTTAGATTGCGCCTGCAGCTTCAAGTTAGCGACATCCCTAAAGCACAACGCTACCTTTTTCGCATCGGAGTTGAGAATGAATTCTGGGCCAACGTGCTGTAACTTAGCGACAGAGGAAGACAACTCCATCTATTTTTCAAGCACTACGAGGAATACAAGGACGAATCTCATCGGGCAATCTGTTTACGTACCTCATCTCCAGCTACTGTCGCCATACTTTCACGTCGTTGAGATAGATGATTGGCCGTGGGTTGTGATGGAGGATATTCGCATTTTTTATTGCCCGCCGTGCATGATTTGCAGGGTGCGAGATTATTATCGCTGTCGCGAATGCCGTTATTGTCGCATTTGGTCTTGCTGCGCCGACACCTGGAGCAAGCGATCGATGAGCGCATCCTAGTCGTCTCCTGCCGTCGACCTGTGGCCTCCACACTACCATTAGCATTGGCAATGAGAGGCCGTGGAGTCTGTAGCGGGGAGCCCGTTGTTCCCAACGTAGATGGCGTCGTCTGGGTCACAGGCGACTGTTGGACTGAAGGCGATGGCGGTATTTGCTGGGCGTTCACGGTGGTCAAGATCTGGCGCTCAGTACCAACCGCCTGCGGCGACGGCGCGCCCGTGGCGCTGGGACCCGTATAGGCCGTAATTTTGACGGCTTTCGGGAGCGTCACCAGGCTACTGAAGGAATCTCCGGGTGGTATTCAAGACGTGTGCACGTCTTTGCAACGGACAGCCTCGCGCTTGATGCTCAGCGACTGAGTAACATGGAAGGGCGGGTAAGTATGCCGAAACGTGCAGGATGTGCGAAGATATGCAAGGGCTGCGCCGCGCCGTCACTTTGTGTTGTCTGGCGTGCAAACTGCTCCTCAAGTGTGTGTAATCGCTACGAGGGCTACGAAGACATGCTGCCGGGTGGGAGTTCGGTATTAACGTTGCGCTTCCCCTCGGTCGATAGGCTGAAGAGGGTTGGCACTAGCTTTCCTTGCATCAACAGGCGCCCGAGCTGCTTGGGCCGCCGGTACCTCTCTACCCCAAGAAGTGATAAGTCGCATTCATTTGCCGTGCCGCCGTACGCACGATAGAAATCGCTTCCTCCGGGTTCGCTGAGCCTGCCTAGAAATGGCGTCTTCTCTCCATGCAATGACAAGGCACCAGCAGCCAGCGTCGTTGACCCTGGATTCAACCCAACCCCCAGAGCCGGGGTGTGTGTTGGTAGCGGCACCACATGCGGGTCGGCTAGTTGAGAACCACTTGCTCCGGATCTTCCCTACCCACAATTTACCAGTGTCAGGAGGATGTTGACATGTCGAGAACGCGATCTGTCATTCTCGAGAAACGGCGCTGACACGTGGGCATTATTGCATACAGCGACAAGGTGTCACAGCCGTATGGCGTACGAAGCGCGCCCCGTCGTAGCGATCAATCAATTTCCAGGTCAGCCGCATCCTGCCTCACCGACCGCAACCATCAAGGTATCATCTGACGTTGTCCTCAAAAGATACCTCAGAGTAAATTTCCGCAGACGCCCGCCAGCACACCTTGCATGTCTCTTCTTGTGCGCAGACTGATGCGGGGCCCATCAAAAGTTGGTGGCATGATCCGGCCAGGATCTACGCCAGATTCTGTACGTGTCCGTTGCTCGATTGAGATGGCTGTGCATACCCGTGACGGCCTCGCAGGAGGCTCCAAGTTCACAGGCACATGAGGTCATGTTTGATGTCAAGACCAAAGCCAGTGAAATCAAGATCGTAAGCCGAGTTGAACAGTCCATCGCTTGCATTCTGTGAGTTGTCTAACGTTCTGTGCAAACTCATCTCGTCCCTTGAGGCTTCCGCCACGCAGGTGAGATGGCTGCGGGGTGGATCTTTGCCTATTTGCTATAGGTCAGCGAGTCGTACCCGGCCTGTTTCAACATTTCGAGGATCACTGCTTACATGCACGTAATGACTGCAGCCAGCCGAAAAAGGACAGTGACTGGCGTTGAACAGCGTTGGCAACGGCATCTGCAACTCTGCGCTAACTCGCAACCTCCTGGGAGACACATTCAAACCGTCGTTGCATCGCACAGGATCGGTATCCCTCCTCGCTACTCATGTGCCGTACTGTAAAGGTATAGTCTGTGGTACGTCAAGCTGTCTGGACCATGTCTTAGTCTTGTCAGGGAGATGATAGGGCGTGAGAGAGCCCAAAGGGTGACACCTAGAGTCTTCCACTACACGGAATTAGCTGAACGCAACTACCCCTCTCCCAGTTCAGACGCAGACGAGGCACCCACTTATAAGGCTAGAGGGATTCGGTTACCGGGGAAGCGAGGCGCGACATATGGCAGGAGCTGCGCGCTACTGCTCTGGAGATGAGACGGCCCTGGCGAACGCCCCGGACCAATGTAGGCGAGAAGAGTATGCATAACGGCTGTCTCACGGCGCGCAGCAGCTGTACGCGAGCAAGCTACAAGAAAGCGCAATCACGCAAATGCTGGTGAAGTGGCGTGGTGAACAATGCCTGAGGGCGAGAAGAGTAGCTCGCCAAGACTGGGTTGTTAAGGGAGGAACGACCTAAAGACACGCTATAATATAGCAAGTAGTATCAAAAACAACATTTTGATGCCGAAAGCGCACAAATGATTGTTTCATCTATCCTGTAAGTCATGGAGAATCATAGTCACCAAATCTTCAACCTCCACCCGCTACCTTCGGAGCAATTCGTCATGATGCATCTCAACGCGTCCGCCACGGCTCCGTACATGCTCTCAAAGCCAGTCAACACCTCACATCAACAACCTTGGCACCTTCCGCAAGACGCCTGGCCCTCGTTCGCTCCGCTAATGATGCATTACAATTTTTGCTTCCCAAGGACGAAGAGAAGAAGGGGTCACGATCATAGCAGATCCACCTCAAAAGCAACTACGACTAGCCTAGGTAAAAGGAAACGCTGGTGACGCGCTAACACAAAGACCTCGCTCGCATCCCGTGCCGTCTCGTAATCCTGAGCCGCCTGTCAAGTGACGCACGGCAAACAAGCCTAGGGTATCCGATGAGAGGCGCAGTTCCTTAATTGAAATCGGCAGAGTAAGAAAAGCCGCGGAACTCTTCCTGCATTGCTTGCGATAGAACAGACTGTACAGGCGTAAGGACCGGCGTTACGCTCGTAAATTCTGTATCGAAGTTGCTGGTGTCTGTAGCGCTCGTGATCGTAGGGACGAATGGTGGCGCCACGCGCTTGTGGTAGATATCATCCCAGTTGATGTTCCTGAAGAAGGCGTGAGACATAATCTCCTGCGCATCTGTAGGGCCTGATCCAAGTCGCAGCTCCGGCTCACGAGTGAGGAGCTTTTGAAGGATCGAGACAGAGTCGCGAGGCATGTGGATTGGGTAGAGAGGCTCGTCAGCAAGGATAGCGTCGTAGATCTCATCTTCGTCTTCACCACGGAAAGGCGATTGTTGGAGAAGCATCTGGTAAATCAGGACACCAAATGCCCACCAATCGACGGCACGACCGTACTTCTTATCAAGCAGGATCTGCCAACAATTAGTGCTGAAATGTAGGCGTCATACAGAAAACTCACTTCAGGTGCCATGAATTCGGGTGTACCGCAGAATGTGCTGGTCGTCGATCCGTACCACATCTCTTCCTTGCAAAGACCGAAATCGGCGATTTTAATGTGTCCGTCCAGGGTAAGTAGAATGTTGTCGAGCTTCAGATCACGATATATGACGCCGTTTTCGTGGAAGTACTTCAACGCAAGACAGACTTCTGCTGCGTAAAATCTGAGCTGGAATCAGCACCATCGCTAAAGGCCTGAAGGAATACGTTAGACTTACTGTGCTCGCTTGGTACCAAACTGTCCTCTTTGGATATGCAACATCAGGTCTCCACCACTAATGTACTCCATGACGAAGTAGACGCGGGTTTCCGTTTGGAAACAGGCATGGAGATTGAGCAGGAAGGGGTGTCGCTCTTTGTTGGCAATCAAGAACACCCGCTTCTCCGAACGTGTGCTCTCAACTTCGTCGTTTTCAATGATGAACTCCTTCTTCAACACCTTGATAGCGTATAGCTGCTTCGTGCTCTTGGTCTCCGCCAGCATGACCTTACCGAAGTTGCCCTTTCCGAGGACTGCAAGGAAGTTGAAGTGATCTAGTCCTATCCTTTTTCCAGTTCCTTGTGTGTTTGCTGGTGGCGTCACCTTGTTCTCGGGGGCCTTAGTCAAGGCGGACGCTGGCTGTTGCTGCTGCTGCTGTTGTTGCTGCTGCTGTTGCTGTCGAGGATCCTGCTTCGCAGGCGGAGCAGGTGGTTGCTGAGGTGCAGGTTGTTGCTGGGGGGGTTGTGGGAGTGCATATGATTGAGTGTTTCCGTATTGTGATCCTGACTGAGGAGAGTACGGCGGCTGTTGTCGCTTGTCGACGTCTGCATAATGCTGTGGATTGTACGTGGCTTGCTGTGGCGGTGAGTGTGGTGCACGCTGATCCTGTGGGTAACCACCAGGCTTTGCAGAGGCCTGGTAGTCAGTTTGAGACCGTCGGTAATCAGGCGCGGGGTTAGCAGCGGGCGCTTTTGACATGGCAGCGGCAGCGGCAGCAATCGCTGACTGGGAAGACTGAGTCCGTCCTGAGGAAGGCCGCTGTGAGGATGTTGGAGACGTCGGTGCAGTTGAGCCGCCAGATGAGTACGAAGTGCGCGCCGCACCAGAGGCTTGAGGTGATGGCGCGGCGTATGACTGCGTTCGCTGGCCGCCCGTTGGGGCAATGCTTTCGTTCTTGCCGTAGGAGTATCTATCTGTTTGCGATGGCGACTCCTGGCCGGGCTGTGGAGACTGCGTCGGCGGTAAGGGTTTCGCGGGCTGCGGTTGGCGTAATGTACGATTTGTCATGTTAGAGCCCGAAGCTGACTGTCCTCGTCTGGTCCTCTTAATCTCCATCAGAATCTGGTTGGCAACCTCCATGGACATGCCACAAAAGTCGGGTACAAAATGTACGCAATGGGCGTGACATGTGAGACCACATTCTGCGTCTTGTTAGTATACGGCATGCAGAGAGCGTGCCAAACCAACATACCTGCGCACTTCTTGGTCTGCTTCTTTCCGAGAGGTAGTACATAACCACAGTGGCAGCACCAATTGGCGCCCATGTTGGAAAATGTTTCGAACCGATGAGGAATGCGATGGTTAAGTTTGGCTTCGTCAGGATCGGTCTCAGCGTTCGACTGCGTGATACATTTGGTGACCACCTTAGGGTAACACTTCTTGTGACACGTGTAGTTGCAGTCTGTACACTGCATACCAGCAGAATATTTCAGGAAATCGCCACACAGTGCGCAGCGCATGATGTTGTAGAACTGCTGTTGCACGAACTTGTGTCCATATTGCTCGACCACATCTTCCTTTCGTTGTCGAACAGCGCCCTTTCGGCCAAGACCAACATCGAAGGGAGTCTTGTTCTGCGTGTGTTTGGCAAAGGCCATGGTAAGGTGAATGCGTCCAACTGGCTCTAGCGAGAACCAATCATCAATCACGATAGGCCCTGTCTGGGGCTGGGCGCCTCCTGCAGGCTTCATGCCACCTGGGCCTGCGCCTGCCCCGCCGGCGGGACTCTGGCCTGGAGGAGGTTGGAATTGGAGATCCGGTTGGATGCCTGCGTGTCCTCCCATCTTGTCTGCAGCCACCCATCCAGAGGTCTGCAGCTCTGTTTCAATCTTCTTTCGACGCATCTCTTCGGCGATATCGGATATGCGTACCCAGAGCATACCGATGGGCAGGGCGTGGTCCCCAGTCTTGTCGTAAACGGTAATTTCGATTTCATTCGCCTTGTCAATATCGAACTCGTGTCTCTCTTCGATCCAGCGGTCATTTCTCGAAGGCTTGGTGCGACCCTTGATGGCGTCCTCGACTTTGAGGTTGATAAAAGTCTCTGGTCCTCTGCTAAAGCGACCAGTAGCCGCGTGATCAACATCGGCGACTGCGTGAACCGTCAGGGAAAGGTGGCCGCTTAACGGCTTGCGCTGGCTGGGCACGCTCAGGCTGTCATCTGGAAATTGCGTTAGTCGAGGTCTGGTAGGGGTTGAACAAAGCTTACCATCGCCGTCATCGGCGCCATCAATGTCTACGTGCAGGTCTTCATAGCGCTTCAGAGAGTGCTTCAGCAGCTGGATCTTCTGGTTGCTCTCGATACGCTTGGCTTCTGCGTCCTGCTTGCTTTTGCGGTCGCCCTCCATTTGATACAAGCGCACCATCTTTTCGATACCGTCTTTGTACTGCTTCTCAACACTGAGCTTAAACTCAAGCTGGGACAGCATGAGCTGAATGCGGGGTCCCAAGTGCTGCGTGTCATAGCGAATGAGTTCTACAACGCGTCAGTAGACATTAAAAACAAAGTGTGTCAATCTTGTCCCTACCAAGCTTGCTGTAGTTGGGCCTCTTGTTCGGCGCGCCGGGTGCTGGCGGAGCATATGGAGCGCGTGGTGGCATGAGGCCTTTGCCAGCGCTGAGGTCGCCATACTGGCTCTGCTGCGCGCCATAGCCTCCCTGGTCGTTGGGCATGTAGCCGTTCCAGCCATCTTTGGGGGGAGGAGTCAGCGGATTATCTCCTTTTCGCGTGCCAGACCCACCAGGCTGCTGCAGGCTCATGTTCTCGACGCCTGCGGCGGTGCGCTGCACGCTCAGGTCATGCAGCTTCGACTCGAAGTACTCGATGTTGCGGCGGCCGTCCTTGATCTGTCCGTCCAGGCGCGAGAGCACGGCGGGGTTATTGGTCGACTGGCGCATAGCATTGGCGGCGTTGATCAGGGCGCGCTCCCTGTCGATCTTGCGCTGCACATTGGCAACGGTCTCGTCGACGCTCGACATGGCGGCGGCAAGGTGGAGGTGCCTGGCGGTGGCCGGCGGGAGGTCGAGTGCTCGGGGCCCAAACAGGCGCCGATGGTGCTGTGTGACGCTGTGCGCGGAAGGGGCCGCGTCGTGGAGCGCGGGGCAAGGGGAGAGGGCGGCGGTGGTGCTGGTGCCAGTGGAAACGACGCGGGCGGGTAGTTGGGGAAGACAGCGTGATGTCGTCAAACCCAGCCGCGAGCTGCCTTAGTGCTGCTGGCGTGTGAAGAAAGGTGGCTGAGGCGCGCAGATGTGGGTCGACGTCGTCCCTAATGCGAGGTGCCCGCAGTGATGCCTGACGAGACGCTCGCCCCTATTCCGACGCGAGGAGGCGCTGCAGAGTGGTCAAGAGTGAAGGGCACGTCTGGTGAGATGGCGAGACGGCGGGAGCGGCTTGCGAAGAACGTGTAGTGGGGGCAGTCTATGCAGCGCCTGGCGGGGTGCGTCAATCAAAACACAGCAGCCAGACGTGTGGCGCAGGCACAGGACCCTTTGCTTAGTAGGGCATGAATCAGAAGGGAGGCCTTCAGGGAGCCTGAGATGGTAATGTCTTGCTTGCCGTTGACGGCCGTATCATGCAATGCCAAACGTCATCGGTGATTGGGCCGAGATGCAAGTATTTGGCATGTGTGATCGATCCATGCTTATTTCCAGAGCGCTCGCAGCCGACTTCGCGCTACCATCTGAAACCTCAACGTGCACAACATTCCTGGCACTTCTTGCCTTCTCACGTGTTTAGCCGGCGAGCGAAGCAGTTGAAATTCCCGGGCAGCTGCTGCTGTTGGCCTAGGTCTAGGAAAAAGACATCTATCTAGGATCGTGAACGTCCTGGAGAACTACCCCTCGGTCAGCACCCGGGTCCAATCGAACTTCCTCCACCCTTTCCTCCACCTCTCTGGCCTACGGTCTCCTTTCACCCATCGACCCTGCCGTCTCTGAATCTCCATGTCTACATCAAGCATTCCTCCAATGGTTTCTCGCGCAAAGAGGTCGGCACGTGGCCACCGGCGGTCGTCTTCCACGATGTGACCCATACCTCCGTCAAGTTCAAACCACACGTGGAAGTACGGCATTTCTTTTGCCAAGCTCCTGCGGAAAGCCTGTTTGCCCAACCCGGAACGCGAGGCTTTGAGTGTGTCGATGATCGGCTTGTGTTGGCTCCACTCGTTGTCCGAAGTAAGGATGGCTTCACGGAAAAAGGCCGGAGCGGTCTCGCCAAGCTCGAACGGAATTGGAACTGCGCTCATGGCCGCGTGTAGCTTACGACCAGAATTCGCAGCATTCTCGTAAAAAAGGACATCGCGGCCTTGATCGTGGTACATACGAGTCAGAGACTTCATGAAGTTGCGGATCTCTTCCCATTCATCGTCGTCACATTCAAGCAGGTTGCTGCGATGCTGGATAGGTACTATGACCGCTCCGCCGTCGCTGATCTCAGGCTCAGTTGGAAGAGTCAGGAATGTTCGTGTTCCAAGAGAGATGACAGGCGCGACGGGAGGTTGAGGAGGAGACTTGTCGTCGTGGTGGCAGAGTGGACAAGAGTCGAGGATGCGATTCGTCTTCTGGTAGTCCTGGATGGCCTGGTTGCGAAGATTTATAGACGATTTCGGAGCGCGCGCAGCGAGCTTTGTGGCATTCTCGTCCATGTAGTCGAGGTCGTTCTTTTTTCAAGAGTTAGCACAGCAACAGTTGAGAAGCTCAGACACTTACATCAAACTTTGCGTCCTTGCCAATCTTCTCTGCAAGAATGAGGCCTTCATTCTGTCCTTTTGTGCGCCGTTCTTGTCGGACCATGTCTTCGATACTCATGTCCTCGTTCTCCTTGACCAAACCACGTTCCACACCTCGCTTATTCTCGAGCGAGATGACCTCGCCCTGGCGACCTCCAGCCAGCATTCGGTTATCCATAGCATTGAGGACGACCACGTCACGGTCTGTGCTGCTGGCGCCCCCCGAGATTGCTGCGTTATACTCATCCTCAAGCCTTGCTGCGTCCGGTGACTTCTTCAGTTTTGCCTTCATCATCTGAGCTTTGAGTCTATTCAGCTCTGTCTGGCTGAGAGCCACCGTAGGTCTAGGATCCGGTACGCTTTCGCCTTGAGGTAGCTGAGCCGCCTGGTGGTCGTCTCGAGGTAGACGGTGTATGCCTGCCCTCAGTCTGCGCTCCTCATACAGCTCTCCTGACGGCTTCTCTTTACCAACGTAGTCTTTGCCATACATGTTTCTTCTATCGAGCTCGGATTCCTCCTCTCGCGCGTCGTCGAAATCGCGCAGGTCTCCATACTTTTCCAACGCTACATCTTCGACGCTTCGCCCCGTCTCTTCAGCTGCCCGGTAGATGCCCTTGAGCTTTGTCATTCGCCATTGGGATCCCGAATCGCCAAACGTGTAGTCGACCTCCCTTTGCGCCGGCTCTTCAGTCGTTTCCGCTTCGTCCTTGTCAAGGTCAGCAAGGTGGTGATTCAGTTCAGCCTTATGCACCTTCAAAGCATGCTGCTTCTCTGCTGATGCCGCCACATATGTTGTCTTCTCTTCTCGTTTCTTCCTTTGAACATAGTCCACGTCCATGGATGATGGCGCCTGCATCCAATCATCCCGCTGAACGTTCGCGCTCGCAGCCTCTTCCAGCTGCTCATCCAGCAGCTCGTCATCGTGCGGCGCATAGTCTCTCTCCTGAGGTACATCGTCACCAGAAGACTCGTCCTCCTCGAAGTGACGCGACTTGCGTTTCCGGGTCATGCGATCTTCATCGTCACTTGAGGGCGATCGACTTCGCTTGTCTTTGTGCTTTCGGTATGATCGGTCGTCATATTTGTCGTCGCGCTCTCTTTCCTTACGCTTCCTCCGCGAACGCTCTTCAGAAGTCTCCCGGTGATGGCGCGATCTCTTTTCTCTGTGGTGTCCGTCTCTGTCGCGTTCGTCGCGGTGATGGCGCGAAGAATGGTGCTTGCTTGAGCGGTGGTGTCGGTCGCGGCTGCGGCTCCTGTCGCGCTTTTTCTTCTCTTCTTTCGTCTTGCTCGCTGCAAGCTCCTTCTCAAAATCTTCCAGTCCCATCATGGACGTGGCATTTGTGAGGTTGCGATGGAATTGGAGGAGCGAGGATGAAGGGTCGACGAGTAGGATTGACATCACACCTGCAGCCCTAGCGCGTCGCCCCACCTGAGAATTTGGAGACAGCAACTTTACACCAACCACACACTCTGCTTCGACTGACACCACGCTCTTTTACGACAGACTGCACATCAACACTACGACTGTACTAGCGACCACGTTCATACACTGCGTCTGAGACCAGCGTTCACCACCATGGCCTCTGCCCAAGCTCCCGCGAGCTCCGCAATGAGCCCCGCGTCTTCCAGCTCGAACTCACCAGTTGCCATAGTATGCGTCGGCATGGCTGGTTCTGGCAAGACCACCTTCATGCAACGCCTTGTATCCCACATTTACACGCACCCTGACCCCACCTCAAAAGAGCCGGCAGTATCGAAGACCGCACCCAACCCGCCGTATATCATCAACCTCGACCCAGCAGTACACCACGTGCCCTTCACGCCCAATATCGACATTCGTGATAGTGTAAACTATAAGGAGGTCATGAAGCAGTTCAATCTTGGGCCCAACGGCGGTATCTTGACAAGTCTGAACCTATTCAGTACCAAGATCGACCAGGTCATTGGGCTGTTAGAAAAGAGGACGCAGGTACCAGAGCCAGTCAAGGAGCCAGAGCAGACAACCGTCGAGTTCATGACAAATAGTGGGAAAGAAAAGCAGCCGGCGCCGAACCAGCAACCGCAAGTAAATCACATCCTGGTGGACACTCCAGGTCAGATTGAAGTGTTCGTTTGGTCGGCCAGTGGAGAGATTCTGCTATCTAGTCTAGCAAGCACTTTTCCCACTGTTATCGCATATGTCATCGATACGCCACGAACCACGAGCACTAGCACCTTCATGTCCAACATGCTATACGCATGCTCCATCCTGTACAAGACCAAGCTGCCCATGATCTTAGTATTCAACAAGACAGATGCACAAGACGCTGAGTTTGCCAAGGAGTGGATGACAGACTTCGAGGCTTTTCAAGCGGCACTGCGGAACGAGGAGGAGGGCGGCACCTTTGGTGGCGACGGCATCACCGGTGGAAGCGGTTACATGAGCAGCTTGCTAAACAGCATGTCCCTTGTTCTCGACGAGTTTTACAAGCACTTGAGCGTGGTGGGCGTCAGCGCCATGACTGGTGACGGCATGGACGAGTTCTTCAAAGGAGTCCAAGAGAAGAAGGCAGAGTTCGAGCGTGATTACAAGCCAGAGTTGGATCGAAGAAGAGCAGAACGTGAGCAGGAGAAACAGGCTACTCGCCAGCGAGAGCTCGATAAGCTTATGAAAGACATGAAGGTTGGTGGAGCAGGCACGAAGCCGAAGAAGGCACCGCGAAAGGAAGAGCCAGAGACGGTGAGTGATGCGGAGGACATGGACGATGACGACGAAGGCCATCCAGCCAACGACTTTGACGATGACTTCGACTCGGAAGAAGATGCCCTGGACCCGGATAGCAACCTCAAGCAGCGGTACTCACAAGCGTTGAGGGACAGCGGCGGCCCCTCGAACGAGGACATGAGTTTCGCCAAGTATGTGCAGACTGCTAAGTTTACATGAGCGCTCGAACGATCAATCCTTTGCAGCGATCAATGGCAGGACAGACTCTGACACGATAACTCGAGAGCTCTTCCCCTCAAACCTCGATGCTTCAGCTTTCTACCCTGTTCTCAACAGCGCCCAATCTCGCTTCCCAGACCCTAGTCCACCTCGGGAGTCACTGCATGTATACGCAACGCCGCGGTGGCGAGGACGACTCGAATACGGAAATTTGCATGCCACAAGAGTCGTGCCAAAGTCAGCAACACCCTTTCCATTTTTTCTCGCATTGTCAGCACAACCATCCCGCCACCTCATGTCTGCAAATCCCAAGTCGTATACTGGCGCAGCCAGATCTCACTTCTGGCGTGACTTTGCTCTCGACCGGGAAACTGTCTCGATCACAGCGGCGGGAAGATCGTGGCCGTAAGCGGGACGGGTCGAAGATGGGACGTGGTCACGGTCGCGTTGCACAGGCCTAATGCAGGGCAGAGGAAACAGACGCAGGACGAGAATGTAGCTGCGCGACTGCGTATGTGCGGTTGTCAATGTCAGGTGCCAGACCAGGCGCTGTGCGGCGCTGTGTCCGTTTCGTATACTGGGTTCGTGCTTGTTGAGTGATGTCAATCAGGGCCGTGTAAGGCCCATGGTACAACCAGTCAACAACCTCGCCATGTCTAGATCACCAACCTGCCATCTTGTACTATCTTCTCAGCCCAGCTCCCACGCCTTCGCCCCTCTCCAGACCTCCTCGCCCCTGCTCCCACCCCTCCACATCGTCCATCTCCCTACCCACACACCTGCACCAACCCATCCTCAGCTCTCACCCCCTGTACCACATCTCCCATACCATATCCCCCGGCCGCACCTCACCTATAGGAACCGCTCCCACCCTTCCCACCTCCCCCGTCCCACCATCCACCACACTCTGCAGTGCCCCACCGCCGTGCCACCCCGCCACGCAGTGACACCCCCTCCCAGCCCGCGAGAACAAAACCCCCTTGACAGGCCCTGACAGGCTCCCGAAGTCGCTTGACAGCAACGCCCGCAGTAGGGGTTATCGCTGCGGGGGCGTTTGTGCGAGGAGGGGTGGGGGGGGTTTGTGCAACGTGGGTTGCGATGCATGATTGCGGGTTGGGGAGTGTGGGTTGCGCGGGTGGTGGGCGGGGTTGTGCGGAATGTACGGTTGCTCTGTGTGCTGGTGGTTTGCGGGACTGTGGGAAGGGTAGGTGGAGGAGACGGGTGGAATGGGGGTTCAGCTGTGGTGAGGGTGTTTGGGAGCGCCGTGGTGCTGGGTGACGGCGCTTGTTGGGGCAGCTGTGCGTGTGGGCATGCAGAATATTGAGATTTGTGACGTGGTGAAATGCGGGTCTGAGGGGTTATTTTCGGGGCGTTCAGTTGGATGCGCGTGAGAGCTGGTGGGCCAGAGACGAGTAGGTCGTGCTGTGACGGTACCTTGCACGTTTTGTTTGATCGACATTCAATTGTGTAATGTTGGGCTTTTAAGAGCATGGTAGTATGGTATATAAAAGCCTGCTTCAGGTTTGATATGCGAGTGATGGCGTTCACTGTGATCGGCGGGACATCCTCCATGTCAGTCTCTCAGACGCTTCAGCGCCTGCTGCGATGATGGTCAGGGAAGGCATGTTGGGCAATTCTCATGTGTAGCGTGAGACGGCACAACGTGGTACGATAGATAGCCGCATTTGGTGCGAGCTCACATATGGCTTGTTTGCACGACTCCTCAACCGCGTGGGGCGTGAGAGAGTGAGACGGGCGTTCTGCTTCAGGCGGACGAAGCAGCGTAGTACCGGGTCTCCAACACCTCCACCATGATGACAAGTATCTGTCAGAGCATCAAGATGTCGTGCTCGTCTCTGCGGCGAACATTCAAGTCTCGGAGGTCCACATGAGATCCTCGCCTTCATCCACGTCAGCAAGCTGCACAAGCACCCGATCCCCCATCGCTAATCTTCCGTACTAACCGCGCACCGGGGAAGCGGCAATGACATGGACGTGTTCGTTTGCCAACTTGAAACAATGACTTGCATCCCGCTCCCGATCACTGTGTTACTCCACATACGCCCATGTTCTGTCGTGCCTATTTTGAGATCTGCGTGGAGATAAATGAGGCAAAGACGAGGTTTCACAGCATGCTCGTCGCGCTCAGCTAGGCGACGAGGGGCACAACGTGACCAGAGAAGTGCACAGAAGTGGATCAGAACCCTCGTGTTGCGTGTGGGTCTTGTATGGCAGAAGAGCGTTCGGTGCTAGAGGATGCGTGGCTGTCACGTTGCGCAAACAAAGCGTGTGGAATGTCGCAAATAGAAACAAACGTTGGGAACATGACCATGGGAAACCGAGATTCGAGAACAGAACTTGGCACAGAAATGATGAGACCTGACAGGAATGGGATGCGGCTTCAGACCTGCGCTATGTTGGAAGAAGCACCTGTCGTCAGCTTGGACGCCTGAGGGGGTCGGTAATCGCCGCTTCTCCTGAATACTTGGATGCAAGGAAACGATTATTGGAGCCCAAGAAGACTCGACCGTGAACCATCCCGCGTGCCGCGACAGGGAGATGGCTGCTCTATTAGCGAGATGCTGTGACCCTATTGTTGGTCGTGAACCCTCAGGGTCCGTTTGCGTCGCTGTCCTTGCATGTGCGTGCCCGGGCGCATCGCGGACAAACACGCAGGCTCCGAGCCCAGCAATGACCTGATCTTCTGCGCCGAAGGTGATAATCGTGATAAGTCTTGGCTACCAGGCATTGGCCAGATGGGCAGGCAAGTTGACCGAGAAGGTTGCCATAAGCCGCCGGCGGATACCGGTCGCAGTGCTGCTTGCAGCTGCAATTGCAATTCTCATTTCGACGTCAACGCTAACGGTGCGGGGCAACTTGAATTGCCGCTCAAGTGCCGTTGAGCATACAGTAGCAACGCGTGAACCAATAGTTCGTGCTGAGAGAACATATCAACCATATGCAGATGTGGCTTGAGACCGTTTTTTGGTGCAAAGTATACAGGCAAATGTGGTTCCCTAATCCCAATAAGTGACAGCGGGGCCTGCTCCTAGTCCGGTAGATCACATCGCGTCGCGAATGCAGAATGTTGAGCTTCAGCAAGCGCCGGGAAGGGATTGTTAGGCCACGAAACCTCTTTGTTCCACTCCGGCGGAGAGATAAGCTGCAGTGGGGAAAGCGAGAGGTCTGGATGAGTGGACCCTGGATGCTATCGTTACCCATCTGCGGTGTGGTCTGCTCTCGAGAGCCGGCGTCCAATAGTATGCGCGGTAAGCACCGTGGTTCTGTGCGGAATTGATAAACTTGGCGTGAACTGCAACCTGACAGCGGTAAGCGGTTTGTAAAGGTTGTACTCGTCATCAGTGCGTGGGAAATAATGCGGAACTGAAACTCACCAGACGAAGGTGCCGCGGAATCACGCCGGCTCCCAAAGGTCGAGATGTGTGGGAGACCCGAAGTCTGTAGCTGAGAAAGGAAAGCGGCACTGGAAAAGATGCAAGAGAAGGATGGTGTGAAGATAGTTTTGATTGTTGTATAGCGGTAGCAATGTACCAGTATGCGCTGAAAGACTATGTGCCCATTGAATCAACGGGCGGGGTATCCATGTTTATCCTGTGATCCTGAGGACCACCACCACCATGCGCAATAATGTTCCTAATGAAAACTCGTCTGCTGCTCTCTGAGACAAGAAGCAGGCCGAGGCCGGAAGCAGAAGAAAGAAATTACATGACCGAGTGTACCACGTTCCTCAGTCCAGTCGTAGCCATGACGGCAATCGCGTCTATTTCTTGCTCACAAGTTTTGAACGCCGTAAAATCCCAAAATGACCACCTGCACCGTGCTAAAAGCGGCGAGAAAGGATGAATAGAAATGCAAAGACCACATCACTCGAACTTGCGCTTCTCGCCACTGGCCGCGATAGCAAGTGCATCGAGCCCCGAAGACGATCCAATCGAGTAGCTGTGGTTCATCGAGTAATGAGTCGGGTCAGGATAGGCGGATCGTTGTTGCTGGATGGGAGAGTAATCTGAGAGCGGCTCCACCTGTTGCACGGCAGGCGCCATGAAGGCGGTACCGTCTGGGCTCATGGACATGTGAGGGTCGTAGCTGAGCGAAGTTGTGGCCGCTGACGACTGCAGAGGAGAGGGCCTTGGGCGCTTAGCTGCAGGCTTGGTCTTCTTGATGCCATTGTCAGTACCTTTCGCACTGCGGCCGCTCTGATGAGTACGGCGGTGCTGCTCCATGTTGTCTTTCCGTGTAAAGGCCTTGTTGCACTCCGGGCAGAAGGCATCCTTTTTGCCGGTGTGCTTCTTGGCGTGACGGGCAGCGTGTCCGGATGTGGTGAAGTAGTCGCTGCATCCGTACTGCTTGGCCATGGGGCAGGGATAGCTGTTCTTCTTTGGGCGCACATTGGCAGCCGAAGGTGCTGGTGCTGCAATGTGTTGCTCAGCCATCTGTGGTTGCCTGTAGAAGACGGGCGTAGTCTGTGTGTGGTAGGGAAGCTGGCTGACAAGGCCGGGTCCATAGGCGTTGAAACTGTCCTGCTTCATGTCGCCGTGGGGCAGGCCGGTGTGGTGCATGCCGGCCTGGTGCATGTCGAAATATTGCGGCTGCGCGCCATATGGCGAAGGCAGGCCCTGCAGCTGGCCATCAAAGGGACCAAACTCGGGAGTGATGGGCGAAGGTGTCTGCATGTTGACTGAATCCGAGCTGTCGCTGCGCACAAGTCGCGGGGTGGGTGGAGAGCCAATTGGTGACGAGGTGTAGCTGGACGTGCGCGAGCGGAGGGAAGGAGTGATGGAGGGGAGGCGGACTAGAGTTGGTGCCTCAGGCCCGTCGTTTAACAATGACACGCGGCGTCCCGAAGAGTTCTTGCCGTCCATGTTTCTTATATAGCAGGCAAGGCACAAACACGCGCCAGTGAGAGGAATGCGACCAGATTCGCGGTGGTACTCGCGCCACACGTGAGGAGCGCAAAGGGCGTGTTGGGTGGTAGCGAAGCTCAACGGCAGTGAAGGTGACTACACAGCACGGCGCAGCAAAGAGCAAGAGTGGGTGAAGACGAGGCGAAGACGAGGCGAAGACCGGGAGTGAGTGCAGGTGACGCCAGAGTGCGAGTGGTTCAGGGTGGAAGAGGGGAGAATGGCTGGGGCAGTGTTATTTTGAGGGCGAGCTTACTGGGCGTGCTTTCAGGGCGCGGGACAGCAGCGACAGATATAGGAAGCAGAACAGATTGGACCTGGTATGAGCAGGGTAGGCCGAACAAGGATCAGCCGGAACTGAAAATGTCGATGCAAAATGCCATCTCGACATGCAGGCCGAGCTAGTGCTAGCGTGCAGCAGCAGCGCGCAAGGATCCCGGTCCTGGCGATCGCCCAGGGCCTGACGAGGAGACCCGCCGCGAGCGACGCGGGCGCTCTGCACGTCCAGGGACTGCCTGTCTCTGCGTCGTCTGATGGGCGGCACGGCACTCGACACCGCGCATCCAGTCGCGCAGCGCCGCAGAGGCGGGCGACGCGCGCGCGCCTGGCAGCACCGGCCTGCGACTGCAGACACTCGGCGCAGGCAGGGCAGGGCAGGGCAGGGCAGGGCAGGGCGCGCTGGCGGTGGCGCCCAAAGGCAGCGGCAGCGGCAGCATTTCCTGGCAGCCTTGATTATGGTCGCAGACGGACATTGGCCGCACTAGCAGTGGTCGGTTATTGTGCGATCTCGATGGGAGACTTGCGAGCAGCGCGCACGGTACCAGGGAAACGCAGCGCAGACTGCCGCGACGGGCAGGGCACCAATGAGCGCCAGCGGGCGCTGCCCTCTGCGCTCTGTCGAGTGTGCCCGTGTGCCAGCATGCCAGCGTGCCCCAGAACAGCAAGCACCATGTGCCAGATGGAGCAGCAGGGTGCCTCTCGCCGCTTGCCTCTCGCCCAGCACGACGATACGGCGACTGGCGACATGGCGACGACACGGCGACACGGCGACACGGCAACACGGCGCTGCACGCAGACGGCCGCCCCCAGCGCAGCAAGCAAGCAAGCAAGCAAGCAAGCCTCGCGAGCAGCTGCTGTGGCTCTGTGGCCAAGTCTGATGTAATGCAGAATCAGGGTCCTGCAGCGAACGAACCCCTGTCGCAGCCTTGTTGCTGCACTCCGCGAACGGCAACACGCCTGGTCAGTGCACTTCCTTAGCCCATCGAGAGTTGGGGGAGCGATCGGGCAAACGGTCGACGGCACCGACGTCATTCCCCACAGGCCCCGCCCGCTTCCCTGCGGCGCTGCGCGAACCCTGCCGCGAGGGGTCCAGAACGCCCTTCCACGCGGACTTTCAAACGCTGCCACAGACGCTGACCTGAACGATCGAGATTTTCTCTGCGATCGCCCTCTTGTTCGGACCCCTTCTGCCTCGCTCCCTGTCCGCCTGCCCACTTCCAAAGCCACACCGGTCCTTCGCTGCGGCACCATCTCGATTTGCAGACCCTATTCTCCTGCCCAGGAACACGCCGAGAGGAGCGCTGCCCTGCGTTACCGAAGCATCCGACGTCTGTTTCTGGCATCGTCCCGCAGCAGATCAAGGGATGATGTCACCGGATCCACCCTATCACGAGCCCAGGAACATGTCCCTCCCTGCTGCTCGACCTGGCGACTGGCTGCCTGCGACTGGCTGCGACTGCCCTTGACTGTCCTCGGCCTTAGCCTCTGTTGGCCAGCGCGTGCATCCTGCCTCCCCGGTTCCGTCAACCTGTGCAAACGCATCAAACCCACCGCTACACCACGGCCAGCCATTTACCAAAAGCAACCAACACGCTCCCCAACGCGGCAGTCATCTCCTGTCACCACGGCGACCAAATCAGGTGCCGGATGGCCAAGCTGGATAGCCCGTTTGGAAGCACGATCCTCTTCAAAGCTTCAAACGGCAGAGGCATGACATGGGTACTGCCGAGCGTCTCACCTTACGCTCCATGCCCACAGCAGAGGCAATAACATGTGGTCGTCGATAGTCTGCGAGCACTGATCACGCACGATGCCGCGACACATCTGTGATACCAAATCGAGCACGTTCTGCCAGACTTTGATCCCAAAACAAAGCCATGCAGCGCTCACAACGTATCCACAAACTCAATCCCGCTGATCTGGTACAAGCGGCTGATCGTAGACTCATTGGCTCGAAGGAATGAGGCTCTGTGAGCCCTGGAAATCCTGAGGGCTTTTGGAGTATACCCTGCTTTGAAACGCCGCCAGTCGGGAAACTTTCAACAAATGCCATGTTGGTCTTTCAACGGCTACTGTTACTAATGGCCATCGCAACGTATGTAAGGATCTTCTAGTCTGACAAAAGGCCCGGACGCTCTGCCAGAAAGTCCCCATTTCTCCTACCTCGCTGGCCCCTCCTATCATGCTAAGCTAACCGAAGTCAACGCCACGCACTACCTGTCGGTGGTATTGCATCAACCATCGATGGTAGCGGACGACCACACCTAACTCATGAGTTCACAGCGACAAGTATTCCTCATCGGTTGCCGGCATGTCCCCAGCCCCGCCACGCGAGTGCATGCAGGTTTGCAACATGGCTATCGTGGATACACTTCGCTTCACAAGATCTACCTCAGACTGGCGCTATAACAGGCAGTGTAAAAATGCACTACCAAACCTTAGCTCCTAGCGAGCAATTCCCATCATCGATTGCCTGATCCGCAAAAGCCATACGGCTCAGACTCTGCTCTTTCAGCCTTCGCGTGCTCTTGGCAACGCCTTCGTCAACGACCCGCTTTCCGCTTGCAGCATAGCATCTGATCTGCGCCAACGGCATCGCCGGCTCTACTGGACAGCAGCCGATACGACCTGAAGAGCTCAACAACGGCCGGGTCGGATAGCGCTCACATGCACTCTCTGCGTAAATTATGATCTTGTTCGCCTCCTATGTATGGCGAGGGGTTTAAGTCGCAATCGAATAATGTTGTTGCCCGAGGCGATGACGCCTGGTACTGTATTCCACAACGGCATCAATTCGTATTCTCAGAGTCAGTATGATGTCATGCATCGTGACATTGGCAACGCGTGGGACCGACTGCCCCGCAGCATTATTGGGTGATCAAACGTCGACTCAGTATGCCATAACTACCTGGATTTACAACACTCCCCATTACTGTCGCCTGTCCGTTATCACCGTTGAATAATACTGACAAACGCAGAAGAGCTGAGTCCTACAGGGACAACTTCTCCGGCCAATCATCTCTTTGGACGCGCAACATCGTCCCGTTCTCGCTAGAGGCAACTGCACGTCAACTGCAGGTTCAGGAACGAGGCATCGCACCCTACGGACCCTGTTCCAGGATCGCCAATAAGAGCTTCACCGAAGAAGATCCTCAAAGGACCCTTGGTATCCGTTTGGTATCCATAATAATACACAATGCGGCCCTTTCTCCATGTCAACCTCGATCACAATGACCGCGAGGAGTTTTCATGCCCCAATTGCAGTTTCTGCATTTCGATTCATTGCGGACCACCGGCTTATGAAGTTTTTGCAGCATTCTTACATCATGGTGGGGTCTGTTCCCCCGCAAGTAGCATCCCGAACTTCCTTGGACTCGGTTGGTCAGGGCCCAGACTTCATTAGTCACTTCTTTTCACTTCACGAGTCCACTTCAGCTTTCAGCAGAGTGCGCTTGCAAAAGGCCAGCAAGGTTTGAACGCAAGAAGAGGGGCTTTCTTCAAGCCACAGCACATTGCCGCAAATTGCCAGATTCGAAAAGGTCACAGGGTATTTTGCAAACTACTCATTCGTTAGCTCTAGCTTTATACTCGGGACACTATGCCATTTCTAGCATATTCACTGCTATAGTACTTGGCAACGGCAATCCAAGCCGCGAACCAGGGAAAGTCACCGAGGATCCATTGTTTACTGCACGTTCTGGTCGTGCATGAGGCGCCAAACTGCACTTCCCGATGCCCCGCTCCGCTTTTTTGTCGTGCTGCACGTGGGAAAAATGCAATCCGGCAATGCATCACCGGTTGCAACAGCGCAAGTTCAGACGACGAGAGACCTCAATAACCGGCTACAGCCTTTTCGGTGCTATATCCGACAGGACACTCACGCCAGGTCGCTGCGCGCAAGTTCTCCAACAATTGCTCGTCATTGGCGGGCAAGCCTTGCGCGATATCCACCACCTGTTATTCTACATGATATCAACGACGTTACCGCTTTTGACGTGTCTGACAACCGTTTGCTAGGGTTGTGGTCAATGCAATGTCGCTATCTGGACCCTACAATTGACCGGAACTTCATGCCGAGAAGGCGGGGGATGCAACGTGCGTCCGATCTTTCCCCTGCAACACGTTTTCCATTCGCAGAAGATCCTCTTTTTTTGTGTCATCTTGCGTGCTGCTCATGCAAACGCATTGAGGTGCACTTGCATGTACGTGTACGAGGCGGCATCGTGTTGAGCCTTATAGATGTAGCCATACATGCACTTGTCCGAAGTACCAAGGCGATGGCACGGAGGGAGCTCAGATACAGGGTCCTCAATCTGGACAATCCTCCGGTTGTCCAGTGTTTCAGTACACTATCGTTTCTACAGAAGCGCTCATGGTATCTGCGCATCGGTAGTGATCATACGAAGTGCAACGGCTGTAAATTCGGGCTGGGCTGTCAGGTACATCGATCGTATCATTTCTCACACCACTTCCTTTCTGCAAGCCACTCCCGGTCTAAACGATTCCAATCATGCCCCACTCAGCAGGCGCAGGTTTGGTACGGCTGCACCTCCGACTGTCCGACGGTAGAGGTGACTTGACTCAACCCTCCATTCGACCCTGAACGGTCAACATGACCGACAGACAGACAGGGAACTTGTCGAACGATACAGCTTATGCAGACCCCTATGTAAGTCGGAGCCGTGTGCCAGAGCCTCACCGTTGACGCCAGGATAGCCCTTGAAGTTCTTAGTTGCTTTTGATATTGCGAACCGCTTTCACCGTTCGTGAACACTGCTTTGGGAAGCGCTGCGGAGGACTGCACTATTGATGTTTGATCGCCGTTGGCAGCTCCACGCCTCGTTGAGCTTAGCCTACCAATCGCCCAGCCTTTGACTTTTGAGGCCGTCTCACACACATTTGACTACTGAACGCCTCGTCGCTACTCACCACCGCGACTAATACTACCTCTACCCGTGTACCTTGTTGCTGCGGGTCGGGGAAGAGATACTGCAGCCGCTAAAGTGCGTTGTTTGCGTCCCTGACCGATGTTAATGTAAATCAAGCCGGCGGAGATGTCGGCCGATGAGTAGAGCTTGATTACCACCGAGTTAGAGTCGGCAGATATACACACATCGGTGGTGGGGCCGCGTCCACGAATAGGTAGGGCAGACGTTCAGGGAGTTTGTCATGCCCCAGACACCGACGGTGGCACCAGACGCACTTGACATCTTCCTCCCGCTTCGTCCGTACATGCTCATCGATGCGTCGGCAAAGTGGAACCACATCGACATCTCGATACAGATCTGACATGATCTGACATGATCTGCTTGTACTGTACCGATCAGTCGGGTAGGGTACATCAGGATGCTCTGCCCGCTTGGATCAGACGACATAACAAGCACGCCAGAGACATGTTACAATCGGGCACGGTAGAGCGACTCTACTTGTTTTATGAACAGAATGATAACTGGCAATACTCCACCTTAGCTCATATGCACAGATCAACCGTTCTCCTGCCAATTACACCCATCTCGAAAGAACCATTCTGCTATGAATATCCACATTCACACGTCAAACATCGCGTGTACCACTGGAGCAAGGAAACACTTCCGCCAGGAACAACGAATGAATAAGTCTGTCCACATCTGAAATCAGTCTCAGCAAGAACAGTAGATGCCCATCGAGTGCACAAACTCAACTCGCAGCTGCCAGCAGCTCAAGCACACACATTTCCTTCCTGCAGCGGTCTTGTACAGCACATCGCCGCTTCATACGGACATTCAAGTTCGTCCTTTGTCCCGCTCTCTTAACACCATCTATATCTGACTGAATCTAAGCCAATGCAGCACTGGTCTTAAATTTCCTTTCTCTGGACCACGGACTATCGCGAGTGCATGCGATCACAGGCACTGTACTTCGTTTTCCAAGGCTTGAACGAGAGTGAGTGTGCAGCTGATGCGGCGACCCTTACCGCCTTCTGTGCAGCTCGCTGAAGCTTACGATCCTATGATACATGAAGTATTCGAGTCTCAGATGCTACGTCTGTTGTAGATGGTGAAAGTACACTATGCTCATGCGAGTAGACACGCTCTGCGCCATGACTTCCGCGATGATTCCTCTGCAACTCTCCATCCAAGTCGGTTTATGTGCTCGAGACCCAGTGGGTACAGTTCACAAGATCGGATCAAGATGCGTATCTATGCACGTTGTCGACATCCATCCATCCTCCTCAGTTAGTAGTGCGTCAACAACATCCCCATAGCGGTCTTTCTCGCACCATAAGGCGTACACTTCCATCCCCTTTCTTACACATGTTCGTAAACAGCAACGCCCTACGATAGAGACAGACCAGTCGTCTACTCACTCACAATCTGTGCGCTACGCCACTACTCCACAGTACATGTAGTTCCTCGCTGCGTCGACCCGTCGCCCATCATCCATCTGCTGTGCATGTGCCCGCTCTGTCCCTGCCATTCTGCGCCGCTGTCCTCACTCCATCGCGGCTGGTTCAATTCTGCTCTTTTACCTGGTGCCTCGCCAGAGCTGCGGCAGTACTGGTAGGCTATCTCTGTGATCTGTTGGCCTATTCTTCGATCGTTGGGGTGACGTACATGCATGTCAAGGAACCAGATAGTACGATTGTTGCGTGCGAGCAAGACCATTTTCACGATCGGTGATATAATCTCCGCATTCACCAAGGGGTGTTGCGTGGCAGAGAGCGGCACCGCGGGGGGTGCTTTTGGGCGTACGAGCGCGGTGGCTTAAAGGCTTGATGCATGCGTGTCCGCGTGATTGTTTCTGCTTCGCAATATGCATGTCTCGCTCCTGTCTGGCAAGAGGTCTCAATGACCTAAGGTGAATCTCATCGAAGCAAGTACACAAATGCACGCCGCAAAGAGCAGGCATGCAGTCAGGCTTCACGGTCACGGGCGCTTTGATACAGCGTTTGAGAAGGGTGTCTTGAAGGGGTGTCGTTACAAGAGCAAAGGATATCTACATGAAGTCGCCCAGAAGCATGCAATGAACTCCGCGAACGTCCCGATGCGCCTGTCATCATAGCCTAACGCCCATTCCGGCTGGCTCCACAGGTGTCCTATACATGACCAGTAATTACATCTACTCGCTGTCGTCCCCGATGAGTTTCGCGTAGTCGTCTGCGGAAGCAAAGGTGGGCAGCTGCTTGAGCTTCCTCTTCTTCTTCTTGCGGCCGTCCTTGGCTTCGTCGTCTTCTGCGTCGCCGCCAAGGTCGAGGTCGACAGGAACGTCATCATCATCGTCCATGAAGGCATCTTCGTCGTCGAGGTCAAAGTTCGCGAAATCATCGTCATCGTCGTCGGCGGGCGCAGGAGCCTCTTCTTCGTCGTCGCTGCCAAGGTTGAGTTCGACGCCGTCGTCCATGGTGACGCCGCCTTCGGCGTCGGAGTCGCTCATCATCATGTCGTCCATGTCGACATCGTCGAAGTCGTCGTCGCCGCCATCGCCCTCGACGTCTGGTCGCGACTTGACAAGCGCCTTCCAGATCTCGTCCTCGCCACTCTCGTCGTCGTCGCTGTCGTCCTTCTTGCTCTTCTTCTTCGCCTTCTTGTCGGCCTGCTTGGCTTTGCCGGCCTTTTCGAAGTAGGTGTGGAAGAAGACTTCGTCGTCGCGGACGTCGTCGATTTTCTTGCGCCAGAAAGATTCCGAGTTGAGAGGATCGTGGGTGCGGTCGCCTTCGCGGGATGTAATGAGGTTGTCGGCAGCCTTGGAGGTGCCAGACATGGGCTGCATGATGGAGGAGCCATGCACAGCTTGTGACTTTGTCTTTGCGTTGCGGAAAGAGAACTTGTCAAGGAAGTTCATAAGGGTGAAGATCGTTGGATCTGGTTTCTCCTTGATAGCCTCTTGGTGCACAATCTTCGAGGCCAAGACATGTACCGAGGGATGGTAGTGTGCCTGAAGTGGTAGTAGCTCCCACAGACACGACAAGTCTGCTTGGGCATGCTCTGGGTCTCGTTTCCGAGCGTCGTAAGCAGGCTTGGCGGTCTTCTTCTCGTCTGCCTTCTCCTCGCCGTCCTCAGGTACGTCCTCAAAATGTTCATCCTCACCATCATCAACGTGATCTTCTGGTGTTGACAACATGGATTTGATGCTGGGGAAGGTCGCAATGAGTTCGTTGATAAGGTACAGAACACCGCAAATGAATGGAGGCTCGTGCATATGAATGATCTGAAGAAGGCGCTTGACAAAGGCCTTGACGCGCTTGATGCTGGTATCCGCTTTGAGTGATCGATAGAGAAGATTGAGGTACATGATGTGCTTTGAAGTTGTGATGAGGCGAGGGTCGAGGAGTGATTCGTACAGTGTCCGGTAGAATCGATCGGTGGAGATGTTCTTGGAAATAGAGATTTGCTGAATGAGAGTCATGGCCTGGATACCAGTGTTGAAGTTGGAAGAGTGAGTGACCTGGTAGATGGTGTTGAGTTGTTCCTCGAAGTTGGCGTCATCAGTTTTGGCGAACGGGAAAGCGCGGTTGACGCCCGTGAGAATAGCAGAAATCAGCTTTTCTCTCGACTCATCCGCGACCTTAAACGCCATTGTAGCCTCCTTCTCGGCCTTCTTCTTCGCCATCTTTCCGGGCAGAGCGCCACCACCCTGCACTTCGCCCTTCTTGTTGATAACTGCGATCTTCTTCTCCTCCTTTTCGTGATCCTTCTGTTTCTTGAGCAGGCCAAGGAAGATGCTGAAGTAGATCTCCAGCAGCTTATTGGCGACTTCTTGCTCCTTCACACTGAGGACGGTCTGGTTGAGAGTAATGACGGCATAGTACTTGGCGTGTGCGCTCTGGTTCGGTCGGAAGATCAGATCTGACTCGATCGAATTGATGATGACGCTCTTCATCAACGGATGGGTGATCTGAAGCTGGAGCAACAAGTACGAAGCTCGCGACGACACCTTCTTCTCTTTGTCTCCAAGCTTATTGATGAGCAGCCTGAGCAAATTTTCCTCTTGCTCTGGTTTCTCTTTCAGCAGCTCCCATACCATTGTGACGGCGCGGTTGCGCGAATACTCGACTTCGTCGTTGGTCCAGCCTTCGATGATCTTCAGCATCTCGAAGTATTGTTTCTTCAGCCAATCCTCATACGACCATGCAACCAGATGAACTTTCTGCAGCTCCCCAGGAAGCTTCTCGCCGTACTTCCAGTGCATGTTCTTCCCTTGCAGCGAGCTCAAAAGACCTGGCTGTCTTGCAAAGGACTTCAGCTTCCTGTCCGGTGGCAGCAGAACGCCTTGTCCCAGCAGATCCTTGAGCGCAGCCAAAGCCATCATAGCGGCACTCCTGCTCTTCTTGCGCGACAATCCCAGCAGCTGCTCGAAGGCTCGAGTGGTGTGCAATGGCGACTCTTGGACCAACAGCGTCAGGGCTGAGACTTTGTCCTCCATGGTACCAGATGCCATGATAGTTGACATGAACTTGTGCGACGCGTCCTTCGACATGTGAGAGGCGGCATACTCGTTCGTCTCGGCTTCCAGGAGCTCATCTGCGTACGCGTGCAGGTCATCGAGGATATATTTCGGGGGTATCGTAGGTTTCTCGACTGTGGGCAGCTGCGGCAGCTCAACGGTGTGCCATTCTGGCTGCACCTTGAATATCTGGCGCGCTATTTAGCTTCTCATCTCTAGGCATCGCGCAGATATGCTTACCAGTGCCGAGCGCTTCTTGCCAGCATCCCCAACCTTGCGCGCATCCTTCTTGTCGTTCTTCACCCGGTCCTGGCCCGGAGGCGGCTTCGTGAAGCCATCCTTAGTCTCAGCATGGGTCCGCTTCTTCCCCATTTGAGGTATTCGGCGTCGCGGGGGCGTATCGCTGCAAGGTCTATCAGAGCGGATACTCTGACACGTCTTGACCTTGAACACGCCGTTTGCGACAATCGCGTAGTCGAAATTTGACATTGGCGCACGGACCCACGGTGAATCGTTTGGCCTCGCGTCCGGTGTACTAAGCCTGAAATAGATGGGCTAGTGCAACCCTGCATTGAGTTCAATTGCGGAACTCATTGGGATCTCCGGAATAGTGAGTCAACACGGCGAAGCTCTTGCTGTATATGAAAGAGGCCATTCGCGTCTTTCCTGACAACAATTGGATTTCCCTTGTAGTCAGTTGACTTTCAGGACACACCACTACTACACAGCAAAATCTGCCCCTCCATCTACCCCGCAGACCTCTGTAGTACCTGCTATAAGACAAGCAGCTGGAAAGATCCAGGCATTACAGTAGCAACTATGGCATCCACAATATCGACAGCCAACGATGAAGACCCCAAGGTCTCCATCACACCACTTCTGAAGCGACTCTGGCACGAGACAGCGTCTACAAAACCTACTGCAGACGAGATTGCTTCTGCGCTGTCCTTGATCTTCACCAACAGTCTCTCAGAAGTCCAGATGGGAGCCCTATTGACATGTCTCCACTTCACAGACGAAGATAGACAGGCCGAAGTGCTTGCCAAATGTTCGAAGGCTATGAGAGACTTCTCTACCAAGATCGACTTCGATTCGCTTAATCAAGTCCTTCTGAAACGTGGCAGAAAGGAGGGTAATTATCATGGAGGTTTGGTACGTAGCTCAAGAACTTGTTTGTTGCACAGCGCTTGTATAACATATTCAAGATGCCCTTTGATTGATGTTCAACTAATCCATATCCAGGTTGATATAGTCGGCACGGGAGGTGACTCGCACAACACTTTCAACATCTCGACAACGTCCTCCATCCTCGCCAGTGCATTGCTCATGGTAGCGAAGCACGGCAACAAGGCTTCTACATCGCGCTCCGGCTCAGCAGACCTCTTGGCTTGCGCACCGCCCAAGGCTCCCATCATCACCGCAGTTGCACCAAGGACCATCAACGAAATCTACTCAGAATCCAACTACGCTTTCCTCTATGCACCAATCTTCCATCCTGGTGCCAGACATGCTGCATCGATTCGCAGACAGCTCGGCTGGCGCACAATCTTCAACCTCCTCGGGCCCCTCGCTAATCCTCTCCACGATCAGATTGAAGCTCGTGTCCTTGGTGTAGCCCGTAAAGAGATTGCTCCCGACTTCGCCGAAGCACTCCGTCAATCTGGGGCAAGGAAAGCCTTGGTCATGTGTGGTGACGAGGAGCTGGACGAGCTCTCCTGCGCAGGACCCACGCATTGCTGGCGCCTGCAAGAAAACTCTTCCGGCGAAGTCGACATCAACTTCTTTAAGCTCTCTCCTGCCGACTTCGGCTTACCCGAACACCCATTGAGCGAGGTCTCTCCCGGGCAATCGCCAGAGAGAAACGCTGAGATTCTGATGAAGATTTTGAACGGTGAGGTCTCGCCTGACGACCCTATCTTGCACTTCGTTTACATCAATACGGCTGCTTTGCTCGTTATCAGTGGTATTTGCGACGCAGACACAAGTGACATGGGCGAAGGTGATGATGGCAATGTCATCAAGGAGGTCGGCCCTGGTGGTGGTCGCTGGAAGGAGGGCGTTAGGAGAGCAAAGTGGGCCATATCTAGTGGTGAGGCCTACAAGCAGTGGCAGAACTTTGTCGAGGTCACCAACAGGGTGGCTTAGGGAGCCGGCTATAGAAGCCCGCAGAAGTTACTGGCGAAGTAGCCGGCGGCAACCGTGACCTGTGTGGTGGTACAAACCCAACATCTATCCTCGAAACAAAGCATTTGTGCTCGGCCTTTCAAATCGTTTTGTGACTTATATCGAGCCTTCAACGTTATGGTTTTCTTGCTCTGGCCGAGTGCCCGCTACGTTTTTCAACTTTTTGGCTGTCGGAATGTATATGTGCGTGGATGTATAGGCTCGATAATATCGGTCTATAGGACTTCGATGTCGGGGCTGAGTTAAGGTCAAGGAGACCGTGACGCGAACAAATTAACGCATGCGGAGCCCCTCGATCACCCTGGCATACCCACAGCAGATCACACAGAGCACCAAGCTGACGCCCAGTCAGTGCTCAGGACCTTATCGCGGCCCTTCCGGGTTCCGGGGCGTGGCGTCGCGCTCAAGCAGCTGAATCGTTCTCACATGCCTCGACGAGGCTGGCTACGCATGCATGAGGTCGTATTCAGCATTGCAGCTTGTGAAATCAAATAGTCAAAAAGCGCTGGCACAGTCAAAGGCTTGAGAGAAAGTGACTGTTGTAGAGAGTCGAGGCAAGTAGCTTTGCAGGATCGAAGGGGGTCGTGATTCTGGACCTTCATCTTTCCACGGGTGGGGCCTTCCGCGGGCCGCGCACATGCCGCTCTCCGCCCTTAATGAGATCTATGAGACTCATCATTTTATCGGCCAATCGTGTGCGCAACAGAGCCAAAAAGCTGCAAATTTGAGTCTAGTCCCTGATTTATGAACTCCAAGGAATTCCCCAATTTATGAATAAATTTCATATTTTCTGCTCTCTTGCCTCTATCTTTAGATGTTTTAAAACATCCTTTCCGTAGTGCAAAGGCGCAAGTACTGTCTACAAGCCGTGAAGCTTTTGTAGGAAAACATACACGTTATGGGTAAGAAATGCCCGTGGCAAGAAAGAAAATCAGAGGTTGCCAGGATTTCCCCGATTTATGGATACAATAGATGCTGCCATGCACGGTCCAATCCTAATCTGGAGAACTCTCACTCCTCTAGCACTTCGATCCACACAAAAGTAATTTCCGTAGATATCCTCGTTATTCTATTGGATGTCTTCGAGAATGCTTATTCGAGTTCGGCGTCGATTTGACGACGTGACTGGCTCGCAGATGCGTCGCAGTTAAAGTGGGTGGGCATGGGATTTCTCAACTAGATGGTCTTTTCCCTTTTGTGTGAGTGTGTGGAGAGCTGATACTTATCTTTGAGCTCAAGCATAAATTGTCCCAGCCGTCTTCCGTGCCTTGCCTGCGATCGGAGCTTTGCTTCTCCTTCCTCTCATCGCATCGAGGTACTCCTCTCACCATGAACTACATACCTTCGGCGTTGCGACCGCAGGGTCGAGATCGAGTGCACCACGTTGAAGATGGCTTGTCAGGAAGCACACTGCCAATAGCTTTAGGGACACCTGCCCAAGCAGTGATCAATCCAGTGGTATGAGCCTAGAGTCCTTGTAGCGAAGCGTCGGTCCCATGCAAACTGGTGTATTAGCGCCATGCGTGCTCTTTTGGTCTCGTTCCGACATTTCGCTATTACGCTCGCAGAAAGCCAAGCGACTGATTCGGAAGTAGACGATGGAGAACGATCGTAACAGCCAGCTTGCCAATTTCAGGCACATGGTCGGCATTCACAGCACTAAAGGCTTCTCTGGCGCCACAGATTCGACACATAACAATCTGCATTTCGACGGCCGGGCCGCACCCAACCTCGGCATATATAATCGTGTATGCCATCGCGAAGCTCAAGCGAAGCGTGGCTATAAGTGGGCGTCTTTTTTTATCAATGGTTGTTTGGGGCTGCAAGTGATTGTGGCCGCCTCTCTAACAGCAATGGGCGCCGCTAACACCAACCATGTCTCCATTACTGCTTTCGGGGCTATCAATACTGTTATTGCAGGAATCCTCACATACTTGAAAGGCTCCGGATTGCCAAATCGCATTCGCTGGGCGGAGAATGAGTGGAAAAAGGTCCGCGAATACATCGAACAGCGCGAGCGCGACTTCTCGCGTCCCGAATGCCGGTTGGATATGCACGAGGTAGTCCAGGCCATCGAAGCTATGTACGAGGAGGTCAAAGCCGATGTTCAGAGTAATACGCCAGATGCGTACATCAGCATGAGCGATTTGCGAAACAGAGGTCAGCCAACCAATCCTCAGGTTCCGAGGTTGCAAGACATGATGAAAGGAGCGCAGAGCCAAGGGCAAAGCAAGCTGCAAGAACTAGAGCTAAAATACGGGCACAAAGTTACAGACTTTCTCGAGAGTCTGGCGCAGAAGGAAGAGGAGAGGTTGAAGAAGCTTGAAAATGAATTTGAAGCTACAAGAGAGAGGGCAGTACACATAGGACAAAACGCAGTGCAGAGTGGGAAAGACTGGGAGAGAGATCTACGCCAGAAGAGCATGGGGATCGCAGAACGTGAGATCGAACACGCTCGTGCAGACTTGACACGACGACGCAATGATTTCGAGGACAGTGTGACAACCACCACTGCGCAAGCGCTACAAAGCGGTCGAAACTGGGAGCAAGATCTAGAGAAGAGAGGCCTTCAGGCTGCAGAACGCGAGGTCGAACATGCGCGAGGGGATCTTGACCGAGGACGCAGGGAGGTTGACCGTGGCATTGAGGTTGCAAGGAACGATATTTCACAGCTTGGACGATCCCTGGGAGAACAGGTGGAGACTCAAGGCGCTCGAGTCGCTGACGCACAGCAAGAAATTGAACGAGAGGCACGAAGGGCGCGAGAAACTGTAAACCAAGCCCACGAGAGCGCACACAATGCCGCAGCCGGCGTAAGAGGGTTTGCGAACAGCATACAGCGAATTGGCAAAGCGGTGCAAGACGAGCTTCCCCAGAAGCGTACATAAGACGTAATATCAATCTGAGTCTTCGTACTCCTCATCCTCACTTTCCTCCTTCTCGCTCTTCTCCTCCTCAGCAGCACTCTCCCTCTCTACCTCCTCAACAAAATACTCCTCTGCCAGATCCAAACCACAAAACCCTTGGATCCCGGACTGCACAGCAAAAGCCTGCTCAAACGGGATCCGATACTTCTTCCACACGATCACCGTCTTACGCACCTCCTCTCCCTCGCGCGCTACCCAATTTGCACCCTTCTCGATGATCATAACAGTACGATCCTGCAGGGCCTGCTGGTCCAGCACCAGAAAATCCGAAGGAATCACATGCTCACAGTCTGGTCTAGCATGTGTGAGGAAAGCGCTTTTCAACTCTGCCCACGTGGTGGAGCTAAACTGTGTCTTTACTGTCTCGTCGATCTGCTCGGTCCGCCTTAGAGTCGTCTGTGAACGGGAAGATACGAGGTAGTAGGGCACATAGATACTCTGGTCTGGGTCGGAGGGTGGACAGCCGGCAGCCTGGGCGAAGTCAGTCCATTGCTGGGGTATTGTTAGTCGGGCTATGGATGTGAGGGCGTGGGGAAGGGTCATTCGGGTGTCAGATCGCATGTTGCGAAGACTATTGTGTTCATTTTTGCGTGGCGATGGGAGGGAAATAAGAATCTGGAGGAATGGCTGGGAGAATGCAGTAAAGCGGAAATAAATACATAGGTTGTACAACGTATGGTTGCCTTATCCTACATGCACGATCCTTGCTTACTCAGACTTCTGACATTACAGTGAGCTTCTGGGTATACAGGCCGTAGTACAGAAGGTTTAATGCTTTTGGCCTGGCCCACTGAGACCTTTTACCAAAGCGAAACCTAACACTATTCCCATGCCAAAGACTATCAAAGTGTTCACAGAAACATCCATTTCCTCTTGGCCTCGATTCCGCTTTCTCGCTTTTTCAGTATACTCTCTCTTCCTCTTCTCAACATCGTTATGTCGGGTTTCAAGTTCCTCTTGTTTTACGGCAGGAACGCCCACGTACTCTCTTACTAACGAATCATCGCTGTCACTTAAATTAACCCAGCCAGCCTTACTATCGCCTTGATCCAACGGACATCTGATGTTCAGTCCTCCAAAGACTCCCTCCTTCCCAATCTTCCTCTTCGGGTTCGTACCTTCTGGTACCCACTCATCCAATGTAGCAGCAGGTAAAGTCCTGAACACCACACCCATCCACATCTCTAGCAGATTCAATAACAATGCCGGATCGTCCATACCTGGTAGCGCGTGACCGCCCATATTTGGCGAAGGAAGAACGGCTAGGACGCCAATGACGTTGTAGACAGATGACTGTAGTGCGTGATAGTGCAAGCTGGGGTTGTCGCGCCGGTAACGAAAATTCAGGTGTTGAGCAATGCGCGGGCGTAGGGAGGACGCTTGGCCGATGTAGATGCGCACACGCTTGTCGAGACCAAGAATGCCGTTGAGGTAGATGGCGCGATTGTCGGCACGCAAGTCACCGGTTATAAGCTTGAGCCTGTGACGGCGTCAGTATTGCGTGCTTGTGGTGTTCGTCTTGACGCTCAAGTCATCCGGGGTAGCAAAACCATTCGATGCTCGGTCAGCCAATCTTCGTTTGGTGTTCAGCAGCACAGGAAATACTGAGTGTTGTCTCGCAGGCATGTTGTCCATCCGCAAAGATCGCGATAGTTGTGATGGCTTCGTACACCAACAAACCATGGACATTACGCTTCTTTGAATGCGCACCTTTCATCGTCCAGCAGAGTAGGGAAATGGTATGTACGTACGCATCAAGACTCCAACGCCCATTTAGATAAGACCAAACCTGAGGCCTTATGCAGCGGAAGCAAAAGTCATCTAGTCTAGGATGTCGCTCAACCCATCTGTTGTACCGAGCGTAATATCTTGATTCCGGGTCTTTCAACCTGGCTATGATGTGCCGCAATATCTCTTGTGCTTCAACCTGTGCCGACGAATATTGTGCTGGAAGGTCGTTCATCCTGACACTTTCTGGTCGGGTTGAGGTTGCCGAACTTAAGGTTGGTGCCGAAGACGAGTGCGCACCTTTAAGCGATTCTCGAGAACTCGCCATATTGTGTACAAGCGCAACTCTTCAAATTGTGGTCGTCAAGCTGCAGAAGACTAGGCAGGCGCCCGACCTGGTTAGTGCGCAGGCAACAAGGGGCGATAGTTGCAGTGCAGCTGTCCGAATTTTGATGCGTGCATCTGCTGCCTAGCGCGAGGCAATCTGAATGACAGTCTCAGACGGGTGGTAGCAAGTGACAAATCATGAATGAGGTTGAAGTTCCTCGAGTCGAGCACAGAAGAGGCTCGAGAGGTTAGCGGTTACCAAGTTGCCTGTTAGGGCAGGAAAGGTGATTTGGTGTCGATTACAGGCGCCCCTCGGGATGGGTACCCATGCAATGAGCTGAATCCTTCTGGAACTGTCTTGAGCTGCCGCGGAAGATGCAGAGCTTCTACGAGTGAGATGAACATTTGCGCACCACAATCTGAACAGCGCTGATGCAATAGTTCCCTATCTTTGCCTGCAAGCCATTTGCCGTAACGGGGTGGCAGTGAGTCCACGACGCCCTGAGCTGCTATTGTGAGCAGCGTACCTCGCCGAGCTAAGACAACAGTCTGGCTTGATACAAGTTAGCAGAATATGCTGCTATAAACGAGTGCAATTTGTTGCGTAAACGATAGACGTCAAAGTGGCTGTCTCGAAGCACTTTGCAGCTCAGTTTCCAGATTCGCTAAGATCAATCTTATCTCGGATTGGCTATGACCCCTGCTGCTAGAGGCCAGAGCATCACATCAACGTTGCAGGATCCTAACAGAACACGCAACAATCCGCCCGCGCACTCAATCCTGTGTCTGCTTCTTTCCGGTCATTCCGTGGTTGTTGGCGCAATTACTACACAAGCAAGATGGTAAGTGTGCCCCCTGCAACGACTGCGCAAACGCATCTGCCTGGGCTTCACCCACTGACTTCATTGCAGGCGAACGTAATAGCGAACTCTGGTCACGATGATATGATTGTACGTTCCCACCTTCACCTCGACCGCTTCACGAACGCGCACGATATCGCCCTACCTCAATCTGCGACGCCGAACGAGACAACGCGCAATGGCCGCCGGCGGGGTTGATTTGCTGTCGATTGAAGCTAATGAAGCTCAGCACGATGCCGTTCTGGACTACTATGGCAGGCGGTTAGCGACATGCTCTTCGGACAAGACAATCAAGATCTTTGAGGTCGAGGGCGAGTCCCACAGGCTGGTTGAGACATTGAAGGGGTACGTCGCTATGGGACTTGGGGCATGGCTTGTTGTTGACAGCGTTGCAGACACGAGGGCGCTGTATGGTGTGTAGCGTGGGCGCACCCCAAGTACGGAAACATCCTCGCCTCTTCTTCATACGACGGCAAGGTCCTCATCTGGCGCGAACAGGGCGGCGCCTGGCAGAAGATCTACGACGTTGCCCTCCACACCGCGTCTGTCAACCACGTCGCCTGGGCGCCCCACGAGGCCGGCTGCCTCCTTGCTTGCGCATCCTCTGACGGCAACGTGTCGGTTCTCGAGTTCAAGGACCACAACTGGACAAACCAGATCTTCCAGGCCTGTGGCTCCGGCGTGAACAGCGTTTCGTGGGCACCGGCCGTCGCGCCTGGCCAGGTTGTCAGTGCTAGTGGGAACCAGGCTGGTGCCGCGCGACGATTCGTCACCGGCGGCAGCGACTGCCAGGTCAAGCTTTGGGAGTTCAGCACAGAAACAGGGAGCTGGCAGAACACACAGATTCTGCCCGGCCACACAGATTGGGTCCGTGATGTTGCTTGGTCACCAACTGTTCTCTCTAAGTCGTACATTGCCTCTGCGTCTCAAGACAAGACTGTGCGCATCTGGACATCCTCGGATTTGCGTACGTACAGCATGCACTACACTAGTTACTTACACTAACCATTACTAGACGAATGGAAGTCTACCGTCCTCAACGTTGATGCCGCCGCGTGGCGCGTAAGCTGGAGTCTGAGCGGCAACGTGCTTGCAGTCAGCACTGGCGATAACCGAGTTAGCCTGTGGAAGGAGAGACTGAGTGGTGGATGGGATTGTGTCAAGACGATCGAGGAGTAGGGTATAATCGAGACGGGAAGTGCTACACTTGCATCAGAAGCGCAAGGACAGAGAAGTGCCTGGCTTGGTACGATCGCTGGCAAATACCAAACAAGGCATTGAGGCTTGCAAACGAAAAGACATGACCACCTCCAATCTAATTCTTGTTTGCTTGCTGACAAGTTGAGATTCTCGGCCGCATGCGGATCTCAAACTCTGAGGGGAAATGTTGAAAAGGACAAATTATTTCTATCGACTCAAAGTGCCATCCCCATGCAGCTTCATACGCAAAACATGACGCTCAAACATCCATTGAGCAATGCGGGTTCGGCCATAGTATTCAAGATGCTTCTTCAGAAGTAAAATTAACACGTGCAAGTTGTGCACATACACTGCCGGACGCTTCCCAATACAGAAGTGGGTCTCGTGCCATGCCAATCCTTCAGGCACACGGGACAAAGGCCTCGATCCGTTGTAGCATCCACACAGCGAATACCTCGCTCTGGTGGTTGCTTCGGCGTTCCATTGACGCAACGACCGACAAGCCGACAGACATGCGCTAGTAAATAGCGACGCCCCGGGTACCAAGCTGTCAGCGGCAAACCACACACCCTCTGTCTCCAGATCTAGCCCACCGCGAACGTGGGGAGTTGATCAATGAGAACGGAAGTTGAGCTTTGGATAGTGGGCTAGTAAATGACGACAGCAACAAGCGAGGGGCACTAGGGACGAACAGGTCAAGGTTATGCCCCTCAACAACCCTCGGTCACTGGCGTCCTGCTGCACATGCTTCTTTCCTAAGCGACAAATCCTGGTACGGTTACGGATTGCAGCCCGAATAAATAGACGTCAATTGCTTAAGCATTGCAAGTTTCCCTACGCTCCTTCCCCTCCTCACACACATTACAGACGATGTCTATCATCGACACTACCAAGGACCTGTCAGCACTCTTCACGCAGCAGGTCAATGCCACACCTGATGCCATTGCGCTAGAGGACGAGAAGAACACATACACATACCAGCAGCTCCACGACAAGGTTGCTGGGCTTGCTCTAAAGCTCCGGCAGCATGGCGTAGGCCGTGACAGCTTAGTTGGTGTGCTCCTCCCACGCTCCGCCGACTATGTCATCGCCTGCATGGCAGCGCTGCGGGCGGGTGGGGCTTTCCTGGTACTCGAACTAGCTTATCCACCAGACTTGCTTGCAGATGTGCTTGAAGATGCACGACCGACGGCGGTGGTCACTATCAGCGCCGAGGTTGGCAAGATATCGGCTGAAGTCCCTCTCGTGGTGCTTGATGAGCAAGAGTTGAAGTCGAATGGCCACGTGGACGAGTCAGAACTTCCGCCCCTTCCAGAAGAGACGGATCTCGACAGGCTGTGCTTTGTTGCCTATTCTAGCGGCACAACCGGCAAACCCAAGGGCATTGCCAACCCCCACCGAGCGGCTGTGCTCTCATACAACCTCCGGTTCGGTTTCTCAGACATCCAGCCTGGCGACAGGGTTGCCTGCAACGTTTTCTTCGTATGGGAGATCATTCGGCCACTACTACGCGGAGCAACAGTCATTGCTGTACCTGACGAAGCCAGCTATGACCCCCGTATGCTTGTTGATCTTCTCAGCAGCAAGAAAGTCACCGAAACTCTGTTCACACCAACCCTATTCGCCGCTGTACTTGCCCGTCACCAAGCGCTGGAGACGCGCCTTCCCAACCTGAAGACCGTATGGCTTAACGGCGAGGTCGTCACCACGGACCTTGCAAGGCGAGGAATTAAGGCTCTGCCGAAGACACGACTCTTGAACGTCTATAGCGCTTGTGAGACACACGAGATTGCTTGCGGAGACATCAATGAGATGCTCGGACAGCTTGACAAGGATGCTGCGTACTGTCCAGTGGGCCCACCTATCATTGACAAGAAGTACGTTTACATTCTCAACGAGAGTGGTCAGAAGGTGGATGAGGGTGATAGTGGTGAGCTGTTCATTGGCGGTCATCTCCTCGCCCGTGGGTACTTGAACCTTCCCGAAGTAACGGCAAAAGCATTCACACCCAATCCCTTCAGCTCTCAAAAGGGCGCACGAATGTACAGAACTGGAGACAAGGCCAGACTACTGCCGAATGGCCTACTCGAGATCACCGGACGTGTTGGTGCCATGATCAAGATTCGTGGATACTCGGTCGTTCCTGGCAAGGTCGAGAGCGAGATCCGCAATCACTTGGCTGTCAGCCATTGCGCTGTTATTGCCCACGGTGACGGAATTGATAGACAGCTGGTTGCGTACATCGTCCGCGACAAAGACTCCTCCGAGGAGCGACCCGTCGTCGAGATAGACAAGGGAGGACGCAGTTCGACTGCTCGCCGCATGCTGCAGGCGTATCTTGCACACTACATGCTTCCTGCTCTCTGGGTCGAATTGGAGACGCTCCCCACCAACGACGTCTCTGGCAAGGTCAACACCAAGGCCCTGCCTCCACCACGATCGAGCTCGCCGACTGGAAGCGCTCGTAAGTACGAGCAGAGTCCTATCAGCATCGAGCAGATCACAACAATCTGGGCTTCCATCCTGAACATCGATGCCAGCTCAATCACTCCCGAGTACAACTTCTTCGATCTTGGAGGTCACTCACTCCTGCTTGCTGATCTTGCAGCGCGTCTGTCGAACACTTTCGGTTTCCGCGTTCCAGTTGCCCGCCTTGCAACACCCGCGACTCTCAACGGTCATCTCGATACTGTGAGGAAGATTCGAGACGGCAACACTGCGGAGATCCAGGAGAATCTGCCTGTCGTTCTTAAGGCTGACTCTGTTTTGGACAAGGATATCCAGCCCAAGGACGCCAAGTTCGTCGCACTCAAGGATGCGAAGACAGTACTTCTCACTGGTGTTACTGGCTTCTTGGGTGCTTTTCTCCTCCGAGACCTTCTGGAGCACACGTCAGCCACCATCATCTGCATGGTCCGTTTCGCCGACGCTTCCCAGGACGATGTTCCGGCTGCCATAGCAAGGATCCGTAGCAATCTCCTGGACTTTGGCTTGTGGAGTGATTCCATCATGGAGCGTGTCGAGATCCTACCTGGTAACTTGTCCAGAAAACGATTCGGTCTACCCCCCGACACGTTCCAGAAGCTTGCTGATCGACTTGATGTCATCGTTCACGCAGCTGCTACTGTCAACTTGGTTTACCCGTACGCTGCGCTGCAGAAGCCTAACGTTGGTGGCACGAGGGAGATTCTTCGTCTTGCCAGTGCTGGAGGCGTCACTGTCCAGTACGTCTCTACAAACGGTGTGCTCCCTCCTGCAAAAGGCCGTGAGGGATGGTCAGAAGACAGCATGCTAGGTGTCGAAGACGTCCCCACAAAGCTTGCCGATGGATACGGTCAGACCAAGTGGGTTGCTGAGCAGCTCGCTTTAGAAGCACAGAAGCGCGGTCTGCCCCTCAAGATTCATCGTCTGGGAACAATCAGCGGACATAGCGAGACTGGTGCAGCGAATGCCTGGGATCTGCTGACTGCTCTGATCGTCGAGTCGATCCGAATCGGCCACTACCCTGATGTCAAGGGCTGGCGCGCAGAGATGACGCCCGTTGACTTTGTCAGTAAGGCCATTCTCCATCTCAGCGATCAGGTCGCAACCGATCAGGCGATCTTCCACATCGGGGACCCCGACCCAGTCGACATCAGCAAGGTCTTCGAAGACGTCGAGAAGCTCGGCTACCCCACCAAGCCCCTGGCCTTCGAGAAGTGGGTCGCTCTGTGGGACGAGAAGCGTGGCTCAGCCAAGGGAGGTGTCGGTGCTTTCACTGTCGACATCCTCCGCAGTGGTATGCCCAGCATCGAATTCTTGCGTGACGTCGTCGTGCTTGACAATGCAAAGACACGGCCCCTCCGCTCAGCAGTCGAGCGACCCAAGGTCGACGAAGCACTCCTCGAGACCTACACCCGCCACTGGTACGCCCGCGGTTGGCTCGCACAGCCGCCTCGCAGCCAGAACGCGGTCGGCGGCTCAGCCCGTACGCTCCCCCGCCGCGGTCCCCTATACGGCAAAGTCGCCATCGTCATGGGCGCATCGTCAGGCATCGGCGCCGCAACCGCCACGGCCCTGGCCCGCGAAGGCTGCCACGTCGCTCTAGCCGCGCGCCGCATCGACGCGCTCGAGAGCCTCAAGAAGCGCCTCACCATCCGCGAGGGCAAGATCATCACGCACAAGACCGACGTGACGGACAAATCGCAGGTCGAGGGCCTCGTCGCTGCCGCAGAGAAACACCTCGGCCCTGTCGACATCTTCGTTAACGTTTCGGGCGTCATGTACTTCACCATGATGGCCAACGCGCTCACAGACCAGTGGAACACGACCGTCGACGTCAACTGCAAGGGCATCTGCAACACCATCGCAGCGGTGGTGCCGTCCATGCTGGCCCGCGGCAAGGGCCACTTTGTCGCCATCTCGTCGGACGCCGGGCGCAAGGTCTTCCCCGGCCTGGGCGTCTACTCGGCCAGCAAGTTCTTCGTCGAGGCCACGCTGCAGGCGCTGCGCGTCGAGACGGCGGGCACGGGGCTGCGCGTCACGAGCGTGCAGCCGGGCAACGTCGCCACGGACCTGCTGGGTATGAGCACGGACAAGGAGGCGCTGAGCAAGTACGGTGAGCCGAGTGGCGCCAAGGTGCTGGATCCGGAGGACGTCGCCGGCAGTATCGTGTATGCGCTCAAGCAACCCGAGCATGTCGCGGTCAACGAGGTGATGATTGAGCCGCGCGACGAGCCGATTTAAGTGCATCTGGAGGGACGAGCTGAAGATGAGCTACTCCATCTCCGCTTCGCGAGAGGTGGGGTCTGCCTGCGAAGAGGTGGAGGATGATGATTAGGATAGAAGAGATGAAGGAGATGAGAGATACGACAATTTCAATGATGAAAGATTGTGTCGCCCCAGTATGAATCGATTTGACGTGACGTACCCTTAAGAGCAATATGTGAAGACGGGTTGATGGATGTGGTCCAGCACGATACACACACGTACTTTTCTTGCGCGAACGCTGAATGGGCACGTCCAACGAAAGCGATGAGATGAACTGACCACAAATGTGGGGTTGAAGATTGATGTATTTGATGAGCAGAGTTTTGCCAGCGGCGTAAGCCACCTTCCTAGAAACAGGAAACAACAAAAGTCGACACATGCGCGCAGTGCAGACTGCCGTGCTAACCCCCAAAACTCTCAGCCCTCGTCCTCTTCTGCGCCTTCCCCACCTGGCCAAAGTCCTGGCTGCCATGCGCCGACCTGATTTCGCCTCGACTCCCACTCTTCCTGAGCCCAACACCAGCAGCCCTCGCAGTCTCGCCCGGTCTGCGCCTCCGCGTAAGCTGGTACCCGCGATCGAGCTCAACTTCGATGGCGCAACGGATCTTCAGCGCCGTGACAGCAGGCCAGACGCTGCGCTCGCCCTTACGGATCCAGTAGTCAATGGCGTCCTTTGTGGGGTTTTCGAGGAGTCTGAAGAAGTCGGCGGGCGTGAGTTCAGGGACGAGGGTCAGGCTTGCGCCTGGGATGTTTTCGTCGAGGAGGAAGCGGCGAATGGAGGGACTGAGGTAGCCGAGTTCGTCGAGTTGGTGGAGACGGTGTTGGATCTCGAGGACAACGAGTTTGAGTATGGGCATGGTAAGTTTCCAGCGGCCGTCTTGGCGGGGGTCGGGGTGGTGCAGGTCAGACCGTAGAAAGGGCGCGAGGTAGGGTCGGGCCTGGGAGACGATGAAGTGGTTTACGTTGTACAGCTCGGCTATGCGGTGCAGCGGCGATTGGCGGTCCTGGTAGGAGGCGTGCGTCCAGGGGCGAAAGGTGGTTTCCAGGGCTGGGCCCCAGGGAACGATTGCACCGGACTCGTCTTTGCACATGAGAACCACGGGATTGTAGAGGGTCGAGGACGCGGTTGCGTTTGAGGCAAGAGCGGCGGACCAGATGAGCTAGATGTGTCAGCAAAGTCCATCGAGATCTGTCGTGTTACTTACAACGTTGGGGGCCGTGAGGTAGTTGAGCAGATTTGGCACACCGCCACCACCACTAGTGGTCACGGTGATGTTCAGCACTCTCTTCGTTCTGAGGTATGCCTCTTGGAACGTCAGATCCCCCACATTCGCCCGCAGAAGCTGCTCCAGCACTCCAACATCGAGAAAGTGGCCCTCGGTCCACCATCGTCTGATACGGCGCGTGAGCGTCTCGTACCAGCCACTGCCTTTCGAGCCCTTGTCCGTTGACTGCCTCGTGAAGGCGCTGAGATCGATGTTCTTCCCATTGAGAAAGTCCAGCAGCTCGTCCTCAGTATGCACCCCGACCAACGCTGCAATGATGGCACCTGTTGCAGTCCCAGCGATGATGCGGGGCAGTAGACCACGCAGATGGAGCGCCTTGACAACACCCAGATGACAGATGCCAAATATCTGTCCGCCTTGCAGCACCAGCACCGATCTCCCAAAAGCCTGCCTCGTGTCGTGGAGCACGTCCAGCTTCGCCTGGATCGTCAAGCCTGTATCTGAACTTACTGCAGTCGGGTACTGCGTGAGGTATTCGACGGCCAGCGCAACCTGGGTGACGTAGTCCTCAATAAGAAGCTTCGTCCCGCCGTACGCACGATTGAACAGGCGCGGCGCGGTGATGTTGCCGAGATTGCGGACGAGGCCGCTGCGCATCACGCCAATCAGCGACAGTACATCGTCGTCGTCGTAGGCCTCGATGATGGAGGAGAGGCGCTGGTGGATGAGGCGGTAGTTGTAGTACTTGCTGGTGGCATTCTGGCGCCAGAGGTCGTAGCCCTGCAGCTCATCGAGGTGGTAGGCGGCGGCCTCCCATTCCTCGAAGCAGCGCGCGTCGGCGATGGTCTCGAGCAGCAGGTCGCGCGGGCTCTTTTGGGTCCACCAAGCAAGCAGTCGCTGCAGCATCCGTGTCAGTAGGGCCGCTACGCAGCGGTTATAGCAGCGCGGAAATCAACGCACCAACAGCCAGAACTGGACAATCTCAGCAAAGCAGCCGAAGACGCTCCAGAGCAGCGTGCCGGCCATGGTGACGGCGTCTTAGGGGTCGGGTGATGGCGCCACTGGGGGCATGTCGTCGTGGCGTCGTTGCTCGGGAGCTGTCACGGAGAGCGTTGTTTCGGCGTCAGCAGTTGGCATGTGAAACCATGGAAAGCGCCGTAGGATTGCACGGAACCGTCGGTTTTGATGCCGAGGCGGGAGGGAGGATCGCGGGGAGCGCCACGCTAGGCGCGAACCATGACGCATCTGGGCAGCAAAGACGTCCAGTAAACCGTTCTTCTGTGTGCACGATCTTGCACTTTTGCAGTCTGCTAGTGCAACATGCCCGGCTCATCCCTTTGGCTGCTCCCGCCGGAAGCACATCCCCTCAATGAAGTGCTGGTGTCTTTGATCAAGCGAACAGCCTCGCGCTTCGGCTCGTCAGACCTCTTCATTCCACACATCACACTGACCTCGGACCTGGTGCTGCCCTCAAGTAACAGCCCAGAACCGCAGCAATGGCTCGACTCGCTAGACCTCCCGGCTAGCAGCGATTTGCAGGTCGAGTTTGACAAGCTGGACAGCGAGGACGTCTATTTCCGCAAGCTCTACATCAAGTGCAGCAAGACCACTGGACTCAAGGCCCTTGCTACCGCTTGCAGAAAGCAGGTCGCCGATTACCAGGACGAGGAGACGGCGCGGAAGTGGGCGGAGGAAACGTACAATCCGCATGTAAGCTTGTTGTAGTAAGTCTAATGAAATCCTTCACTCAAGATGGCATGGTTGACCCTTGGACCCAGTCATGACTGCCCACGCGTCGACGAAAAGGGCCTTGGAGAGACAAGCAAGCTTGCACGAGAGGAAGGCATAGACCTTGCAGAGCGAAGTGAGGGGTTGACTTGGACTGGAGGCCGCGTTGTACTCGTTGCAACCCACAAACCAACTTCCGAATGGAAGCCCATTGCCCAAAGGGTACTTTGATGCGTCATCAGCTGAATGATTATGAGCATTTGTCACAGCTGGCACGTAGCACGAATGATGTCTGGTTCGAGCTCGAGCTCGCTAGCCGTAGGCAGTCGGTGTTTTGTTGGTCGAGCCACTTGAGGCTGCTGTGGCTGAAGAAGAGTGGACCCCTTTAGATGCCGCCCCTATCTAAGTGACGCCAACGCAAGCCAGACGTCATTGAGGGGTAGCTATCATGAATGATGATAGACGAGGGGCATGTAAAGCCTGATTTTCACTTCGCTCCGCAGGCGTTCGATACTTGTGGGATTGAGAGTCATTGTGGCGATCAAAAGCCATGTGTTTGTTGCATCAGAGATAAAGTTCACTGTAATGTGTGGAGGAATCGTGAGGTTTGTGGTATATATGTTTGCTTTGCTGTACAATGATATCGCTTATGGTATAATCATACTCATATATCGTTAAACATTAAGAGAAAAGATATTGCCTGTGCATCTATTTCATGAAACCACGCTTGCCATCGCCATCAGCGTCAACCTTGGGGTTAAGCTTGTCCATCAGGCTGGGCTTGGTCTTCTCGCCAGTGCTAGAGACAGAGCCGTGGGTGTGGGTGTTGTGAGCATCAGCCCTGGATCGGTCCTCGCGCAGGGCATCGGGTAGGTTGTCCTTGGTAGAGTGAGTGCGATTGTCGCGGGCGAAGTCGTTGTGCTGCTGCCCGTGGTGTCCAGCGATACCAGTACCAGCAGCGCCGCCAACAACACCAGCCCCAGCCTCACGGTGACCGGTCAAGCGAGATCCCTCCCTATCGCTGCTGCTTGCGCTGCTGCTGCGGCGGCGGTGGTGTGTCACACCAGCGATACCGCCGGCGGCAGCACCTGTAGCAAGGCCTGTGCCAGTCTTTCCGTGCACACCAGCATCGTGGTAATCCCCGTGCTGGACTCCACCAGGGATTGATTGGATATCACGCTGTCCCTCACGGAGAGCGCCAAAGCCCCCTGCAGTGCCGGCACCGATGTTCTTGGGTACACCCTCGAAGGCATCGTAGCGCTCCTCACGGCCTGTCAGGGCCCCGCCCTTTGCCTTGAACTGCTCCATGGTCATAGCAGGCAGAGCAGTTGTGCTGTGGTGAGTAGCCTTGTTGTGATGAACCTCGTGGATGGGAACAGTAGTATGAACAACGTTGGGCTGAATAGTCTCCTTCTGGACGACAGGCTGGATAGTTTCGTGGATATGGTGGTGTACATGCTCACCACCAATGGCAGCAGCAGCGCTCTGGCTGTGTGTGGTGGCATCTACACGGCGCTCATCCTTGAAGCGAGCCTGCTCCTCCACAAGATTCCTCTTGGTATTGTCATGGTCGCGGTGGTCGAACTCACGGTGCTGAACAGCGCCGAGCTTGGCTGTGTGCTGCTCAGGAAGGACTTCACGGTCCTGGACAGGCTGAACTGTGCGATGGTAGTGATCCTGGTGGACCTCCTTGTCAACCGCTGTCTGAACCTCCTCGTGAACGTGAGGCTTCACAACCTCATGCTGCACAGCAGGGGCGACAGCCTCATGAACAGTGGTGTCGTGATGTCCAGACTTGGACATGAAGTCGGTGATAGCTGCCTTGGCTTTGTCCATTTTGATAGTGAGGTTGCTTGTTGTGGTATTGAGTGTTGGATGTAGTGGTGAAGATGTTTTTAAAAGTGGCTTGGGGATTTAACGTTTGATGATGGTATGATGATGAGTTGTAGTAGTAGCTCGGTGAACCCTTTATACCTCTGCGCTTGGGCATTCTTCGCGTGTACGCAGGACGACGTAATTGACAGAAGCTCACAGCCTGTGGAGCTTGTACGAAGCGTCCCACGGCACGTCAAGCTAGTGCCGTCGCCTAACGCCGACCAAGCTTCTCGATGCGGACATGTGGCGGTGCTCATTGGGTCCATAAGCATGGGTTCGTTGGTGACGGTTCCGCCATATGGCATCAAAGAATGGCTCCGAGGGGCTGACTCACCGAGGTGTGTTTGATGATCTACGTCAGAAATACCTTCAATCAATGTATCAGCCACTGTCTACGTCGTTACGGCGGCACTCACGCTTGACGCAGTGTTGGAAAAGAGTGGAGTGCAGCGGTCCAGTCCCTCCCAAGCTTCCACAGACGCCGCTGCCACAGGCTAGCCGGCCTCATCGATTCTCACTTCGCCCCAGGGCCGCCAGCATGCGTCTATGTGCGGAAAATACGTTCACGATGCATCAACACGCGTGCATGGGGTCGTGCCGAAAGAGGGAATAAGGAGGTGCGACGATCTGCACTGGGGTGGCGCTCGGTGATGTTATCGATCTGGATCACTTTGGAAGCCGCGTCTGTGCGCATGCCCAAAACATGAAAGAGCGTCACGGCGAGCACCTTTTCGATGCTGTCTGTCTCCAAAGTCCGTGTTGTCGGTACGCGTCGTGCGCGCTTTGGAGTTGTCACAACCTGCTTTACTCTTGCCCCGGAGCCATAATCTGGTTCGAGACTGATGCAGCGTAAATCATTCCTGTCCCTTGGAACGCTATTATGATCAGCAGCGGATCCGTCCGCTGTTGGCCACTTCATCTCTCGTCGTCATCCCGTCTTTGCATGGCCACTGTTTACCACGATGCATGTGGTATCGTCACCGCGCCTAAGTGGGCCTGACACCCTGCTCATGATCGTCGAGTGGTTGTTGCGTGCGCATCGGGCTTTAAACGCGTCATTATGGTATTGAGGTGATTGCTTGGATCTGAGCCTCGACTCAATCCTCATCTGAGTTCATTAAAACATGAACTCTGTAGCCAGGGAAAAATGAAAGGAGACAGAGTTGAACTGCTTTTGCGAAACTATGCGTGCCGCGCTCTGCCGTACACTGACGAGTCACGGCGTCACCGAGCTGTAGTAAGGCCCAGAACAGCGGTGTTACCGAACAGCTTCTGGACTGCTCTTGTGACCCGCCTAATAATGTTCTGCCTTAACAGCCTTGCCTCTCAATTCGATGGCATTCTAGACAAGCACGTTCTGTGCGTCATCGCGCTCTGAGATCCGTATTGTGCTTTTTCGAACCGTACATCTGTGCTTGTAGGAGGACTACCCGCGATGTGTGTTTTGGACCTGCATTTGACACCGAAGTTTTGTTTTTGTTGGTAAACGCATATAACGCCTCTTGTGCTTTCTTCACAGGCAAGCACCATGCAGCAGAAGTTGAAGTCTGTTTTTCGAAGGTCCAGTAAATCGAGGAGTTCCTCAGGTCAGCCCGAGAGCAACAGCCCGCCCTCTAAAGCAAATCCGCCACGTGGTGATCGCCAGCGCGTATCTTCAGAGAGAAATGGTCGCTCCTCAGTCGATTCATCTACGGCTGGCCGTAGCAGACCTGTCAGTTCAACTTACGACGACTCTCAGAATAGAGCACGGGCACAGTCCAATGACTTCGTCACTTCCACCGACCCCAATGGCGGTGCCATCGCGAACGACTACAAGGCATACCTGCCTGCCCTCTCACCGGTGAATGATGACTACGGCGACGACTACGTAATGTCAAGTGAGAAAATTCACCACAATACAAAAAAGCCCGAATCGCGGTACGAAGAAGGTGTTGCTGATCGCAACATTGCACGATACAGTGGTTCATTCGATGGTGGCCACCGCAAAACGCCTTCCTCGAACTCAGCATCTGGCCAACAGCACTCGCATCAGCAGTCTTCTGGAGTTGGAGCTGTCAGGGCTACGTCAAATCCGATTCACGATGGTGGCTCTGTTGGAAAGCATTGGAGCGATCACGACATCGCGAGGAACGTTGATCGGCATGACGGTGCTATTTCGACCACAGGGACGTTCACACATGAAGGGAACTCGCCTGAGAGATCGATCTTCCCCCCCGGGAGCGTTCGAGCTGATCCTGTGATTGAGAGGAAGCCACTCGTGTCGGGAAGCGACAAAGTCACGTCTCCTGCCATACAAGGTACACACGACGAGCATGGCTCACATTCTAGCATACTTCACGCTACAGTGGATGGAAGTAAATTTGGGGAAGAGACTGAATTAGCAAGGAAATTGCGTGAGGACGGAGTCGTAGATCTCAGGAATACAGTCGATACAAACGGAGACGTCACCTGGGCACCAGGTAAGTGACCTGCCTTTCCCCTTCCGGCCTGCTGCACGACGCGTATTAATTCTCGCAATGTACTAACCACCTCATAGCTGTTACACATGAGGTGATCAAGCCCCACCAGCATGAGATTGTTCAACCCAAGATCTACCGCGAGATACACAATTACGAATACTTTCATCGTCTGCAGCCTGTCATGATGACAGAGGTCCTTCCTCCCCGCCACTGGATACCGAATCCAGACGGGGAGGGACTCATCGAAATCACAGCCGACGAGCTACCGGCTCGTACTGGAGACAATCGATGGTGGTCAATCTGCGAGCACTCGAGTCCTCAACCTTCCCGTGCGATGTTGCCGAAGTATCGCACAGAACCTGAGATCATCGAAGCAGGCACGTTCATAAATGAAGAGGGGTTTGAGCGGAAGGAGACGATCATCATCCATCCACCAACGCTGGCCGACCTCAGCGGTTACGGCGGGCCTGTGCAGGCCATGCACTTCGACCACAAAACCGGCAAGAGCTGGATGGGGGAGCTTACAACGATGGATAAACTTGAACAACTCCAACAGGAGCTGAATCGCGCGCCAGATGCACGAGCTTTCCAGATGGATGGACTTGCAAAGAGTCTCCCAAGTTTGCCTCCGAACTCTGATTGTAGGGGATCTACTTCAATACCAAACCGCAAGCCTGTCAACAGACATGCTTCGCCGGTGCATGGCTTAAACAATGGACTCAAGATGAACGCTGTATGAGCGGTTAATTCTTCTGGATACAATCACTTCTTTTCAATTTCATTGTAAATTTACTGTATCTATCTCAAGTGGGGACGTCATTGTGGTGCGCACTCAGCGATAGCCAGAGCATCTATTGGTAGTATTGAAAGCAAGCATAGCGTTCGGCATAGTATTCCATATTCGATATAACGCACTCTTCCGCCATTTCAACGAGCTGTCTGATATTAACACTGGTTGGCACTTCTTGTATTATCAAGCCTTTGCTATGCTGTTCCTCGCACCTATCGTCCACAACCAGCCGCGTGCCTATTGCGTCACGTGGGTTAACATTAATCATCTCTTGAACGCAACGACACCCCGTAAAGCGTACTCAGAACGAACAATGCCGATCAAACGGCAAACCCCTTCGGCAGTGCCTCGCGTGTTCTCACGATTACCTATCAAGAGCAGCGTTGTCGACGAACAGTAAGACTTTGCTACCAATCTCCAAGCATCTAATAACGACGCTGGACCGAAGCGTACGACTCGCAAGGCTTTATGGCTTCGAGCACGTAATATGGAAATCACGTGCACATGTTGAGCGTTGTCGCCAGCTAGACATACAGCTTGGCCAACGAATGGCGCCATATTCCAGACCCGACATCCACGGTCTTGGGTAGTCTGCCCAGCCCGGTAAGCTGAAGACTATGGCTCAGCTGCTTTGTTCGCGACTATCCTGGGCTTAGTCTACATTGAAGAATTACGCCTTTGCTACCGAGAGCTTTTCGAATGCTCCACACAGCTTACAGCGTCCATTATTGTTTGCGACTATAAGATATCGTCGTGAAGAGTTTATTAGTGAGCACGGACCGTAGGATGTACAAGGATTCGACAGGGTCCCCGCCGTTTGTCAAGGGAAAGCGTGGGGTGCGTTCGCCCACTCATTTTGACAGGCTCTATCGCAACCTCAGAACATGTCGCTAGACTGACAGGGTCACGCAAGGGCGGCTGTTGCCCAACAAGTCTCAGCTTCTCAGCTTGAAACGGCCCACAGTGCTGTAATACTGTCTGGTCGTTCTGATGCGAAGGACGTGGACGCACCACGTTACATATTGAGGCTAAGGTGCCGGGTCGTCGCAATGGGGAATCCTGGGACTCGGTAACATGGTGCGTGTATCGTTCCTGCTCTGGAACTGAGATCTTCATCTGTGTGCGAGCTAGGGATACGGCTAAGCGTTGGATTTGATACAATTCAACACTATTCGATGTCCAGATAAGCCTGTGGCGGTAGACAGGTTGAATGAAGCCTAAGCCAATCTTGAGCCCAGTGTCGCCAAGCTCAGCTCCAGGCCGGATGCCACGCTGCGAACGCTGCAATTGGAGAAGCTCTGATGGCCAAGACAAAGTCAAGAGTTGGAGGGATTTTCGAAAGTTGGGCCGTCGAAGACTCGGGGCGTCCGAGAGATGGCGCAATTGAACGTCGTAAGTCCACGAGCTGCGAAAATATCGAGTTCCGGACAATAGGAAATTGAGGATCAGTACCAGGAAAAGTGCCGGCATCTATCGCACTGTAGATGTCGGCCGTTGGCCATGAGGCTGCCCCGCATTGCATGTCTTTCCAGTCTAGTGGCCCCGAATAAGACCCTGCAACACCACGCTGCTATCTTGACCATCCTTACCCAAAGCGTGCCGCTGCGCACATGGTTTGCCGTGACGTTCACAGCCATGACGAAGGTGCAGCTACTGCACCGCATTGGATTACCACGCGCTCAGGGCAAAGCAATCATGGTCAGCAGACTGCATCGCATAGGATGGAGAGAGGCGCCACATTGATGGTCGGAACGCGGCGTACACGACAGGTATAGTTCTAGGCTGACGCTAGGGGACCCACATCTCACTGTCCACAACAGTTTCGCGGAGCGCAGCGATAGTTTTCACCTCCAAGGCGGAGTCCGCGCTAGTGACAGAGTATTTCATCAGCTTGCCGCGCTCTTGATTTCTCTACTGCTCGTGTTCACGTTACACCAGCCGCGAACAGCCTCTCAGCTAGTCATACACCGCCGCGAGTAGTATATGGCATTCGTTGTGCAATACTTCTGCCTCCTACTTAAGGATCTTTGCTGAATTCTGCGGACTAAATCTCCCGAGCTGCTTCCACAATGTCCTCCAGCGGCATCGACTACCTCCCAAATGGGCCCGGCGGCAAGAAACCACAGGGTGTTTCTGTTGACGAGGAGAAGAACTACGAGCGACGCAGCGACTCAGTTGGCTCCGTTAGACTAGTCCACGACAATACCCATCGAAAACTCAAGAGTCGACATATTCAACTGATTGGTATTGGTGGTACCATTGGAACTGCCCTCTATGTTCAGATTGGTCGAGGGTTGATGAATGGCGGCCCCGCGTCGCTGTTCATCGCCTTCTCGTTGTGTAAGTCGCACACAAACACACTCCACCATGAACAATAACTAACACCTCCAGGGTGCACTGTGATCCTAGCGGTCACTGTCAGTGAGACTCCCCTATCTTGATTTTCCCCACGCAACGTTCCCCATTGCGACACTGCCAAAGCGTCTCTTTTTCGCCAGAAGCACCACATTCCACAAATGTCCAAATGCGGAAACCAACTAATTCCAACTTTAGGCATTGCCGAGATGGTAACGTATTTGCCTATATCGTCTCCGTTCATTCGATTCGCCGGCCGTTTCGTCGACGATGCTTTCGGTGTTGCTGCTGGCTGGAATTTCTTCGTCTTCGAAGCTGCTTTGGTCCCGTTCGAAATCGTGGCATGCAACGTCATTATCAACTTCTGGAGTGATGCTGTACCAGTTGGCGCTATCATCGCGATCGTGATCGTCCTATACGGGTATGTCATGCAATCGCCAAAATACACCTCAGGTGGGACTAATACAGCGGCAGCGTGATCAACTTGATGGCCGTAAAATGGTACGGCGAAACCGAGTTCTGGGCAGCTGTCGGCAAGGTTCTGCTCATCATTGGTCTCCTCATTTTCACATTCATTTCCATGCTTGGCGGTAACCCTGAGAAAGACCGTTATGGCTTCAGGTACTGGAAAAACCCCGGAGCCTTCGCCCCGCTGTATTACGGCGGCGATCTGGGCCGCTTCCTCGGCTTCCTGCAGTGCCTGATCCAGGCCTCTTTCACTATCGCCGGCCCTGACTACGTCTCTATGGCTGCTGGAGAGACCGAGAACCCCCGAAAAGTCATGCCTCGTGCTTACAACGCCGTCTTCTACCGTCTCACCACATTCTTCGTCCTCGGTTCGCTGGCAGTCGGTATCAACGTGCCCTACAACGACCCTGAGCTGACAGACGCCTTTGCCGACGGCAAGCCTGGAGCCGCCGCCTCCCCCTACGTCGTCGCCATGAACAGACTCCGCATCGAAGTGCTACCGCACATCGTCAACGCCGGTGTCCTAGCCTCCGCCTTCTCCGCCGGCAACTCCTACGTCTACTGCGCGTCGCGCTCGCTCTTCGGTCTCGCGCTCGAAGGCAAAGCGCCGAAAGTGCTGACCAAGTGCACCAGGCAGGGAGTGCCCTATCTATGCGTCGCCGTGGTTCTCGCCATCTCTCTGCTCTCGTTCCTGCAGCTGGGCGAGAACTCCGCAGTCGTGCTGAGTTGGTTCGTTAGCTTGGTTACGGCCTCCCAGCTCATCAACTTCTCCGTCATGTGCTACACGTTCTTGTGCTTCTACAAGGCGTGCAAAGTGCAGGGCCTGGATCGCAGGACGCTGCCGTACACGGGTATCTTGCAGCCGTATGCTGCATACTACGCTTTGACGGCGACGTTCATTATGACTTTTGTCGGCGGATACACGGTTTTCCTGCCGGGATACTGGGATGTGCCGAACTTCCTTTTCTCGTAAGTTTTGCTCATTCACTGACGCTGACCACGGACTGACAAGCTTCAGATACATGATGGTGTTCTTGTTCCCTGTGATTTTCCTCGGATGGAAGTATGTGAAGAAGACGAAGAGAGTCACGGCGCACGAGGCCGATCTTGTCACCGATCTGGCGGAGATCGAGGAGTACACTCGCAATTTCGTTGCAGTGCCCGAGACCAACTGGTTCAACAGGGCGCTGGACAAGATGTTCGGCTAGCGTCTGAGGCGAACCTGTTGCAAACGCAGAGGGCGTGTTTTGTGCATTTTTTGCAATGTAGGCTGCTACATTCGGATGGCTCTTCACAGTCCCCAGAAATGATTAAATGCATATACTCCGACTTTAAATGCTTGTACACATGCACATAGAGGAAGAAGCACGCACATGTGCGAATGCACAAGACCTCGCATTAGTGACTCTTTGATCTCAACCCCACAAAAGCAAACCCAGGGTATCATGCCCCAACGCCGGCTCAAACGCCATTTAGAAACAAGTACGACCATCTCAAAACAGAAACGTTGGGATATCGTCAATTCGCGCAGCCCTCTTCTTCCCCTTTCCCTCGTCCTCCCTCGCGCGATCGGCCTTCCTCTTCGCAATGCGTGCTGCGACCTCCTTACTCACGCCGTTACTATTGCTCGCCGACCCTAAGTCATCCAAGAAATCAATGGACCGTCGCAGTTGACTGCCTCTCGCGGTCTGTGAGGGCTGGGGCGAGGAGTGCGTGGATGTTGTTTGCGAGCGGGGATGGCCACGGGGAGGCGGGGTTGGTGGTATTCTCGTAGTGGTTGGTGGCGGGGTGTAATCGTCGAGCATCTCGAAGGGCGTCATTCTCGCGGCACGAGAGCGTGGTCGTGCGGCCGGTGCTGGGACAGGGAGAGCGGGCTTGGCGAAGGATGGCGGTGCAGGTCTAGAGACAGTTGGAGCAGGAGGTTGCGGCTTCGGCAGTGTTGTTGATGCAGGTGCGGAACGCTTAGCGGTTGGTGCGCGCGGAGCGTCCAGGTCATCACTGTCCGTATTGTGGGACATTCTGGTAGGCGGTCGAGGTTTTGAGGTCGAAGAAGGCTTGCTTGATCGAACGCGGGCGTCCTTCTCCTCATTCTCATCGCTCAGCGAAGCAAATACGTCCCGAATGGCCTTCTTCTGCCGGTTCTCCTGCGCCTTGGCTCTCTCCCTCATCTCACCTTCAACAGAGCGCTTCGCACCTGCAACAACAGGTCTTGCTATCTCGACTTCTTTCTTTTTTGCCTCGATGGTCTCTTTCAGCCGGTCGTATTCGGCGATGTGCAAGTGCCGTGTGAATAGTTTTGCAGTTTCAAGAAACTCGTCTTCGACCATCATCCATTCATCGTCACGGAGATCGAATTTTGAGACACCTCTTTGCATTGGCTCGTTGGGTAATGTATCATATGCTAGAGGTGGTGGCGAAGAAGACGCTGCTCGTGGCTCCGAAAGAGTGTTTCCCGTTCTTTTGATGCGTGATGCTGAGGGTTCGGGCAGCAGATCATCAGAGTCTGAGGAGGCCCTTGCTTTTCCTTTGCCCTTGCTATCACTAGGGAGAGATGCGTGGTTGAGAAGATCATCGTCGATGTTATCGGGAATCTTTGTCGACTTCTGTGTGCGGATAGACGGTTTGATAGTTTGCGTGCGACTTCCTCCGCCACCAGTCTTCCAAGGCAGCTGTCGCGGCATCGTGATGGCTTTCGGCGGGACACATCAGCGAGGCGTTAAGAGATTCTCCCCACAAAGCATGTCTGAGGCTGGAGAGAATCATACATTGACGTGTCGTGTGTTACTGTAACCGGACGCGTCGCGCACGTGCACGCGAAGTGAATGCAGGGGAGCCTCTGCCCCACTTCTAGGCTCTTCGCTAAACCACGTCACTCCAGACGAACACTGCTGCGCGCCCTTCCGGCGCATCTCGAAGTCCGAAAGAGCCACGTTCCTTTTCCATTGTATTCTGAGACTTTCCAACCATGAATCTCTAAAGGAGTCAAAGGGGCCTTCACAGATGGAGGTCCCTTCCTCATCTGGCCGCGATATCGAGCAGGTTCTCTCTGTCACAACAACCGAATGAGGGACACATATCAACATCAACAATCAGCACTTCACATGACCGAACCACCTGACTGCACCCAACCAGACTCCACTGCGTTGATTTCTGTTATCTGAAGCTTTGACGTCAATTGGAACTAGCCAGCTACAGACGACGTCGTCCAACGCACCTCCCCGTCTAGTCGCCAGCCTTCACCCTCGTCATGTCCATGTTCCGTAGACCAGGAGACTCATCGTCATCCTCGTCTGAGGCATCTTATGATCAGACTGAAGATGACGAGGTGAGAATGCCGCAGCAGGATAGCCTGGTCACCCGCGTCAACACCCTGGAGTCCAGCACATCTGAGGTACCTGCCAACACGCAACGACCATCTCTTGCAGACATGAGAGGGTTCTCGACACAAGACATCCAAGCCCTCGGCTTTCATGCTATGCTCGAGCAAAACGCGGTCACTGCAGCAGCAGCTCGATTGGCTGTTGATCCTAGTGATCCAGAGGCGCGGAGGCAGGGCCACGAAGCATATCAGCGGATGGCTCGTCAACTACCAGAAGGCATTGATGGAAAGTATGCCAGCGACGAGTTTCGTGCCTTGCGTACTACAATGCAGGATGGCATCAATCAAACCACAAGTGCGCACCTGAACACAATCGCAGCAGCGCCTGACACACACGCCTTGATCATGCGCCACAGGAATGGAAATGCTGCGCCAACTTCTCAGCCGCCGCTCACTGGATTCAATTCGCTAGCGGATCTGCCCACGATGCCAGATCCGTGGCTGCGCGGATATCCTGACCTGCAAAACGACCGCTACGCGCGAGACTTCTCAGAGCTCGAGGTTGTCGGCAAAGGTGGCTACGGCAAAGTTTTTAAAGTCAAACACAAGCTTGATGGCTCTTTCTATGCAGTCAAAAGAATAGCAGTGCCAGCTGCTAAGCTCGAGAAAGTCCAACAACATGGCCCGGAAGCATTGAACAGCATGCTGGAGGAAGTGCGGTCTTTGGCCAAATTCGACCACACAAACATTGTCCGCTACCACAATGCGTGGCTAGAGTTTGCGACGGCACCAGCGGATGCGCCGCCCATGCCGACAGCGACGTACTTGCCTAACAATAGGCTCCTAGAGGAAAAGACAAATCTCTCGTCCAGTCCATCCGATATTGGCCATCTCCAGGCTGAGCTTAATAGTATTCAGTTTGGAGAGCCTTCTGCAGATTCTGGAGCGGACATTCTTTTCGAGGCCAGCAATACAGGGGAAGCAGAAGACTCGAGAAGTTACACAGATAATCTTTCTCTGCACGACAAGCTGAGAGCTAGACGAAGAAATCGACGTACTAGCCAAGCCAGTCAAGCTACCATTGCTACTATCTCTTCCACCAAATCACTTATGAGCGCGGTGGAGGACGTCTCTGAGGAGTTTGCCGACGAGGAGGTGGAAATGGTCCAGCGCCGTCACATGCCCTTCTCGCACGACCTCACCACCGACATGTCCGACAGCATGATCTCCCATAGCGACATGCCCGCTGGCCCCCTCATCAGGACGCGCACCACAGGCCCGGTGTTGACCCTCAACGTGCAGATGTCTCTCTACGAATCCAACCTCGCGGCCTTCCTATCGCCGGACCGGACATCCTTCTCCAGCAAACCAGACCTCACGCACTGCTTCCACCCGTGCGTCTCCCTCGAGCTCCTCAGCAACATCCTCTCGGGCGTCGAATATCTCCACAGCCAAGGCGTCGTGCACCGCGACCTCAAGCCCGCCAACATCTTCCTCGCGCTCGCAACCGGCCGCCGCCCCCCCTACGGCGCCGTGGACCTCTCGTCCTGCACACCCTGTTCCAAGCGCGAGCGCGTGTACGTGGTTCCCCGCATCGGCGACTTTGGCCTCGTAGCCGCGCTCGACGACCCATGCCACAGCGGCGAGCCACCCACCCCCAACGCCAAGCCCGTGGGCACGCAGTTGTACCGCCCGGACACGCGCTCGCGCAACAGCGATAAGCTGGATGTTTTCGCGCTGGGAGTCATCGCGGTGGAGATGCTGTGGCGGTTTGGCACGCGCATGGAGCGCAGTGAGACGCTGGGGCGGCTCAAGAAGGGCGAGTTTCCGGAGGGGTTTGCGCAGAAGATGGGGCCGCACGGGGAGAAGGTGAGGCAGCTTGTGGGGGCGATGGTGTTGGCGGATGAGCAGCAGCGGATGGGGTGTGAGGAGGCGCGGAGCGAGATTGGGGGGCTGATTGAGGCGATGAAGGGCTAGGGGTCTGGGGTTTGTCGATACGTTTGGACGTGCATGAGGTGAGACGCGGGGTGCGGACGGAGGAAAAGATAGATACCCGTCACGAAACGATACGCAGTTACAGACGCAGGTAGCATTGCAAAGCAGCGCTGATGCATACGCATGTAGACGACTCGTTCTGAATGCACGCTTTCTATAAACACAGAGATACAGTACATGCCTTGAACGCCGCATGCGCACGCAATCCCGTCCCCAATAAAAAAACACCAAGAATTCATGCGAAAAAATTGACCTCTATGCAGACTTTCAATGCAGATGCGAATGTGAATACGAATACGAATGCCGATCAATAAGCAGGACGCAGCAAATGCAGGCTCAAGACCAACAGCAACCGTCAGCAAAAAAAAAAGAAAAAAAAAGAAAAAAAAAGAAAAGATGATCCAAGAAGTAAGGGACGTCATTCTACACAGCAACGCCCCTGCTCTTCCACCCGCCGGGTCCCCTCCACGCAAAAACCCACAGGCCCATGGCGACCCACACGGACACAGCCATGGCCCAGAACGTCGGGGCGTAGCACGCGCGCCCATAGCACAGGACATCGGTGTCGTCGCGCTCGCCGAGGGCCATGGCATCTGCGCCGCGCTGGTAGACGAGGGCGTAGACGGCGCCCCACAGGGAGGCGCCAGCGGCGGGGGTCATGGCCAGGATGCCCCAGTTTGTGCCAAAGTTCTCGACGCCCCAGACGACGCTGACGACGATTGGGGTCAGGGAGAAGACGGCGCCGTAGCCCGCGCCGATGAGGGCCGAGACGAAGACGAAGCGCGAGGGGTGGTTTTGGATCAGGCCGGAGGCGAGGAAGAGTTGGCCCAGGGAGAGGAGGAAGGCGAATGCGAGGAGGAAAGTGATGCGGGAGACTGTGAAGCGGTGGCGGGGACGCGGGGGGAGGGAGGAGACGCTGTTTGCGAGGCTGTCTGGGCCTTGGAGGTGGGCGTGCGAGGGGGTGGTTGGGGCGAGCATGTCGGAGAGGGTGCCGGTGAGGAGGCGGGCGAGGGTGGAGGTGATGGCGACGATGGAGACGTGTGTTGCGGGCGTGGTTTGGGTGTCGACGTGCGGCGGGGTGAGGGTGTTGATGATGGTGCCTAGGTTGTTGATGAAGGCCTCGCCGGGCCCAGTGACGAGGAAGAAGCCGGCGGCGAGCCACCACATGGTGGGGTCGAGGATGTAGCGGCGGGTCTCCTCGTTGAGGAGCCAGGTCTTCTTGCGGGCTTCTTCTTCGTGGCGGGCCTTGAGGGCGGCGGCCTCGGACTGCAGGAAGTCAAAGGTCGAGTCGGAGAGGTCCTGGGGCGGGAGGGTGCCGTAGCCGTGGGTGTGGGCGGCGGCGGCGAAGAAGTGGTCCTGGGCGAGCAGGCCGGAGCGCTCGAGCTCGTCGACGGCGTCGTCGATCAGCTCGCCCTCGTCGATGATGCGCAGGGCGAAGGTGCCGACGAGGCCAACGGCGAGCAGCAGGGCGCCGAGGAAGACGAAGAAGCGGAAGACGTCGACGTCGCCGCGCGAGCCGTCCGGGCGCGTCTCGCACAGCAGGTGGGCGGCGACCTGGCTCTGCCACATGCCGCTGAGGCCAAAGGCGGCGATGGGGACGGCCAGGGCGATGCCCTTTGCGTTGCCGCGGCCAAAGTTCTTGGCGCACGTCGTCACGGCGGACAGGTACATGCAGCTGGTGCCCATGCCCACGGCGAAGAAGGCCAGCACCATGACGGCAAAGGGCCAGCCGTGGCCGCCGGCAGCGGGCGGCGGGCCGCTCTGGTAGGCAAAGGCGGCGAGCAGGTAGCCGACGCCGAAGAAGGCCCCCGAGAGGGCCGAGGGGGCGCCGGGCCCCAGGCGGTCGCACAGGTAGCCAAACAGCGGGACGGGCAGGTACATGCCCAGCTCGGCGACGATGCTGACGAGGTTGACGTGGAACTGCGAATAGTGCAGGCGGCGCTGGAACAGCGGGGCGTACAGCGAGTAGGCCGTGATGCTGCCGGCGCAGAGGCAGTTGACAATGGCCCAGGCGAAGCTCAGCCAGCGCACGGCGAGGCGCTGCAGACGGGCGCGGTCGCGCTCCATGACGCCCTCGGCGACCTGCTCGAAGAAGCTGCCGGCGTAGCTGTTGTCGTTGCTGGCGGCGGTGCTGGACGCGTCCGACGAGGCGAGCAGCGGGCGGCGGGCGCTGGGGAAGTCGAGCTTGTCGATGCCCCGGTGGCCGCTGCTGCGCTGCGACGAGGGCGGCGACGGCATGGCGCGGGGGGAGGGGGGCTGTCGTGTGACGCGAGGTGTGAGGCGAGGCGAGGCGAGGCGGGCAGGGCAGGCAGGGCAGGTGACGGGCGCGATTGCAGGTTGCAGATGGCAGATGGCAGATGGCAGATGGCAGCTCACAGCGACATGGACATGGCGGATGGCCGAGTGCTCCCTGCGACGGCGAGCGGGAGCGCGATACGTGAGGGCAGTGTGTCTGGGGTCTGGGGTCTGGCGTCTGGCGTCTGGCGTCTGGCGTCTGGCGTCTGGGGTGCAGCACGACTAGCCGTCAAGCACGCCCGTCGCCGCCGCGCAAGGCGGTCAACGCCAGCTCATCTCGCCTTCGTCGCCCACCATGACGCAGAGATCTCAGGTACCGCCTACAGCCACAGCCGACAGCCTTGGCCTCGTGCTCTCATACTTGACCATGTCAATGCATCTCGAATTCTCGATCCAAACAACGCTGCATGCAGCAGCTCGCCCTGTTCTTGTCTGTGCCTGTGATCTGACAACCACGTCGTCTAATAGAGCAACTGCGCCAGAACCACACCCTCCCTGACACGACCGCTGGAAGCAACCCGTGTCTTGAAGCTGTGCAACACTGATCCCACCACACAATCTTCCCTGTCGACGGCAGCATGCAGCGGGCGCGGCTGTGGCGAGCAGCACGAGGCAGATGGAGTTGCCATTGGACGCCTCCTCCCAACGGCCGAGGTGCTCCTCAACCCCATCCCATCTCACTCGACCTCAAGCCACTGTCCCGCGAGCACACCACGTCACTCCAGGATCTTATTATTGCTTGGCGACTTTCAGGAGCTATTGTGCTAATACTCCCAAGCCTGCACCATGCACGCCGACGACTTCCACGTCGCCATAGTAGGTTCGTACGCACCACTCCCCCACCAACACAGCTCACACTTGCCCAGGGGCAGGCATAGCAGGCCTCGCACTGGCCATGGGCCTGCACAAGAAAGGCGTGTCCTTCACACTCTACGAAGAAGCCGCCGAGTACTCTGCTGTGGGGTGAGCTGCCTCGCTCTCTCTCCTCCCCACCCGTAGCCATCATCTCTGATCCATCAACGTCAAGTGCCGGCATTGGCTTCGGCCCAAATGGCCTGCGGGCCATGGATCTCATCGAACCCAGCTTCCGCCCTAGATACGAGCAGATCTGCATCGGAAATAAGCCGGCTGACGCCCAGCATGTCTTCTTCGAGGGCTTGCTCCTTGAAGAGGGTCTTGGTGGGTAGTGCATGCCCTCCAACATGCAACGTTCGACCCTCTTGCTCACCAGCACTCAGGCAAAGACCAACCGTGGTACGGCAACTCGTCTTGGGGTCATCCTAGCTTCAATCGGAAATCTGTTCGTGCCCGCCGCCATCTTGTCTTCATGCATGTTACAACATCGACTAAATCTTCCAGGCCCACCGAAAGGCACTGCTCGACATCATGACCAGTTTCATACCAATGCAGAGCGTAAGATTCAACAAACGTCTGACAGATATCGAACAGCACCCAGACAAGGTCGTACTCCGATTCGCTGACGGCGAGGTCGCCCAAGCAAGTGTCCTTGCTGGCGCCGACGGAATCAGAAGCACGGTGCGAGAGCACGTACTGAAGCCGTCGTATCCCTCACAAGTCGACCCAGTTTACGCCGATTCATACTGCTACAGAGGTGTCATCCCCATGCACGAAGCCGAAGCCATCCTCGGCGACCTCACAGACGTAGCAAAATTCTACTTTGGCCACAGGCGCAGCGCAGTCACATACCGCATCTCAGGCGGCAAGGTGCACCACTCTGCCTTCCCCCCCCCCCCCCCCCCCCCCCCCCCCCCCCCCCCCCCCAACAACACCACATACCGCCTGATCCCCACGCGAACTCCCCCCCC